>CAIIXF020000012.1:14626019-15226019 GCA_903813345.2 Owenia fusiformis
TATACGCACTTCGGGAAATTCAATCTGCAACAAACAATCACCCATTAGTAAAATAACATGCGATAATGATAATATAAAAGGAAAACCATGTACATAGGAATCGGGACTGTAAATATGTTAAATGAAGCGTCGCCTGGTTTCATTTAGGAGAAGTAGTAAGTAAGTAAAAATACACATTTTCTATAGAAATTGCTCAAAATTGACCAAAGCATAGATGGATGTATTCAGAAAATACTGTGCAGTCTAATTATACATCTTTAAACTGTTAAAATAGCAGTTCCTCTTTCAGGATTGTCATTTAACAAACATTTGTTAATGTTTTTTTCACTTGAACGGTTTCAAATGATGTATGAATATGCACAGAAAGCCATGTACCATAGATAAATGCAAACTAGAGCATATCTAAGAAAGAACGGAAAACACTAGAAATGAAGACAGTGTTGTATAAAGCTTCTTAATAATACGTCCAGTATGATAAAATAACAAACTACCTGAATATATGGATTGACATCATTCACATTTGCAAGCCAAGCTCCGTACAAATAACCTGGATTTCCTTCATGGATGAGATAATCAACGATTCCTCTATGGGCCCCGTACGAACCTGGCGAATTTGTATAGTCTGAGGACGATGAGATAATGACATGGTCATCTCCTTTCACGAGAGGATAGAGACAGTCTTCATTACGACATCCAAGTACGCCAATTCGCATACTTATCGCACCCGACCACGTTTTTGGGATGATTCTAATGTATTTGGCTTTTGTTTCTGGAATTGTTTGCTCCATTTTGTCATCATTATTTGAGTTACCTGTAACGATGCCCCCTTCTTGGTTAAAGGTTGCACCATCGACACTATGTTCAATAGTGTATGTCGTAACCCATTCACCCCTCATATGAGCGCCTTGTGTTATGATCCCACGAATTGTCCAAAGTTCAGGAAATTCCGCTTGCCACCATTGCGATGCATCGAACACCCCTGCCTTCCACCCACCATAATATAAACGGTTAATCGAAGTGGGTTCTATTGTAGGTGTATCCATGTAAGACCTGTATGCTCCATAGATCACATGGTCATTTCCGAAGGTCGTTGACACTGTGAGGGACACCATCGGGTCATTCTTAAGCCCGGTATACACCAATGGGGCAAGTTGGGACCTCCATAGACTTAACATTGCGTGGGACCTCGTGGGACCTTTTGGGATTTTGCCCCATGAAGTCCGTGGGACTCCATGGGACTCCGTGGGATTTTGCCCCATCTTGCCCCATCGAGTCCCACGAGGTCCCATGAGGTCCCATGAAGTCCCACGTGGGACTCGGTGGGATTCGATGGGACTCGATGGGGCAAGATGGGGCAAAATCCCACGGAGTCCCATGGAGTCCCATCGAGAATGAACATGTTCATTCTTTCCATGGGGCATCGTGGGATTTTCGATCATATGACGTGTTGTGTGAAGCCCGACATACACCAATGGGGCACGGTGGGATTTGATGGGACTCCATGGGGCTTGATGGGACTCCATGGGGCACGATGGGGCAAAGTCATCAAGGTCCCATGGGAATTCGTGGGATTCGATGGGGCAAATTGGGATTCGATGGGGCAAGATGGGACTCGATGGGGCAAGATAGGACTCGATGGGGCAAGTGGGATTTTGCCCCATTGGTGTATACCGGGCTTTAACTAAGGAATCATTGCATACATGTGATCCATATGCGCATTGGAAATCGAGCCATCTTAACATGGACAACACAAGTACATTTGCGATTTTATCCATTTCTTAGCTTTACATATCCGGTAGCCCCAGTTAAGATAATAATTTTATTCTGGCATTTTGTACTCCGGTAAATCGTAATATAAATGACATATGTATTAATCAATGAAGTATGTGAACACAATAAGGCCATGTATAGCTGAACTTCAGATCTATCACCCCATGTACATCCAGACATGAAACAATCACGATGCAACACTTTGCAATAGTTACTGGGCATGCACAATTCCCAGAACACACTGTTTGCTTACATAGAATATAATAGAGAATATCAGTTGTCAATAGCAATATCATGCATACAAAATTTAAAATGTCTAAGTAACAAAAGCAATTTGTTATCAATTAAATTGTGTATTTGGGGAATGAAACATTAATTTAAATGTAAAATCATGATCGCGTGTACTTACTCGTTCACATAATCAGGCACGAAGCCTGGGGCGAAGCCTGGGTGCATTATCAGATTTAGAGTTGGTTAGTACATGCATGAATGTTTTTACATTGTACCCAATATAGAATATATTCTTTATTGCAATTTAAACATGACTTAGGTACATCACTGTGGCTAGTCGATCTATGTGGATGCAGTCAGGCACATGTAATGTTTCGTGAGTACCCGCCTCTGTACTTTTCAATGGAAGAATTTTGCACCTCTGTTTGAATAATCTATATTTACTCATCCGTGTATATCATACTTCATTGATTTAGAAAACCAAAGCTACGCTATAAACACACATTCTCTGATATTTATACGGAGAATAGAAAACTCAAACGAGTTCACTCGACCAGTTTTATCATCTCGCTCATAGCTGTGAGAAGGTCTGTATAATTTGCCATAGGTTTACCTTGTAATGGGGAATAAAAAATTCAAGTGATATAATTATTTCACATACACAAATATGTCTGTGTGAAGTAAAATACAAATACAATGCGTTCTATAATATTTTTGGAGCTATGTTATGAAATATCCGCTTTAAAAAAGCAATTTAATTATGATGTATCATGTGGATTAATAGACGTTCCGATTGGATTCATTGAACAGACTGGCTAGGTTTCAATTGAATCATTTTGAATGTGTGTATTTTTAATATTTTAATCCACAGTGTCCAAAAACAATAATAATGCTATATTGGTAATTGGAAAGATTCCACTTACCACGATTTCAAAAAATTGTAAATAGATAATATTATTCTAGAATTATGGTCATTTGTCTCAAGGAATCTGGAGGCTCGTTCAGCAGAGCTGACAAAATCATCAAGATTTACGGATGGTCCATCTGTTGGCTGCTCATTGTCACTTTCAAGGAATGTTAATGGCTCTGAAACTTGTAACCTTGCCCAAGTCGGTATTTATTTACTTATCTGATCTTGAATTATTACCACCTTGTACAATCCAATGCATCATCGCTGATATTATGCTAAGTTACTCAGCGGTTCCGAGATTCCCATAATACCTAGGCTACCTAAGGGTATCGCAAAACCATATTGATTGACAATATGGACATGGACACAACGTGTGACTTCAGGCTGATTGACCAATCAAAACGTTATCAGCTTGACCTGCATTAAAAAAGCAAACTACCCATCTAGGACTTGAAATTCAATGATCTGATCGAGTGTTTCTTGAGAGTTTTAATATATTATGTTATTAAATGTACATTTGAATGTAGGCAGTCATTAATACTCGTCTAAATGAAATCATGCAATTCAATGTTGATTCAAATCAAAACTGAATTTGCGATGGAAATGCATTAAGACCTAGTCCGACAATGTAGGGCCGTCGTTGATTTGTCAAATTTTACCGACAAAAACATTGGGTTGGTAAAGCACGTGGCTTTCTCTTGGGTACAAGGCGGTCATAATAGAAATCAAGATAAGTAAAAGAGACCGACTTGGGCAAGGATATGAAATTTGATTTGTGGGTATTCCAGTGGGTCGATGGGTCTTTTGCTCTGAATTCACTTCATTGCCGTACCTAATTTCAACATTTCCATTGTCATCATTACATGTTATGGACCCGTTTTTCAAATTAACATTAATAGCGATAAAACCATAGTTTTTTAGCCTATGGGATCGCCCAGGCGTCCGTCCGTTTGTCCGTCAGTTCGTCCGTTGGTCCGTCTGTCTGTCAACATTGGCTGCACAAATTAAAACTGCTATCTGGATTGAGTCATTTCCACATTCATTTTATGCAAATCCATAATGTCTATTTGACCTATCATTGCCATTTCCAAAGTTCAGCCGGTTTCCAAGAAATTGCTGATTTTTAAATTTCGAGAAAAATCGATCTGATGATAGCCTTATAGAAAGTCAAGAGAGGTGAAGAAAAGATTGAAAAAATACCAGTCCAGTCCAGGTCCAGGTCCAAGTCAAGGTCCAGTTCAGGCCCAAATCCAGATCTAGGTCTAATCAGGTTTAATCTTGGTCAAAGGTCAAGAACTATATATGTCAAATCCAGCACTTTGTCATTTTTTCAATTTTTTCAGTCGTCCTTTAATATTTTTGCTCCGTTTTTTTAATCATGTTCCTTGGAAAAAGCTAATCCCTACAGGCAAGTTGTTTTGATCACTTTTACCGTTTTTGAGATATGGCATCCGAAAAGTTGATCACAATAAAAAAGTTCTTGGAATTCAATGTAAGAGTTATGTGTAGAATTGTCCAAGGAATCCGAATCTGCAAACCAGATTTTGATCCGACTTCCGGTTCGGAAGTTATGGCATTTTTGAAATCTCAAAAATCGCTATTTTGGTATCCCATGTTAAGTCAATGGGGCTTGAGAAAATTATTAATTGTAACATCACAACACTAGATACAGCTTGGATGCAGCCAACTTAATAAGAATCTACAATAGAAGCCGTCCTCAAAATCTACTTCCCATTCAAAATTTGGACACTAAAAGGCCTAGGTCAAAATCTAGGTCAAATTCATAGTTTTTCCTTTGACTACAACAAATCATATCTGAACCAACAACAAAGGACTCATCTTTTATTGACCTCATATTTACCAATACTTTTGTTTGAAAATCAGGATATACATTCCTCTGAAGGTTCTACACTGCGTGAGCACAGGACCGTGGGTCCTTTTTAGCATCTGTAATGGCATTTTCCAGTTGATGGGTTTATATATAGTATTTTCAATTTTTCATTAGGGTGTCTTTAGACTACTTCTAATGGGGTGGCTAATTACTTTACTGAATGAGGAATGTTTATCCAAACAATGGATACAAAGAAAATCTGGCCAGTTGTCCATCAGTAAATAAATCATCATGATAAAAGTAAAATTTATTAAAGCATCCATTTGTTACCGTTCTGAATCCAAATGATACATAGGTGCATCCATTTTATACATATATGTTGACGTTTACGAAATGTTTTTCAAATATCTTCCCTATAACAGGAATATGGTAGCTGAAACTTTCACACATTGTCATACTATGTATATTGAATATGTATGCAAGATTTCAAGTCACGATATTAAGTAGAAACTCTGAGATCACTTACCTCGATTTGCTGTCATATTTTTGCAATGATCCCATTCCCTATAATGTACGCGAGTACCCACAATACATTACATATAAATGACTGCATCCACATAGATCGACTAGCCACAGTGACATAATAAGTACATAAAAACATTGCAAAAACATTGAGATTGCATTGTATATAAAACTTTGGATTTAATGATTTAAAGAAATAAATACATGAAACGGACATTTAAAAAAGAGGCTCTATGCCATAGGATAGCACAATCAAGACCCCTCTGGACTCTTTTGCATATTGAGTTTCACCACATATATACCCATCTACTTACTAAAGAAGAAGTCCCAAAATCCCCCTCTTTCAGTGCTAATTTTGCGATTGTGCTGGTCGATCTAATTATTTTCGAAGAAATTAATTCAATCTGAAGTTTATCATAAACCTGATTGGCTGCCTGGTTCAAGGCGCTTGTGGGCGCTTTTGTGACTCAATAGTATAGTTTCCATATAGCTTTTGAAATCTCGCTAAATCTCGTTTTTCGTGAGATTTTAAGAGACTTGCATATTAGACCTCTAATGACTTACATTACCTTCTTTTAAATGGCATATTTGAATTCAGTGAAATGTTTTCTCCTTTAATAGCTTTGATTTACACAGTTATGTAGTTTGAATAATTTTCTATAGCAATTTAAAAAAACTTGGGCCAAATGTCCATAGATGCAATGCTAAAATTCTTTAAATCCGTGGATTATTTGTATGTCAATCAACTTTTGCATGTTTAATCACATCATGTACATAAACAGGGTCATCATGTGGTATATCATTCAAGTTTTATACAGATTCAACAAACACACTTTGATAAATCATGTAATTAAGCCACTTTTCCAAGATTTTAGCATGTAAATGAATGGAGCTCTAGCCCAAGTTAAAAGCTGAATAAAAGATGGCAGCACGAGATTTCATTGATTTTTCTGCTATTTAGAAACTATCCTATTGGGCAAAGGCATAAACGAAGTGAAAACTGAATTCGAGTTGAACAAAACCGCATCCGTACAGCCTTTACTCAAGAAAGGTACAGTCTTATTGGGATCCCTTTAAAGGGACCCAACACCATGGTCACATGATCAGTCGTGTGGAGGTAAGCTCCCAGTTGAAATAAAAGCACTGTCCTCCTTTGGTTTCTGTGAAAAGTAGCTAATACCCTCATGTATTGGTCAGTTTGTGTGTCACATGACTAATCCATACAATATGCTTCATTCAACATATATTATGCTATTGAGCTGCATATATAAACAGTACTTTGCAACTAAGGTCATACAGTATACTTACCCCTTGCAAATTGTAATTTATTGAATTCACAGTAAACCCATCAATTTTTAAGAAAACAAAGAATATTGTTCTCATGGATCTATTATTTATGTTAGACTAACTATGAAAATATAAATATGAAATAATATGTTAGCTTGAAGTCATATATAAGATGAAAATATATGTTCATGCATTTGCATTTTTCCAAAGGGAATATTCCCATGTAAGTAAACACAGGTGCAGTATATAATTTATATGTATATCTATGTCATCTGTCTATACATGCGCGTATAGCCTAGTGTTACATGTGAACAAGATGGTTCTGGAAAGAAATGAGCGTGGCAGATTTGCTGAAAAGCCACATATACCACAAAAGCAAGACCAATTTGAAAGTAAGTTCATTATTCTCAAGGGTACACTTCAAGTGAAAGCTACATTGCTACAGGGTGGCCTATCATTCTGAGACAAATGTATTATCCAACGATTGTGATTTTCGAAGCTAAAATATGATATCTTGAGCAGATGGAAATACATTCCCATGAGATATGTATATATAGTCAAAAGTGATAACTATTTATTGAGTGTAATGAAATGTATCCTTCGCTAACTGCTTTTGTTTGAGATAATTATCATGAAATATTTTTTAATTAATTTTTATGTGTGTCATTGATCCTTATCCACCCTGTAGTCTGGTGTTTGTAGAGCATTGCGACTCGTACAACTTATTCTCACAAATATCAAACCTCATTTACTAATTAATTTTTTGTGTGAATATGAAGAGTCCAAGCATTGCTTTTTTATGTTTATTGTATAGCTATATTTAGCCTTGATATCCATGATTTTTTAAAACAAAATCTCACCGTTAGATTTCGAGCTATTCATGTTTACTCATTTTTCTAATTGGAAAACAATGCAAATCTAATTTTTTTCAAAAGAAAAAAATTGAAATTCTAAGACGGTGAAAAATCATTAAAAAATACACAGATTCAGAATCCGGCAAGCATTTTCCCTTATTCCTCTCCGTTAAGAAGTTTTGTAAGGTGTTGGATCCCTTTAAGGACTTATAAAATTTCATGAAAACGCAATTATAGATTTTTGAAAAAAAAAGTTCAAAATATTCTTGACTGATATGTGTATTTTCATTTTCTTGAAAAAATATAGTGAATATTTTTGTAAAAAATATGATTTTTGGCCCATTTCTGTAACCACTCCCATCATGGCAGATTATTTGTGAAATTTAGTGTTCTTTAGAAAATGTAGTAAATAAAGCCTTAAAAACAATTTTCAAGTATTATTTAAGTGAATTATGCATAATGTAATCCCTACTGAAATGTATCCAGCAGATTTATGTGATGATGCATGATATGTGGCATAAAAAGGGATTATAATCCAGACCCCCATTATTTACCCTTCTCAATTGAATAGAACCATGGTTCATTGAATGGACAAATTCACTGTGAGCTATGTTCTCCACCACTTTTATTTTTAGCTGTGCAGATCTAAAATTGAATTAGGCAACATTTTCAGTTGCAAAAAAAGTGGTGGAGAACATAGCTCATATAGTTTTTTGGACTTCTTTGGTATTTTTCTAAACATTACTGCCACCATTTTGGATACAATGCCACCTATTTGGGAGTTGCCAGACATGAAGGCTATCAATTTTCAAAAGGTGACTCTCTCCATGATGCCAAAGACTTGCCTTTATCCGAGGATAGTGAAACTGACATGGAATAGTTTTAAAATAACAAAAATATCTGTTAGGGGTTGGGTCAAAACATCGATGTCGAAAAACGTAATTAATTTCATTAGGGGGAGGGGGTCAAACACTGATTTCATTAGGTGACGGACATTGATTTTCGTTTTCCTAGGAATTTCAATTTTCAAGATTTTTGGTTTTGTTACAAGGGGGAGGGGGGTGGTTTAGACCTAAATAAATTAATTACGTGTTTTTTTGATGGACATCGATATTTTGACCAGACCCCTTTGAAACTGTACATTCAACTTTCAGCAACTGTACCTATTGGTACCCATAGAAATTCAATAAATACTAATATGTTGTATCAAAGCTTTAGAATATTAATATCAAATATATTACAATACAATATTTTGACAGTATACCAGTACATGTGTTTTGACTAAAAAATTTTCAAACATTTTCCTTGTGTTAAGTATGGTGTAGATACTACTCAAAGGCTATCAAGATACCTATTCCCCATGAAAATAAATGTAAAGTCAGGTTTAACTCATGATTTTATTTTATTTAGGTATGTTTAAGGAAATTACTTGATCATTAGATTGATTTTACCAACTTGACCTTTTTGCACCCAGTGACCTCATTGGCTCATCATTTGACCTAATTTTGAAATATTTTTGTGAAGTACATTTGTGAGGATACTCTAGATGCAAAATAAGTTTGATTCTGATGGGGGCAGAAAAGGGGGTCTGTTGGGACGGTACCTTTCAGAATCTGGATTAGAACTGCTCGAATATCACATCGATTCGTGCATCTGGTAGGTTTTGGAATTTTTGAAAAACAGTATGCATTGACGTTTTCATATCTTTAAATGGTAGCTATAGTTCTAACCCAATGTTTATTTTTTATGTTTATTATGATTCCACGACGGTGGACCTCACTCGACGGTATTTTAATTCACAGCGGACGCTCTTATTATTCGTGACTATCCAACGATGAATAATTAAAACAATGACGCACGAAATAAAATTCCGTATGAATTGATGTCAGTGTGCCATCTTTTCACCGTTTAGAAATGAAACCATCTAACACAAATGAAAAATGAATAATTGAAACAATGGTGAACATACATCTTGAGATATATTTTACAACATTAATTTCTATATTCATGTAAATTGACGTAATGCCCGAGTACACTCTTTGCTCCATTTAGAAATAAACAAATAAATGATGAATAATTTAATCTGAATGATAACGCAGAAACAGTGGTTTCATGCAAACATGTAAAACTTTGTAGAGTTCGATAAGTACTTTCTACGAAAAATAGAGTTCAATAAGTACTTTCAACGAATTTCTAATATGGATATAATTCAAACAAAATACAACTATGCATGGTATTATTCAGATATATACACTGTTGCTCATCAATATGGAATATTTTATAGATATGAAGTGTTCGATGGAATTTCTACAAAATGATAACATTTTGATGAAAATTTGTAATGTGTTCTTATTCCCTCATCAGTTTTGCATATAAAACTGTAATCAGTTGTAATCATTTTGCACACTTTATAAAAAATTAATTTATAGTTGGAAGTGTTTTTAGAAGGCAAGCCCCATAGAATAAGCGAAAAGGAGCATGGCAGGTCATAGGGATGGCGCTCTATGGCATGAAACAAATTGCCATTGCCAGGACCCTAGGGACGTTTCAGGAACAGTCTCTAAAATTCTGCAGTGGTACCAACGGCACTGGAATGTGACTCCAGGTCACAGCAATAGTAGCCATAGAGATAAAAATGTAAGAAAAGACCACCACCTGCTACATTTATGTCATCAAAATCGCTTTACGTCAACCAGTAGTCTACGAAATGAATGGCTGTCTCACCTCAAACACCGTGTTCCAGAGCTATAGACAACCAGTGATTTCTTTATAACGGATGCAAGGCCATGAG
This sequence comes from Owenia fusiformis, assembly GCA_903813345.2. Lineage (NCBI taxonomy): Eukaryota > Metazoa > Annelida > Polychaeta > Sabellida > Oweniidae > Owenia > Owenia fusiformis. The sequence continues at coordinate 14,636,216 of CAIIXF020000012.1, forward strand.
ACCTTTAAAGAGACCACGGCTGACTGATCATAACAAAGAAACGTGCCTTCAATGGGCAGGAAAGCACCAAAACGTTGGACCTAATCCTTGGTGTCATATGACAGCATGTGAAGAAATAAGATATGTCCTCCCGCACAAAGTTTAGAATTGTATTCGTTTCTGTCGTAGACCAGGGGGAAGAGACAATAAGGACACTTACTGCTGTGGCAGTCCATGAAGGCGACCCTATTTATGTTTGGAGCAGTATTACAGAGGTTGTTTGGAGCAGTACTACAGAAGTTGCACCCCCTTCGTGATTCCCAAACACAATGTCAGAGTAAATTGACCTTTTGGACCTCCATCAAGTACCACATGTAAACAGAGTGTTTTGGGGCAACATTCAACTGCAGAATGATCATGCTGTTGCATATGCCAGTGGCATCGTGTTGGATTACACCAGGGCAGGGAGCAGTACTACAGAAGTTGCACCCCCTTCGTGATTCCCAAACATAATGTCAGAGCAAATTGACCCTTTGGACCTCCATCAAGTACCACATGTAAACCGAGTGTTTTGGGGCAACATTCAACTGCAGAATGATCATGCTGTTGCATATGCCAGTGGCATCGTGTTGGATTACACCAGGGCAGGCAATGTGGACCAGCTACCATGGGCACAAAAGTCAGCCAATCAGGCTAATGCAGAGCAAATGTGGGACGACCTTGGAAATGAGATTCGTGACTTGGACCCCCACCTCAAAATTTAGACACGTTACGCACTGTCCAGATTGAGGAATGGGGCCTTATTTCACTTAGAAAGGTCAGATGTTTCATTCAATGTAGGGTTGATGCTCTGATTGCAGCACAAAGCGGACATAACGCATATAAGTGCTATCATTGGAAAGAGGACACTTCAATCTTCATAACCAGATGTTTATTTTGTTTGATCTGTTTTACATGACAATTTGGATCGGGGTGTTTTGAAAATGCAAAAATTCTTAGCGTACCCCTGTTTGAATAACAGTAATTTTCTAAACTTAAATGTGAATATTTTTTATCTAAAAAATGTTGATTTGTAGATGAAATATGTATTTATGATTTGCATAGAAAATAAATGTCTGAATCAACTCCAAATAAATGTACTCTAACTTAAAAATTTGAATTCTGAGCTGCCAAATCTAATATTCCATATTTATGAGCAACAGTGTAGTTTTTAGCTCACATGGTGAGCTATTGCAATCACTCGCTTGTCTGTCTATCTGTCCGTCTGACCGTCTGTCCGTCCGTCAACAATAGTGGCACGGTTCTAAACCTCTGTCGATTGGATTCCTGTTTTAAGTTATTTCTGTCCAACATCAATATAGGAAACCCCACTATGACTCCTGGCTCAAAAGCTCGCCTATTTTCTGTTTTCAAAATGGCTGCCATTTTTGTCTCACAAAAAGAAACATTTACTCGCTTTATATATAATTTCAGGTGTCCTGCATTGTAAAAAACCATGGCACTGTAAAGAGTAGTTGTATGAAATAATTTTGTTACAAAAAAAATCGGCAAAAAATGTATCATTTTTTTTTATTTCAGCCACTTTAGTTAACATTGATTTGTCCATCTGTCTCTCAGTCCGTCCACAATAGTGGCACGTTTTAGGATTCCCGTTTTATGTTATTTCTGTTCAACGTCCATACAGAAAAAAAACTATGACTCTCAGTTCAAAAGCTCGCCTATTTTCAAAATGGCAGCCATTTTAGTCACAGAAAATTCACGTTTAGTATGGTGCATAGGTCACAGCGTTTTGGAAGATATATACATCTTTGTGGCAATATATGCTTGTTATAAGGTATTATACTTGTAATAGTGTGAGATTTTAGGGATTGCGGAAGTTGTGCCGCTGTGGCCAAGGCCTTGTCGCTGGTTTTACAGATTCGCGTCATACTTGAACTTCTGCTGTTGCTTCCAACCATCCTATAACAATAACTCAAAATGACCATGGATTCTACTCTTTCAAGTTATTCTGCGTTTGGTTAATTTGCATTCTACAATATAGATAACCTGTTGATCTAGCCTTATCCACCTAATACACGCCTAACTATCGACAAGGTACAGTGACAAATATCGTTGTACACTTGAGATGTACCATGTCACTAGTAACTGATTGAAGCAAAAACTATGATGCAGGTGTGATGTAGGTTTTAACGATTAATCTTGGGAATACTTGAAAGATTTCACGTTTTGTGTATTCGCTTTGGAAGACTTTTAGGTTTCTGATTTCGTTAAAAGATTTTCGAGCGATTCTGATTTTTTTCGTACCTAATCTACCCACAAAAATTGATTGGTTGGAAAATGTTGGGTTTTTCACATTTCCTTTGATCATTTTTTCCCCTGTCGCCTAAGAGTGTCGATTATTTTTATACCGTTGTTACAAATGGCGGACATAACCGTCGCTTCCTAAACACATTGGTCACTGTACCTTGTGGTTAGGCGTGTAATATTACGAAGTGATTCGGCATGAAATCAGCTTCATACGTGAGGTTTGTCAGGTAGTGATAAAGACATTCTATCAGTTACAATAAACTGATAATGTCACACATCTTGTAAAACTTGTATATTTTGAATAGAAATAATCTAAACATCTCAGACTGCTTAGAATAACGAAGATTCCTTTTTTCTGGACACTATAGTATCAGAAACATGCTGAAATCGTGACACTGTTTCGCCATCTTTTTGTTGATTTAAATATATATTCCCATTTATTATGCACCTCATTAAAATACTCAAATCTGATTGGTTCTTAGTTGCTTGTAATTTGGCAATACTCTGCTTTTTTCTGAAAACTGCCGGATATTTTTTTAATATCTGACCCTTTCGAGAAAAAGGGTCGGATATTTTTTCAATGTTTTTGCAACATTCCCACTTCAGAGTTTTATTTCTTAATAACTGGAGTACTACTTAAAGCTTACATCTGAAACTGGCGGAAAATAGAAGAAAAAAATGCACTTAATCAATCACAATTACCCTTATCATTCAAAAGTTCGGAAGTCGCCGGAAGAGAAAATAAATAAATGTCAAAATAATGTCAACTAAACGACAGTTTAAGCCTGTACTCCAGTAAGTACTCCACTTAACTTTGATTGGGAGGTGCATAATAAAACAAATACTGGATGATCAGGAGCTGGATATGGCCAGAATACCTATCCTCGAAAAAATATTGGGCTCGGCTGCCGCCTCGCCCAATATTTTTTCTCGAATAGGTATTCTGCCATATCCAGCTCCTGATCATCCAGTATTTGTTTAATACAATGCAGTTGTTTTTTAGGTAATCTCAAAACCACTCTACTATACCTAACCCCTAGAAATGCATATTAAGATACTCTGTGTGTCTAATTGTATTGTTTAGTATATTTTTGAAAGTACCTTATTTAACATTCTGACAGTCACCCAATAAACATTAATAAGGAATAGACAAATAAAAACAAATAACATAATCATTACTAATAAGCCAAATGGGTTGCTCATGAACACCAAATGCAAGGTATAGTGAAAACTGGAAAGTAAGATTTGGAGTGTATGGACCTAAAATACCCCCGTCAAAAACAAACCTGACAAGAAATGTTTGTAATACAATACCAGGTTCTTTCATTTTCTATTATGATTTTATCCACATTGTGTCATAACGGCAACAGCTGGTCATGCACATATTCTTTTACTCCTTTCATATATCAATTGTATATGAATTGTTTTAATTGTAATTTGTACACGTCTGACACTTAAATAAACTTTGTTAAAACTAGAGTAATTATGAATGACCAAACAGAACAAGAAGACGAACTTAAATAGAAATATGGCAGTGAAATTATTATTAATATATGGCAGAATATAATTACAATAACAATTGATACAATACGATCATAAACAGTATGGTTTACGTTTTATAGTAAACCAAAAAATACAAAATGTCAAAATCAACATCGACATAGGGAGAAATATGGAAATTATTATCAAATATGGTGAAGTATTAGATTTTAATTATTTCACTGTTATTTTGGCAAAGAGTTGATTTCCATAACCATTCCACTGGCATCTATTTATATGACCATTGTTATATTGTAGAATGCTATGATAAACGCGGTTGGTTGAAGGAGGGACGCTGAGGTACAGACGCCAACCGACGAAATATCCACACTCCGTTATTATTTTATCCACATTGTGTCATAAGAGGGACGATGAGATACAGACGCAAACCGACGAAATATCCACACTACGTTATCGAGCTAGCCTCGGACATACGAGGAACACGTTGACGGGACAGCAACGGATCCTCTCCTGGCGTTCTCTCCAATATCATATATACAACGGGTATTTATGTACTTTAGTCTCTTCATAACGTCCATGTCAAAGCCTAGAGGCATGTTCATGTTCAGATTATCGGGCCAGAACTTGGAGGCATCAACTATATTCAGGAAGTCTAAGCTTGGCATACCTGAAATATTTTTAATAAATCAGTTATTTATCCTTCGAATTTACCGTCAATATCGGCCATGATTTCTAGTGGGAGGAGCATAAGAATATTTAGAAAGATAAGATGCCAATAAAATTGGAATGACCGATATTAAAGAAACCATAAGATGGGAATAGGCTAAGTTCCCAGTGTACCAATACATTATCTTTCGTATTATGAAAAAAACTCAATTCAATTGGTTTGTAATGACCCAGCTCCGTATAATCGTAGCTGATTGATTAAACCACATTAATAGATCGGAAATAGACCAGCAGATGGCATACAATTATATATCAATTAAAATATAAATTCGATGTGTATTAATCAAATGATAGACGTTGGAAAAGTTGCACGAACTAACGATATACGCCATAGAACTTGTGAGGTCAACTATGAACTATCGCACGTACTATATAAGCATGCGCAGGCGGATCTAATATTCGTTCAGTCAATCAATATGGAATAAATCTACTTACTGATGAGGTCCACGCCGGGTATATGTTCAATGATCTTGTCCAAAAGGAGATTCACTGGAGCCATCAGAATGTCCAGAAAGCCGCTAATCCCATCAAGGATATCCTTCACCGAGAAACAAAGGTCAGGTATGGCGATCTTTAACAGCTGAAAAGAATATTGTCAAACGGTTTAAACTTTTATTTAGAAAAATGTAGAGTAGGCTTGTACAGGCCCCATTTGGATCAACGTTGATAATTACTGTTTATAGTATATGGTGAGCCAAAAAAGGTGTAACGACCATTGGGCACGTCCGTCGGGGAGCTGTAGTGTACCGAGCCAGATACTAGACTCGAAAGAGAGTGTGCTAAATTCAACGCCCAATGCGGGAAACGAACCCAGGGCCTTCCGCTCTCAGAGTCGGACGCTCTACCCCTGAACCATAAAGGCTAGCCACTACAGCTGAGACTGTAGTAGCAACTTGATATTGAAGGTCATTACAAAGGTTACCCAAACAAAAGTTAAAAACTCAAGCATCCAACATGGGTTTAAAATCATATTTGGTACAATTGAACCTTGTTCAATGTTCTTTTATTCTAAGTTCCATTGGTTTATTTCAAATGGCCGTGATTTTATGTCTATTTTACAAAACATCATCGAAATGCCAGTCTCGTCTATGGAGGCTAATTTGAACGCACCGGTGTAAAAGGCTAGTAAGGGCCGTTAAGAAAGGGGACAATAATCCCTGGGGGACAATCATTTCTTTCACACCGGGTGAAGTTGTTCTGACTACATACATATATCTTTAATCATGCTTTTATCTCTTGTTTCAACTCTCAAATGCTGCTCCAAGGGTGTAGCCAGGATTTACCAAGGGGTTCAATTTACCCCGGTGTGAAAGAAATGATGGTCCCCCAGGGATTATGGTGCCCTTTCTTACTGGCCCTGATTGTGTATAAGATAATGAGGGAAAGAGTTGTATTTAGGTCACCATATAAATCAATGGAGAGTTTGATAGAACCTCCTACACTTTTACACCTGCCTTATTTGTGGAGTTTGGGGATTCATGTCGGGTGATTTTCCGCATTTGGAGCATGTTTTTCAAAATGGCCATGTACCATGTATGAAACTTCGTCAAATGCAAGAACACTGAGCAAGGTTCAATTGTACCAAATATGATTTCAAATCCATGTGATTCTTGAATGGTATTGTCTGAGGCCTACCCTTTTTTCAGGATTGAGGCCACTTTCTTGTTCTCCCTCTAATATTCTTTTGACAATATCTAGTTCATCCCTGGACATCTTCTTGAAAGCTTTAGTAAAATCTTCTTCAGTAAGAACCAAGTTTTCCATGACTTCTCTCTTTAACGCCTCGACGTAGCGTTCGATTTCATCGACGTTATTTGGATCCTCGTGTGCCGTCTTTTTATCTATGTTTTCCGTAGTTGGTTCTTCGATTTCGACAACATTTTCTTTCTCTAAATCACGCTGAATTGAACAATGTTTATTCGTTGAAGCATTTAACAAACTACTCAGTTTTTTTTCATTTTAAGTTGCAATATTTGGTATATTTGTCAACACTTTTGGTACAATTAAAGCCCCGAAAAAGTTGGATGACAATGATTTCTGGTGCCATTTAGAACCTCCTATTTTGGAATTATTTTATTTCGATATGAAATTGGCTATTTGTTGCAGTTGATATCTAAACAACGAAATGATAAGAAAATGTATTCCATTGGTTAGTCAATGTATCAATTACCTTTGCTTTGGCCTCCTCAAGAAGTCGCTTGATTCTCTCAAGATCATCATGACTGTACGATGCAAATGCGTCAATCACCTCTTTGTTGACGTTACGCTTACGTCTTTTCCAACCGCCAAGACGAACTCGTCTCACGAATCTGAAATATTACATGAATTCTGCTAACAAATCTTAAAATATACACAAAATAAAAGTAGCCCCAGGGGCCTAGGAAAAAAGTTCATATTTGATAAAATTAACCGAAATTACATTTGTCATATAGAAATCATTTTACAGAAATGAGACTTGATCATAAGAGTTTCCCTTTCCCAAGTTTTAATGAGACATTTTATTAAATAGTTATTACTTTCGAAAACACCAGTGCGCAACGTACTAATCCTGGTCTTAAAGGGATCCAACACCTTACAAAACTTCTTAACGGAGAGGAATAAGGGAAAATGCTTGCCGGATTCTGAATCTGTGTATTTTTTAATGATTTTTCACCGTCTTAGAATTTCAATTATTTTCCTTTGAAAAAATGAGATTTGCATTGTTTTCCAATTAGAAAAATGAGTAAACATGAATAGCTCTAAATCTAACGGTGAGATTTTGTTTTAAAAAATCATGGATATCAAGGCTAAATATAGCTATACAGTAAACATAAAAAGCAATGCTTGGACTCTTCATATTCACACAAAAAAATTAATTAGTAAATGAGGTTTGATATTTGTGAGAATAAGTTGTACGAGGTGCAATGCTCTACAAACACCAGACTACAGGGTGGATTAGGATCAATGACACACATAAAAATTAATTTAAAAATATTTCATGATAATTATCTCAAACAAAAGCAGTTGGCGAAGGATACGTTTCATTACACTCAATAAATAGTTATCACTTTTGACTATACATACATATCTCATGGGAATGTATTTCCATCTGCTCAAGATATTATATTTTAGCTTCGAAAATCACAATCGTTGGATAATACATTTGTCTCAGAATGCTAGGCCACCCTGTAGCAATGTAGCTATCACTTGAAGTGGACCCTTGAGAATAATGAACTTACTTTCAAATTGGTCTTGCTTTTGTGGTGTATGTGGCTTTTTAGCAAATCTGCCACGCTCATTTCTTTCCAGAACCATCATCTTGTTCAAATGTATCACTATACGCGCGTGTATAGACAGATGACATAGATATACATATAAATTATATATTGCACCTGTATTTACTTACATGGGAATATATTCCCTTTGGAAAAATGCAAATGCAAATGCATGAACATATATTTTCATCTTATATATGACTTCAAGCTAACATATTATTTCATATTTATATTTTCATAGTTAGTTTAACATGAATAATAGATCCATGAGAACAATACTCTTTGTTGTTTTTTTAAATTGATGGGTTTACTGTGAATTCAATAAATTACAATTTGCAAGGGGTAAGTATACTGTATGAGCTAGCTAGTGGCTTTGAATTTTATGTTAGGCCAGGGTAATTAAATTAGTTGTTTATCTTTCTTCTATTTTTCAAAATTGATACGGGAATGACGGTTTTTATATTACCTTTTTTGTCTATCTAAAATGCTGATGAGGGACGGGATGATTTTTTTCTTTAAAATAACTGTAAAAACAAATAACTAATTTTGAAGGAAATAACTGAGTTTATGTTGAATTTATATGTTGAATTTAGCCTACGTTACTGGTATATTTGATCATATATCAGTACCACGATATTGTCAATTATCCTGATCCATAAAAAGTAAAAAAAAGTGTTTCACACGCCATGGATGCGCGCGAGGTACGGTGTGTTTTTCTTAGAAATGGCAGAAAAAAGGTGGAGGGGGGATTGGGCCACACGCGGGCAAGAATGAGAAACACCTAATTTAATTACCCTAACCTTAGTTCATCCAGTAGTACGTTTTTACTGCAAAGTAGTGTTTTTATATGCAGCTTAATAGCATAAAATATGTTGAAGGAAGCATATGGTGTGGATTAGTCGTGTGACACACAAACTGACCAATACATGAGGGTATTAGCTACTTTTCACATAAACCAAAGGAGGACAGTGCTTTTATTTCAACTGGGAGCTTACCTCCACACGACTGACCATGTGACCATGGTGGTGGTCCCCTTTAAGAGGTTTTGTACAACTCTCTAATTAGTCTCTGAATGATGCGCATTTTTAAGCAGTGCCGACACTGCATTATTTACATTGGTTACAAAATTTACGTGTTTTTGTTTTTTACTTGGCATTACTGACTATACCTTTTAAATGGGTGCAAATGTTTTCAACCATGGCTCTGCTCACTTTTGTAGTTATAGAATACGTCATACTAAATTCATGATTATCTATTCTGACTCACCGTCCCACGGATCTGACAGCGGACCTGACTGTCCTAACCACAGCCTGTACTGGCTTAGACCTGACAACAGTTGTTGCAGCATTTGCAATCGCATTGGCAGCTTTCTGTCCTAGATTGTAAAAAGCCTTTGCAGCCATCAGGTGATACTTTCCCGTGAGGTAATCGCGGAGACAGAACTTCTTGCTCATCGCAGCGTCAATTTTCTCCAAGAAACCCTTGGCTGGTTTGAATACATTTGTTATCTTGGTGATCGTGTCTGAAAAAACAAGTAAATGGGATGTTTCAAATAAGTCAACTGATACTGTATTGCAGTATGACGGCCACAATGATGAGTGCACCAAATGCACACAAAAATTAAGTTCTTACTATTGTATTGCTCATCGGGTCATTTGTACAAAACATAATCAATGAGGCAAAAATTAATCCGAATCGGTTGCTAAACTACTATTTGCATACTTTGAAAAATAGTTCAACAAACCGTGTACACTCTGTGTCGATTTCACTATTGGATACAAAGCATCTTCGGCTCCTTGGATTCCTCTTAGAGTCATTGCCAAAATTTGCTCCTCTTCAGAGAGTCCCCCTTCTATATATTCACGCTTTAAAGACTCTTCTTCAATCTGCTGCTTCTTATCAGAGTGTCCACTTTCTGTACGTTCCGGTTTCATCAATTCTTCGTCCTGTTGAGCCATCTGGGTCTCCCCTTGGTATCTATCTTCAGTCACGCGCTTTAGGATCTCTCTGTAGCGTTCATACGATTCCATGTCTCTCTCATTAGTATTGTCATTGTCAACGTCGCGCTTCTTACGCACAATGCCAAATGTGTACTGGTCCTTGACGTCCACCCATCTCGAGCAGAACTTTGCAACCACATTCACGACACCAAAGATTGGTTGGATTAAGGGCAAAATTCCGTTCTGGCAGACTTTATCAAGGGAGGCCATTGATGGGTTTGGAAGAAGTTTTACCTGCTCTTCGGCCTCACTAATGTTCTGGAAAGCTGGAAATATGGACGGTATAACAAAGATTTAATATACAATTCATGAATGGCAGGACGTTAACGTACGTTGATAACAAAAGGAGGGAAAACCCCATGATTCAATTGATGACATAAGATTTCCTCCTTCGCGCACCTCCTTTCCCGGAAGTACTGATATTTGTTTACAAAATGGCGACTTTCATAAAGGAAAAAACTGATTTAGTTTTCAACCAATCAACGATCGAATTGCTAAACCAATCAGCGACGGTGTCATCTCAATACAGAATTACATTATAAGCGTATGTCATCATTGAACCCTGGGGTTTCTCCCCCTCTTGTTGATAACGTGAATGCACAGAGAGACCACGTGGATTTATTTTATGTGGGAACAATTTGTTGATATATTTACAGTGTGAATGTACAGCGAAACACGCAATTCCAGTTTTTGAAACTATACACAGCAAGTTAATTGATTGCATATAAACAATTTTAGAATGTTCATCATCTACATATTGACTTTTACTGTAAGGTTATCTCTAAGCAGCGTCTCTACCTACCGAGATAGATATTCTGTCATTCTGAACCCCTTGGAAATGTTTATCATTTCTACATTTACAATAATACATACGACATAAAGACGGTTTAGTTACTGTTAGATAACAAATCTCCGGTCAGTGTCTCTACTCACCAAGATAGCCCGCCATTCTGAAACCTGCTACACCCATCCCGATCTTGAAACAGTTGTCCCCGGCTTTTTCCACTTTATCCCAATAAGGTTTAGTGCGGTCATTGAACCTGTCCATAGTCTGCTGACCTTTCTTTACCTATATTATACAATGTGGCAGAAAAATAACGCAAACCAAATTCAATATTAAGCGCATTATGTCCACCATGACACATATCCGTTGTTTATAACGAATAAAATTTCTTCAGTTAAATATCACGGTGACCAAGTGTTAACAGTGGAGAGTGTCCCGGACGTGATTTCTCAAACGATTTAGACGTGTTTTTGGAAAACTTCAGAGGTAGGTTGATAATTTTAAATGTAAGTAATTAATGAGCATTTTTGTATATAATTGCGAGTACTGTGAAGAATGATGGAATGATCGCCAAAATAGATACGTGGGTATGAAGAAGAACATCTTACGAGGTAGAAGTCAAGTAATGTTAGTTTGTAAAATATAGAATATTCTTACCTTTTGCTCCATTCTAACGAACGTCGTATTCCATGTTCTTACAAAACACGTCTAAATCGTTTGAGAAAACACGTCCGGAACAACTTACATAACGTTTTTGTGAAACGCATCCCAATAAGGGATATTTTTTGTGCAATTTATACGTATAGGAATTGCCGTTTCTATTTTATATGCAAGCTTAAGTCTCTAGTAGTTAAACTTTACGTACCGATGCTCCAACGAATTTGACCATGCGTGATAGAACAGTGAAAAAGGCGCCTATTTTGGGAATCTTTCCCGCCATTTTCAACAATCTCTCCAAATTGTCTATGAATAGAGTTTTCAAGACCCTCATTTGTGTCTCGAGACTTCTAGTGTAGCCGAATAACAGGTATGTCGTCTCTATGGGGGCGCAGACCAGATCAACACAGTCAAATATACCATCGAACGCTCCATAGATTTGCTTCAATGTCTTAATTGCGTCATCTGAAGAGTTTGATGACGTTTCAGTGACACACGAGAGCAGTGTTACGAACGCTAAGAGGAAGCCCAGCGTTCGATACATCTCGGCAAGTTCTAGCACCGTTGCTGTGCTTCCGTTAAAGGCCGGGCAAGAGTTTTTCTCACTTTCAATTGGTTTCTGAAAACAAAAACTCACTTTTAAACTGAATCAGAAAAAATATACCCAGAAAAGACTGGTGAGAAGATGTGTTATGTAAAATGTATAAAACACGAGAAAATTCAGTGAAAAAAATTCTGAATTTTTCACTGAATTTTCCTGTTTTCTAGACATTTTATCAAAACACTCTTCTTCACATTCTTTTCTAGGTACATTAGTATAGTCGTGCAAAAGTGAAAGATGTAGACATTGCGGGGAAGGAGTGATTCAAATTTGAAAAATAACATGCGACTCAATTGAGGGTTGCAGCAAAATTCCGAACATGCACCCTGACCTTAAAATAACCTTTTCAGCCCTTTGAAAATGTGACTGAAAAACAGCTAAAAGTAGGAGCTTAGGAAAGGTCAATGAACAGAATCTTTTTAATTTTTCAGAAAATGTGCCCAATATATTGCACTAAATAATATAATTTTTGAAATTTTGGAAAATTGTCTGAAACAAAAAATAGGAAAATAGATCGCTTTTCAATTCAGTTTTCTTTCACTTTTTCTTTTTCTACGAATGATATCAAATCTTTGTGCAAAACTGAAAGATGTAGACAATGTGGAGAAGGATGGTGTATCCTATTTGAAAAATTAGTACCGTGGGTACTGGGCTCACATGGTGTTGCTCAAAAGTGAAAATAAAAAAGACGGGTATAATTTTTTGCAGATTTTTTGTGACAAAATTATTTCATACAACTACTCTTTACAAAGACATGGCTTTTTACAATGCAGGACACCTGAACTTATTTGTAAAGCTAGGAAATGGGCCAAAAGTGAATTTCCCGAGACAAAAATGGTTGCCATTTTGAAAATAGGCGAGATTTTGAAGCAGGAGTCACAGGTTTTTTTTCTTTATTGATGTTGAACAAAAATATTTTAAATCGGGAATCCTATCTACAGTGTGTCTCAAAAAAATGTTACACTCACGAAAAGTTCAATATCTTTCATAATTTTTATTTTTCCCTAAAATATACTTTGAATACCAAAAGACAAATCTTTCTCGAATAATTTGACACCATCAAATTCAAAATCTGTCATTGATTGGCTCCACATGACAGCTTTTAGTGTCCCATGGTAAAATCTGACTTGCGCCAACTTCTAAGTGATTGGATGGACCAAATGACAAAAGAGTAACAGTTTCTTTAATATTTAACTTTCTTCTGAGTAGAAGCTTGACCTTAAACTGAGTCATTATGTAATTTTCCTATTTGTCTTACAATTGACCATTGGGTCTATCCACATAAACATGTGGTCTCCTCAACATGTTCTCCAAAGCAAATCTGAGGTACACTTGCCCATGCACACATGAATTGTAATATCACTCTGATTCTATCAATTATTTTTGCAGAAGTTCATATAGGTCAGTTTGTCATGCTGTAAACCGCTTTCAGAGGCCCTTCAAAAACTCAAGGGTGTAAAGTGGGATGACCCTGGGGGCCAATCCATTGGGTAATTCAATGCTATCTTCTGATTTCCAAAGATTTCTACCAAACGATCTGCCACAGGCCTTTGAACCATCCTGTTGCCATCATATGATCATACGTAACAAAATTGAACACTGACAATGAAATCTTGTATTTCTATCCAGGAAAGAAACATTAACTGGATCATTGATCATATCAAGATATCACTGTCCACAGCATTCACACCAAAAAAAGAATTGATCACCATATGTCCAGCCACTGAGAAATTGGCGCAAATCAGATTTCACATGCGTCTATAAAATATGTCCTGTGCAGTCAATCTTGGACGAATTTTGAATCTGATGGTGTGACTTTATTCGAGAAAGACTGGTCTTATGGTATCTAAGTATATTTTAGGGGAAAGTCAAAATCATGAAAGATATTGAACTTTTTGTAAGTGTAACATTTTTTTTGAGACACACTGTACAGAGGATTTAAAAAGTGTTGACAGAGGTTTAAAACTTGCCACTATTTTGGACTGACTAAGAGACAGATGGACGAATCAATGTTAACTAAAATGGCTGAAAATAAAAAAAGGATATAATATTTTGCCGATTTTTTGTAACAAAATTATTTCATACAACTACTCTTTACAGTGACATGGCTTTTCACAATGTAGGACACTTGAAATTATTTGTAAAGCTAGGAAATAGGTCAAAAGTGAATTTCGCGAGACAAAAATGGCGGCCATTTTGAAAATAGGCGAGCTTTTGAGCAAGGAGTCATAGGGGAGTTTTCTGTATTGATGTTGAACAGAAATAACTTAAAACAGGAATCCTATCGACAGAGGTTTTAAAACGTGCCACTATTGTTGACGGACAGACAGACGGACGGACGGACAGACAGACGGACAAGTGAGCGATTGCAAAAGCTCACCATGTGAGCTAAAAATAAGATGCGACTCAATTGAGGATTGCAGCAAAATTCCGAACGTGCAGACTAACTAACTTCCCTTTTAAACGCATTTTTTATAACTATGAATTTTAGGTGCATGGGTCCCCAAAGCTAACATTATGACCGTGAAATGAGGCTAATTTTTGAAAATTTGAAGGAGTAGCCTTGCAACAGTAAAACATTTGCAAGAATCCAAAATATCCACAAATCATCTTACCTTACCAAGAAACATCGAGGGAGCATGAAAATGTGCTCTTCTTGCATTGTTAGAGTATGATAAAGCTCAAACCATAGTTTCTGATAAATATTTCATGTCCACCATTTTTCTTGCCGGAACTACTTCTTGACTTCCTGTAATCCTCATATAAGTTTTTGTGACTTCACCAAGTGGCATGGATTATCACTACAGTGCTGATATATAATAATTAAGGGTGCGTTTTCAAACTAAACAGAGTGCTCCTATCAAAATGAATTTGCCTACATACCCCTGAGACTCTTATCTGATAGATAGAATGCACAAATAAATCAAAAGTTTTGCTATTATAGGTAAAAAGTTCTCTTGAAATTTCGGAGTGATTTTACCTGTTAATTCTGTCCATGGTCCGCCATTTTTGCGGAAGTTACACTGAAACGCAAACTCCATGAAACGAAACGAAATCACTAGAAAAAACATGGCACACATTGTGCGCATGTGCAGCAACGTTTAGACCAATCAGATTATTTGATTATTTTGCGCACATTAATTATTTGCTTCCGAGCACTTACAAGCTTACCACAATAAATAAACCTGGCAGAGACTACCCTTAGCCTACTCCATTTTGGCGAAATTTCAGCTCAAACTCGTGACAAATGCATTATAGATACGCTGGTGTGAAGCCTTGGAGACACTCATTTTGGTAAATATGATTTATGGGGTATACTTTTCTGCAGTTTGTGGGAGTTTGGAACATTAAATGTTAAAATTCAAGAAAATATGCCAATTAAACGACTGATCAATTAATATATACCAGCACTGTAGCATAGTTTATACAGTATAATAATCATGATAGATACATAATTGATGTTTTTAAATGCAAACAATGGATACATGAGTGAGGATTATTTTGGACTAGAAAATAGTCCCAGCAAACAAAATGGTGGACATGAAATATTTAGAATTTACTTTGGTTTGAGCTTTATTATACTCTAAAAATGCATGAAGTACACATTTTAATGCTCCTTCAGTGTTCCTTGGTAAGGTAAGATGATTTGTGGAAATTTTGGAGTCTTACAAATGTGTCTCCATTGCAATCCTACTCCTTGAAATTTTAAAAAGTTATCCTCACTTCACTGTCTCCATGCTAGCTTTAGGGACCCATGCACCTCCAATTCATCGTTAAAAAATGCGTTTAAATGTGAAGCTTTCTTTGACATGTCTCTTTAGTCAGGAAATGCATTCACATATAAGGAAAACAGAAAACAAAATCTTGTGACTTTGTCAAAAAATATGCCTGCCATTTTTTGTACTTTTGATTAACTTAAGCGTTACCTTAATTACCGTTGATGAATCGGATTTATTACACATGAAACTAATAATCTGAAATATAAAAATGTTATTTGTGTACAATATGAATATATTTTTCCATATATTCCCCTTGTTTTAGGTTTTACTGACGAAAATAAAACACTGAAATAGACTTTATGCGAGATTCTCACGAGACTATCATTGCAATGGCTACTTTTTTTATTATTACTTTTTTATTCATAGAAAACATTTGATGCTACTTTTAGTAAACCTGGCAAGACGTCAATGGCAACTTCCACACTAAGGCAATACTGGCATTACAAGAACAAAAATATATCCAAAATGTCGCCTTTTCAATTTACAATTTTCTCCCAAGTTTCTCAACAATGTTGGATTATCTACGAATTCATTTCTAATGTACGGACATAAAGGGCATCAAGGATGCTTTCAGGAAAACTAAGGAAATTCACACATTTTTTCATAGCTTTATTTTGTGCCAGAAAATAACATTGGCAGATATAGCAATGTCTCAAATTAGATGTACCTTGAATTGAATACATACAAAACGAAGACTCGTTCTTACCCAAAAGACTGTCGTCTAAAGTTGTTCCATCAGTTGAATCGCCCACCATGTACCAATAGCTCTCAACCGCAGCTCTACTGGTCAGTCTTGTGTGACTACACGTAAATCCACTGTGTTGAAAAGCCCACTGTGAATTGGTATTAGTGTACAGACTATTTATATGGACACAACTGAATGAACACACGAATGCTGTCTTCTTTATATAATTCTTTATGTCACACGCATACATGTGAGTTCACAGGTAAGGCTAATGCCTTGGTCATATTTGCTCCGATTTTCACCACGACGCCCGGCCGATTGAGTATTTTGTTCAAAATTGAATGCAATATTGAACAAAACAGTCAATCGGTCGGACGTCGGTCAATGGATCGGGGCAAATGTGACCCAGGCATTAAGTGTGTTCAATTTGCGTGACGTTATCAAATCAACGGCCACATTTAAGGTATTAGTGTATCAAATAAATGTACGTTTGACAGATTGAGGAATTTTATTTTCAGGAAACATAACTCATTCCATATACCTACAACTTTCAGTTTTGCACAAAGTCTTCCATTTATGTACCTAGAAGAGTGATGAGAATATTTTTTCATAATTATGTATACGAAATGAGAAAATTCAGTGACCTACTTATTTTGTACTTTTGAAAAGTAGGTGACTGAATGTTCTCTTAAAGAAATGAGTTAAATTCCAAACGTACACACTTGCCTAAGGACACTACCCAATTACCTTCCATGTACCTTTCAGTTCATGGGCATTTTTACGATAACTGGTACAGCACTCGTCCAGAAAGCAAGGGGTCGTGGGTTCGATTCCCATTAGGGTGGACTAACTCATTCACATCAGTCCGTAGCGCAGACTTTCATTTTATATTTTGATTAAATGTATTACATTAGTATTATCTTAGAAAAGGTTTAATTTCAAATATGATTATAACATAGAATATGTTTTATCCCATTTAAAAGTAAACAAAAACGATAAATTAGTATAATAGGTGTCTGCGTTTTCTCCTAAAGTGTTGCGAAGAGAAGAACTCACAATTTCACAAATCCATAACTATGACGAAATCCATTTTGTATTATATAACCAACATGCATACATATAATCATGTTTTTACTTTTGTGTAATTTCTTTAAATTTTACTCGTACATAAGAATGTACATGGCTATGTACTGGGAGCATTTTTGAAACCCCAAAGGTAAAGCTCGTGGATCAATAATGATAGGTTGTATACCCTTCTCCCGAAACCCCATGCTCTAAATGTACATCTTCACATATCTGATTCTTTTGGACTCTAAAGGAACAATAATCAGAATCGAGAAAGAACTCTCGGCGGGGTTTGATAAAATAACAACATAGCGCCATATATATGACGATATATGACAACCAAAAAGTGGCAATAAATTAATACAAGTAAACAAAAATATTTACTTCGGTTGAAATCGTATGATTTTGCATAAATCGGATTATCATCCAAAGAAAATTTATTAGTTTTTCTTTGACAATTACATTAACAAGTGAAAGGTGTAAATCGGTTCCTGGGAAAACTTAATGGTATCATCATAATCATTCAAGACTTCAAATGGGCCGAGATAAGCCAGATCAAATATATTTAAACATTACTTGGAATGCATATTGAGCTTGGGTTCCTAGTACACGGGTTTACTAGTCTAGTTATGCCTTGGTCACATTTGCTCCGATTTTCACTACGGCGCCCGGCTGATTGAGTATTTTGTTCAAAATTGAATACAATATCGAACAAATCACTCAATCGGCCGGGCACCGGCCGATGGATCGGAGCATATGTGACCAAGGCATTACAAGATCCTGTGACCCCCAACGTGAAAATTAAACTTTCAATTATTCATAAAAATTATCATTTCAGGAATCGTTTGTTGTTCCTGACATATCTATAGATCATTGTGATCATTATTTTTTTCAAATTTCAGTTGAATCCCATCTCACCTTAACATGGGAATATACACCAATGGCTAATGGCTTGGAATCGGGATGCCACCGTGGGAATAGGTTCAAAATCCTTTTTATCCCAGAAGAACTCAAGTTGATCGAGTCTCAACAAGAAGATCCACGTTGGAGAGTATCGCTTGAATCCAGTTTCAATTTTAAGAAGAAGGTTTCTTAAACCAAAACATTAAAGATTAACTTATGTCTTTTTATCGCACTTTGAAAAAGTGCAACATTGCTTGCGGGCGGGCAGGCGGGCGAGCGGGGTGTCACATAAATCAAATCTTGTCATCAAATCTCGAGGATAACTGCTTACCTTTTCAACTTAAAATATTTAGAGATGCAAGAGCAGTCTAGTGCCAAGATCTGTTAGTATAGGTTTATGGCATGCTGGGTAAATTACTTGGCGGCTATTTTGATTTTTTCAGTAAAGCTTGTCATTACAATTCCATAAAAAACAATAATCAGATCAACTTGAAATGTAAACAGAATCTGATGCAAGGGCAGACTAGTGCCAAGATCTTTTGGCGGTCATTTTGAATTTTTCAGCTTACTCCAAGTTAACAAAATTTTGTTGAAATATCATCTACCAGCTCTCATGAGTTCAAATCTGACCTTAGATTTGAGATTTGACCTTTGCATGACCTTCAGTGACCTTTGAAAGGTCAAAAGTTGATTCTACCGATCCTATCGAGGTCTGAAAAGTGAAAATTTCTAAAAGTTTAAGTTTGGCCAATCCACTCTACATCTACCAGATATAGACCTTATCTGTTTTTGTTTTTCAAATGTTGTATCTATGATACATGTGATCATTTGTTAAGTCGTCCCACAAATGATATCATTTAATTCCATTAAAATTACATGTATATAATTTTAGGCTTGTAATAGTTCTTTTTGACAAAATTAGTGTCAGAATGTTTACCATTAGATTGGTAAAAACTGTATTATGTGACACCACTTCGTGTAGGCCGTTTTGTGTTATCTTTAAACTGATTCATACTTTCTACCATTTTACGATAGACATTTGCGCAAAATCAAGATCAACTCTAGCATAAGCCACAGAGAATTAAATATTGAACTGTCATGGCAGCATTTTGAGATGGTTCGATAAAATGACTAGAACATTTGAACCTATCATATCCACCTTTTGGATTCAAAATACTGAGAGACCAACTCCCCAAAAGATTCCGATCTATTCCTCAATGTCCGTGAATTAAAGCAAACTCGGTTAAGTCAATATAATTCATGATGTAGATTTTGAAATGCCCTTGATGTACATGTATACTTACATGTACATGTAAATATGTAGGGCACTTTGGGGGTGGTCCGTAAATAATGTAAACACCAGGATAATCTAATAAGCGGAGTATAAAGTATTTTCTACTCAGGACTTCATATTCATAGTAATTGTATTTCTGAATTGTATTGAATAGAGGGGAGGACTTTTGGCAGTTTTCGAGCAGGTTTTAATACTTGCTGATAACCAATTGTATATTTCGACTTAACTATTTATTTCATGATGATGTAATACTGACTTTCTTTTCATCACAGCATCCTTCTCAATTGTGAAAAGCTATTTTGAATGTATAAGTTAAGGTCAATGGTCAAGTTTATATGATGATTTCACAATGCTTACTATTTTCTTTGTGCTTTTGACAAACGATGTCATTTTTTATTCCACGAATTCATAATGTTCATATTTAATAAATTATCATCCAAATGTATATAGCTAGGGTAAATAATATTTGGAATTATAATATGTGTTTATTGATTTTTTCGTTTGAAAGTATCTTACAAGAAATATATACTTATCTTACTTTAAACATTTAAAGATACAGTCCTATCCCTCAATTTCATTATATGACATGGTCAAGAGGTTCAAACGCATAACAACCTTGATAGCTTGTTTTCCTTAACTTGAAAAGTTAGTTCTTTAAATTTAACATATTTGACTTGACGTGGTCAGATATAACTCTGTCAAATGTCAATATTTAAGCACAAGAGAAACACTCAACTTAAAGAATTAAATGATTGAGTCTTATTCAATTTAACAATGCGGATTAACCTTAATCGCTTCATGGTTAAGACCCCCTTTATATAAGGTATAATGAATCAGCAATACAATAAATGGATAAAAAACGTCGCTACGAGTCCAATGTTTAAAAGTTGACCATTCTCAGAAATCTCGTGCTGTTACAAATACCAATCCCTTGTCAAATATAAAAAAGACGGGAAAGAGCATAAAAAGTAAATCAAAATGTGTTAAAAACTTCATTTAGACTCTACACACAACTGGCGTTTAGGAACCTCAAAACTAGGATTAACATTTTGGAGATTAATAAACAGACTTAATAAACAAAACAGTGAAATTATAAGCAGTTATGAACGAAGTGATCAAAAAGGACCACTATATCAAAACACCTTGAAGGCTCGAATGTTTAGTAAGGTGTGTCTCAAGTTGTTCAAACATTTGCGCATAGTTACTTCGCGTACAGTTACGCCATCATAAATAGATAATGATATTTATAAGTACAAGATTACGTTAAAATCAACTAGAAACTCTACATACAAAGAAACGATTCAACAAGGAATACTTTACGGATATTTTGTAATTTGACACCGACGATACAACGGAGTAAAACACATTGTGACATTCTATTGAAAAGCACTTAGACGATTTGTTTGTCAGTCATTTAGGCAATACAAAAAGTATTTGGCTTTAATCCTATACATTCCATCAAAGAGAATGTAACATTACCGGAGTGTTATTCGGTCCTCGAATTCTACAAAGGTCTCGTTCATGCCTTGCGACAAACTGTACACGTACACGTGGATATTTTGAGTTTAGGTTCACGAAGGACTTATAAATTGGAAACGTTTGCCCGGAAATGCTTACAATATACGAGTAAATGATATTTACAACTTCATAGACAAGAAACTATTTGCATAACTCGAGGGGAAAGGTTGAGTCTACAAATCTGGACGTCATGACTAAAACTACACAGTTCGCACATATGTCCTTAGCGACAATTTCTGGATGTTTCAATGGCGTTGTAACTGAATAAGGTAAATGGACCTAGGTGTATTTATGTCATTGCTGTGTTATTTGATAATGTATTAACAGTGGAATAGAAACTTGGAATGTAAATATCAGATATACGGGGATAATCTTTGACTTTTAAATTGTGTGACGCACACCTCGAGATCTTTTATTGACCAGCTTTTGAACTGGGAATACTTTCTATTTAGTTTGAAATGTAAATCGTTTATATTGGATAAACAAACACTTGTTGGATCTAAGACACAATTCACTACGTAGTACGGAATTGAGAACACCAGTAAACTAAAAACTGAAAATATTTCAATAGTCTGTTACATCGAATGAAATACATTGTCTTGTTCAAACGCTATAGATTTTACTTTTTATACATACTTTTAATTTCTAGGTGGTGTACGTTCCCATTAAACCACGATGGGGACGTTATATTCACTTAACCATCCAACCCAGATATGAAGAGCAACGACCAAGTACTCAAAATGCAGAATATAAGGGGAATTATGGCTGCCAAAACCCTGCTGAGGCGCAGGGAGGCTCGCAGGCAAGGGTTATACCCAAAGAAAGAAAAAGTCGCAATAAACGTCGGTGGTAAGCTGTTTGAAACATACAGAGATACGCTGAAAAAGATCCCTGACACAAGACTCGCCAGTTTGAATCAAATGGACGAAGGGTATGAATCTGAAAAGGGGATCTATTTCTTTGACAGGAATCCGGAACTATTTCCTTCCATTCTGGATTACTACAGAACAGGGGAGCTTCATTTTCCACCCAACCAGTGTGGCAGAGTTGTGAAGAACGAGTTGGAGTATTGGGGAATTGATGACAACCTCATCTCCAGATGCTGCTGGCGAAGGTATAATATTTATCCAACCTCCAAGCGTACGTCTTTCAAATATGGCATTCGCATCCCGCCCCCATTCCCAACAAGGAGGCATTGAGTTATATAGCCTTCATAGTCTTTGATGACGATAATGATTCCCGGGTGGCTAGGGGTAGGGGGTCTTAGACATGGTTTCTTTGTAGCTATAGTTTTGAATATCAGTTAAGTTAGTTTTAGTAATTTGTTTCCCTCAGACTGACCGTGCCTTAGAATTTTTTTCTCTAAAATCTCTATGGTCTTTATCTTATTGCAATCTGTTTACATACCTAAAGTTTTGCGACTCTAAATAAATGCTACCTCCCGGGGCTACGACCTACAACGGAGATTGTTGCACTCTAGTTACGAACGGCGTATAAGATGGCCAATGATGCATTATTTATCGCGAGTTAAATTAGAACTTCCAAATGAAATGTCACGTTATCCCCTTTATTGTTGCTTGTTATTCACTAACGAAATGGAAAAGTAAAGAATCGTTAACATAATATATTTAAGGTCGGAATTTACTGGTTATTTAATCAGAGAAAGAATCATTTATATTAATATGATTAAAGTGATGAATTGCTTGTTATTTAAAAAGAAAAAGAAATAAAATAAGCACATGTTTAAGGTGGTGAATTCTCCACAAGATTCCATAATTTCCTTCTTTCCTTTTCATTTTACCATTCGATTTGACAGAAAAATATATACCCCCCCCCCCTTCCCTATAAGTTACCACATTAGGAGAGGATACGCAAAAATAAACTAATAAGGAACACGACCTATGCAAACCAACCGATGAATTGAGTGTTTTGGGATCATTCACCCTTACAACTACAATTGCGAGAAGGAGCTTTTAACGTTGAACTTTGGCATTATTTACATTTTAAACTGCGTCATAAGTGGATGTGTTTTTAACTTGTCCTGTTTGATGCTTGAGAACGTCAGAAATTGATCGATTCGTGATATTCCAAACTCAAATACATGTTACCGCATAGGAATTCACGATTAAAAGTGAATATTAACAATTTTGAAATTTCCCTTTTGGATATAAAGAAAGAGGTTGTGAAAGCATTTTGGTCGGTCCTCAAAGTATGTTATTTTATTCAACACTAGACGGCAATGAGGGTTAGTGAATTTGGTATTAGACATTCATTCAAAGCTACGCATTGTCTGAATCATAAACTCATGCATCTAGTCTTGTTCTTCAAGTTTTGTTTTTTGTTACCTTTCGTAACGTCTTTGAAGCGTTCTCTTACATCCAGCCTTGTGTCGACCTCTTACAACTGCTACAGAATAACTACATTGTCTGTTGAGTTGTCACTATTGTTTTTCTTTGTTCCCATGTCAGAAAAACCTACTTTTCAATGTGTTTATAAACGTCAATTGTAATAGTATTGTTAACCTTGAATTTAATGTACATTGTAAAGTAATACTATGAATGGGAACAAATCTTGAATTATATTCGTACGTTTTTCAATATCTTTAAAGTACAAAACCATCGATGAACAAATTAAAGTGAAAGTTAATTTCACGTCTTCAATAAAATGCTTACTCGCTTTATGGTTATTCCTCTTCCCTTAAAAGATTTTGCTATATTATATAGTCTTTAGAATCGAACGATAAAAAAATTAGCGTTTCAGATTTATAGACATTATAAGAAAGGTGTCATCTTTGGTCTATCCATACGAGGAGAAAACCAAGTAAAATTCAACAGAGATCCAACTTTATGAAACCAACCCCTACCTTCACATAACCTAACAGTTGCCTAATACCAAGACCTACACTAATTTGAATTTTTGCTTTTTGAAAAGATTGCATGAAACAGTTTACACTTCTTCCTCCTCTTATTACCTAGAATAAATGCGTAAAGTGTCCCATCTTGCCCCGGTCTCCCCCTACTGAAATTGAATACAGTTTTTTTTCAATATAATGAACCCATGTTTCTCTTGTTTGGACACCAGGATTCTCCCTATAATTTCAAGTAGCCCTTTTGTGTTAAATAAAATGTTGTTTCTATTAACAAGTGCTTTTGTGGTTATTGGTTTATTCATCAGTACACGAATTTGATTATTTGATCAGTTTTATTAGGCTAAATGTTAAATATAAATGAGAGTGTTTATTTTGTTGTTATTCTATGGTCAATTTTGACCCAAAGTACGATTAATGGATCTTTACTTACAAATAGGTACGCTGTGAACACGTTGCTTGTAATAACATTCTCTTTTGAAAATTCTTATACTAGAACATCAAAGCCCTCTTTTCTACTCAGAAAATCTATTAGGACCGTTGCTTGTAATAGTTTCTTAAAGTTTTGATCAAACTTCGCAAAATGAACATTCAAACAAAGCATAATAAAGATTAAAGTGTGTCCCAACATACAACATCGAAAGATCGAAAGGTTTCTTACCGTTGACTCAAGACAAAATATATTTTCAATGACTAAGTCGGGTGGAGCAGCATTGTATATAAAATTGGTGATTTGTGATTCTGGAAAGGAGTGGTAACGATATGGTGAACTTTTTGAACACGCGTTTCTCTTAAACCAGTCATCAAAACATTCTGAAAAGTTTACACATTGTCTATTTAATGGACATCTTTTGGATGGTAACATTTTAATTTGAAATATATGTATATACTTTTCTCTATATTGTTTTAGAAAACACATGAGACACTGCTTTTGTTCTTGGTATCATATGTTCGGAATGAAATGAAACATTTATCCGAACCTCATTGGAACAAAACGACATAAACACAACGTGTTTAGGTCTCTCAATATTGTTACAAAAGAAAGTTTGGTTGATTTTAAAAAAGTTTCTTGTTAATGAAATAAAAGGTTGAACTTAATTTTTTATCTATTTTTTTTTGGGGGGGGGGGTTGTTTTAAGTTTTTGCCTACTTATTGTAAAATCAACCGAAATTTCCTTTGTATAACTATAATATTGAGGTCTAAGTTTAAATGTTGTATATGCTATTTTGTTCCAATAAGATTCAGAAAGGCATTTTATTTCATTCTCAAGAATTGGCCCATGGTAGAAAGGAACAAAAAACAATTGCACTAAAAAACAAAAAATGTTAACAAAAATAGTTATATAAAATACATATAAATAATTTTTGCATTAAATTGTTGCCAATCAATTCAATTCACCATATCGATACCTTTCCTTTACCGACATCGTTTAGAACCTCTCATACAAAGGCCTTAAATATGTGTTTTTGGATTGGGTGGACAGATATAGGTAGTAAATCGCAACTGGGGTTGAATATTTGGAAGGAGAATGAACATTAGCATAAAAACTACTAAACACGATTAAACTACAGATGACACTACTTAGTGTTAGAAAGGATTGGTATCGATATGGAGAACTGAATTCAACAATGTTTTTCTCTTAAACCAATTATTGAAAACATTCTGACTGACAACAATTTAATGCGAAAATAATTTATAGTATATTTTACATAACTGTTTTTGTTAACATTTTTAGTTTTTTAGTGCAATTGTTTTTTGTTCCTTTTTACCATTTCTTTCCGAAGCTTGTTTGAACAAAATAGCATATACAACCTTTTCTTAGACTTCCCAATATTATAGGAGTACAAAGGAAATTTTGGTTGATTTAACAATAATTATTCAAAAAATTAAAACAAAAACCCCCGAAATAGATAAAAAAAA
The DNA here is from genome assembly GCA_903813345.2 of Owenia fusiformis. NCBI lineage: Eukaryota > Metazoa > Annelida > Polychaeta > Sabellida > Oweniidae > Owenia > Owenia fusiformis. The sequence continues at coordinate 14,662,055 of CAIIXF020000012.1, forward strand.
CTAAGATAAACCTTTAATTTTATTAACAAGATAAGTAGTTTCCGATGTGTTTTCTAAAACAATATAGAGAAAAGTATACATATCTATTTCAAATTATATTATTACCATTCAAAAGATGACCATTAAATTGACAATGTGTAAAATTTTCAGAATTCTTTGATGACTGGTTTAAGAGAAACGTGTGTTCAAAAAGTTCGCCATATCGATACCCATCCTTTCCAAAACTACAGATAAGCACAAGTTTTTTATAAAAAACACTGCTCCACCTAACTTTATCATTGACATTATATATTGACTCTCTGTCACTACCAATGAACCAATTTATATGAAACTCAAACAGTTTCAAGCAAACTTACTACTCGTGTAAAAGTATGAGCATCCAACTTCTCTTATAAAATTATAAAATCTAGAGACAACGGTAAAAAAACTTTTTGATCGGCCCTTGTAGTAGCCGTGACAGAATAAGTCCCTCTCTTTTTTCTTGATAAACTGTTCCGAACTGCGTGGGTTAATTGACATTATCAGCAAGAAGTTCCTAATTAGCCGACACAGGGGGAAAGCAAACTGCCTAAATTATTTAAATCAGTGTTTTGGGAAATCTTAATTTAGCCAGAGGATTATTTAACAGTTGAAGAAATCAATGCGGCCGTCTAATCAGATGAATTATTCACCTAATTTCTCCAAAACTTGCGGACATTTTTCCTATTGGATTCTATATACACTGGCGAACTCAGGGGGAAGGGGGGGGGGGGCTTTTGTGGGCCCAGAAAAAGTTTTAGGGCCCAAAAAGTTTTTGAGACAAAAATTTTGTAGGGCCTCAAAAAATAGCCCCTTTGGGAATGATTTGGCCATTTTAGGCAAGCGCGGAATTTTTTTCCCAACTCAAACTTTGCCAATTATCAAAGCTCATCAAGAATGGACGATCTTGCACAGGTACTCGTATAAGAGCCTCTATATATGGGCACGGATATAATTCATGAATCCTAGCCACATTAAATGACTTCAGGTCCGTGATATGGGTGAGAATAATTCTAGCAGTCCGATATCAACTTTTCGTTGCAACGTAACTATTTTATTAAGAATGAATGTTACTATTCTCAGCAACTATCATTTAATTGATTATTGATGTGCTATTGATCATTTATTCTAAATGAATAATGTGGCTAGGATTCATGAATTATGTAATATCTTAGAAATGCAAAATTAATTATCCTTGTGATGTTACGTATATTACAATCAATTTACCTTGGCACGTCGCTTGAAGAAGCTGACCGGTGTTTGTACGGGGGTCTGTAATTATGACCCTAAATAACCCTCGAATGTGGTTGATTTATAATTCCGTAACTTTACATCAATAGAGGTCGATACACACGTCTATTTTTGAAATAAATTGCTCGCCCAAGGAGGACGGTCGCGATTTTTTCACTTCAGTTATATATTCAATTGCGAGTTTTGGTTTTCTTTCTAAACAAAAAATTCTAAACAAAAAAAGTGATTGAAATACTAATATAGTTCAAATCTTTTGGATCGCTGATAATGATTTTATAGTCGGTTATTTATAATGTCAATGTTGTAGTCGATCAAGGTCAAGGTCGAATATCGCGTTGGAGGTATGGGAGCGAATCATACTTGTCATCTCTCATTAACACTCATATACGTCATCATGGGCAAGACCTGGTGGACGACCGTCTGTCCGTTGCAATCCTACACACTCCAGTGATTTATTATATGTTTTTAACTTTCTAGAGGGGGGCCAATAATGCTATGTAGCCTCGGCTCCACACAATCTATGTAAATAATTATGTTGAATTATATAGAAATAAATAACAATAACCTATAAAAAAAATCATACTTTACTTATACATACTTATAATTATGGAGTTCAGAAGTTGTTGTGCCCGAAAACAATTATTTCGAATAGATTTTTCAAATGTCGCGACACAAGCTGAAATCAACACCCATTGCGTGTCTACTTCATGAAATATAGATGACTTTTGAGAGATCAGATTACGGTTACAAAAATCATGCAAATGTCATTTTGAACCGTATTTGATTTATTTAGATGTAAAAAATGCAACACAAGTAAATAAATCAATTGAAACTGGATACAGAAAAAAGGAGAGAAGGCATTTAAGGCTATATAATGCACTATTTGGGGTGGTTTTCTTTCGTCAACCTGGTGTTACTTGTGTCATTTTCTACTCACTTTTATTACATTTCTTAAGACTTTTATATCCTATTACAATCGCAATTACATGTATCTTAACCTATCCATACGGGGTGCGACATATTGCACCCGCCAATCTAAAAACGTGGATTTCATCATCTCACGGCGAGGTGTAAAGTAATTAGTTTTTACGTCGTTTGTATCTTAATTTTGTGATTTCTACATTGCAGATATCAGGAATACAAAGAAGAGATAGAGAAGATGGACATTATAGAGAAGGCATTCAACTGGAGCAGTGGGATGGAGCCGGATGAAGACAACTCTTCTGTCACAATAACACCATGGTGGACAATACGTCACAAGATATGGGTCTTCCTAGAGGACCCTAATTCCTCTACAACTGCAAAGGTATGACTTGTTGGATTTACAACGAAAAACTTCCTAATTACATGTGTAGCATGGTCCTTTCTCTTGTCTCATCCCTTTGTTATCAATATCATCCAAAAAATATCGAGAAGAACTAATTCGCCTAGCGTTCTATCATAATCCTAATATATGCACAAAATCTTACTGCCCTCTTTCATGCTTTTAACAATGCTCTTTTTAGGACATTTTTTGAAACCGATGCATTCTTTAGTAGATAGTATAGAAGCGGGAAAGGAATAGCTATGTTGACTGAACCGTCCTTCAACAAGTGTTGAACTGTTTTTTTTTTTCATTTAACATGTATGCCTACATATCTCTAAGACGTTTTAGAAAACAGGTGTAAACTCAATCATATTTCGTAAGACGTCTTGAAAATGGTGGTGTAAACTCAACATGATTTTACTAAAACGTTTTAGCTAAGACGTCTTGAAATGTCGCGTGTAGTGTAAATAGGACTATTAAGAACCCGTTTTTCATGACATTAGCCCAATTTACACTACGCGCAGCATTCCAAGACGTTTTGGCTAAAACGTTTTAGAAAAATTAAGTTGAGTTTACATTGCCATTTTCAAGACGTCTTTGGAAATAAGATCGAGTTTACACCTGTTTTCCTAAAACGTCTTAGAGATATGTAGGTATACATGTAAAATGAAAAAAGCAGTTCAGTACTGGTTGAAGGACGGTTCAGTCAATATAGCTATTCCTTTCCCGCTTCTATACTTTGTACCCGACTTTGTACTAAAGAATGAATCGGTTTCAGAAAAACATGTCCTAAAGACGGCATTGTGAAAGCATGAAAGAGAGCAGGAAGATTTTAGCCTAAATTAGGATTATGATAAATCGCCAGGCAAATAAATTCTTTTCAGTAATTTTGGGATGATATTGGGAACAAGGGATAAGACAAAATAAATGACCATGCGACATATGTAAATGGAAAGTTTCAAATGTTTCGTTCGGCGCAACGCAAAAACCGCCTGTTGCAAAAAACGCCTGCTGCGCGCGCATGCTTTTATACAACGTCAATACCTCTCATATATGTTCTGAAAATAATCATAATATCATGCATGTTTTAGTTCCAAACATCTTCCAACGAAACAAGCTTTATTCAAATACACAGACAAATCGCTTCTATTTAACATACCACATATTGCGAGATAGTCCAAATCCGTCCCTTTGAATAAATCTCGTAAAATATTAAAATTTGAACTAACGAGAGATTTTTTCTTTTTCAGCTGTGGGCCTTCCTCATGTACATTTTCATCATTGCATCAGTGGTTCTGGCCTGCTTAGATACCGAGCCATTTTTCCGTGTAGACGCTGTAACCCCTGGTAACATCACTGGAATTAACAACACAAGACATATCATGTTTGCTACCACCGATACACATTCGGCTATCGTTGTCGCAGATATACTCATGAATGCCTTCTTTACAGTGGAAGTGATATTAAAAATGGTTACCACGCCATCTGTACGAATATTTCTACGCATGTTAACAAGCATCAATGATATTATAAATATAATATGCACGTGGGTGATTTGGATTATTTTCTTTACAATCGGAAAAAATCACAATACTACTATTCAGGATATTGTTTTCTTCCTCTCCATGCTTCGGGTCTTGCGAGTATTTAGGATGCTCAACTTGGCTAAACAATACAGGGCTCTGCACGTGCTATTATTGGCTATCAGATCGAGTTTTAAGGAACTTTTTCTTCTTATCGCTTTAATTTCTATGGGCATGGTCGTTTTTGCTTGTTTGATGTATTACATTGAAATCAACTATGAAACCAGTGATTTTATATCAATTCCCTTTGGGTTTTGGTGGAGTATTATTACCATGACAACAGTTGGATATGGGGATGTGCATCCCCAAACTCCATTAGGATACATGGTAGGAGCTGTTTGTGCCATATGCGGACTTATATGTACAGGACTTCCGATACCAATTATCGGCCATAAATTCAACCAATATTACCAATGTGCTCATTTGGAGCAATCTTTGAAGACGCAACAGAAAAAGGGAAACTATAGAGAATATGTGGATTCTTCTGACGACATGTTCTCTTCTACCGGGAGTCTGAGTCTTCCTCAGATAATACAAGTGGCGCCACCACCTAATAAACGGAAGCGCTCCAAGAGTTCAGGATCTTTAGCAAAAAAAGTTCATTTAAAACCTAGGAAATATTCAGCGTCCGCAGGCGAGAATTCAACATTGCAGGTTTCAAAAGGTATCAAAAGGGCCAATATGCCCCTTATATCAATAGTAAACTCTAGTTTCGAATCATTACGGGACCAAGAAACTCGCCAAGGGGCACTGAGTAGAGCGTCTGAAGTTACAGAAACAACTTTGATTAATTTTAAGGATTCACCATCTAAGAAGAAACAAGTTTCCACGGATAAAGACAAGAACGACACGTTAGATGCCAATGAAAATGCAATAAAAAAATTTGTGGGGACTGGTTCCCCTAAAAATCTTAAAGGAAACCAGGTGAAAAAAACTATTGGTTTGGTGAAAGACAAAATCTTGTCAAAGAGTACGAATCGTTTAAGGAAAATCAGTAATGGCTCAAGAGGAAGTAGAAAAATAACACCACCTAGTCCTAGAAATAACAAAATATCTAGTGAACTTCTCGTTAACAATTCACCTTCTTCGATAAAATCACAACCCAACGGACCTAATTCCTCCAGCGGGACATCACACAAGCCAATATCTAGGAGTGATTCGGCCGGATATGTATCAGGCGGCGATGATGCTAGTGTGCTCACACAAAATGCTCAAAATTCTTCGAATGAATTATTCCCTCCAAAAACTCTACACAATGATGAGAGGATGGATTCTGCACTGAAAAAACCTAACATAGAACTTAAGTCATGGAATGTTATTAGAACTGATTCACCAGTTCCAATGTCTACAAAAAGTAGTCCCTGCAGTTCTCGAAGTAGTTCAATCTCGTTGGTTTCCAGTCACGTGGTCTGCAACGAATCTGAAGAAGTTCCTAAACTTGTCGTGAATTCGATGTCTGCTCAAAACGCATAATCTTCGATGGACATTGAGTCGTCGTTAAATTTGCCAACCATGCTATGCACTGCATGAAAATGTACAATTATGTAAATGTCGACCAAAAATTAAGATAAATTTCCTATATATAATATCGATGAAAAACAAATTCATAAGATTTTGTCAATTGATTTCAATTTTTTGTATGGTCCAAGGATAGAGATTACAGAATGATTATGTGTGTTGACTTTTGTATGATGTTTCATTTACTTGTTATATGACTGTTATCGTAGTATTTCCATTGCGCGTGGATGCTATACAATGAAGTTATCTTATTTGATGAGAGTTACATGTATCAAAAACAGAAAACGACCCAATAACAAAATCAGGGTTAAATTGAAACATTTTGTTATATCATATAAAAAGATTATATCTATTTTCATAGTTATGTTATTTATACACCAATTGTGTTTGTTATCTACTGTGACCAAAAGCAAGAACAAATAGATTATGTACAAAATACTGTACTAAGCTTGAATTCGCGAACGCAACTAACGCCTATCGGCTACCAGATTTACCTACTATTTTATGACTAACTCATTTAAATATGAATGGAACAGTGGCAGGTAATATTCACATTTGAGTGAGTTGCACATAAAATAGTAGGTTAATCCGGTAGCCGACGGGCGTTAGTTGCATTCGCGAATACAAGGTAAGTCTATGTTAGTGCAACAGTGACCACATGTTAGACCATGGAAGATGCACATGACTGTATGTTAAGCTGATAGTGACAACAGGTAGCTTAGACCATGGAAGATGCATATGACTGTATGTTAAGTTGATAGTGACAACAGGTAGTTAAGACCATGGAAGATGCATATGACTGTATGTTAAGTTGATAGTGACAACAGGTAGCTTAGACCATGGAAGATACACATGACTGTATATTAAGCTGATAATGACAACAGGTAGCTTAGACCATGGAAGATGCATATGACTGTAAGTTAAGTTGATAATGACAACGGGTAGTTAAGACCATGGAAGATGCACATGACTGTATGTTAAGTTGATAGTAACAACAGATAGCTTAAAACATGGAAGATGCACATGACTGTATATTAAGCTGATAGTGACAACAGGTAGCTTAGACCATGGAAGATGCATATGACTGTATGTTAAGTTGATAGTCACAACGGGTAGTTAAGACCATGGAAGATGCGCATGGCTGTATATTAAGCTGATAGTGACAACAGGTAGCTTAGACCATGGAAGATGCATATGACTGTATGTTAAGTTGATAGTCACAACGGGTAGTTAAGACCATGGAAGATGCACATGACTGTATATTAAGCTGATAGTGACAACAGGTAGCTTAGACCATGGAAGATGCATATGACTGTATATTAAGCTGATAGTGACAACATGTAGTTTAGACCATGGAAGATGCATATGACTGTATGTTAAGTTGATAGTGACAACGGGTAGTTAAGACCATGGAAGATGCACGTGACTGTATGTTAAGTTGATAGTGACAACATGTAGCTTAGAACATGGAAGATGCACATGACTGTATATTAAGCTGATAGTGACAACATGTAGCTTAGACCATGGAAGATGCACATGACTGTATGTTAAGTTGATAGTGACAACAAGTAGCTTAGACCATGGAAGATGCACATGACTGTATGTTAAGTTGATAGTGACAACAGGTAGCTTAGACCATGGAAGGTGCACATGGCTGTTTGTTAAGTTGACAGTGACCAAAGGTAGCTTAGACCAATGGACGATACACAGGTTCAACTGTATGTTGGCGTTACAGAACCATAGCAAAGAGGTCTTAGACGAATGGATGAAACACAAAATTGTATGCAAGTGTGACAACGACTAAAGGTGGCTTAATTGTGTGACATCATTTATAGAAACCATTTAAACTTCAAAAATACAATACAATACTACATTTCAGTATCTGTTTCTTATATTTTTATAAAATGGGAAGTTTGCATATTTTGAAAAAAATTGATTAACATTCTATTGTTGATTGTTCAAAAAGTATGATTTTGAAAACAATTTCGCACTACAAAAAGTACCATAAAGATTAGATGCCCATATTGGCCAAATCTTAATTTTTCAAAGTTTCTGATTCAATCTCATTACTTTTAATGGTATTGTCCACAATTTTGTGATATGTGTGAAGGGATTTAAACACGACACAGAATAAATTGTTGGTGATTTAATGCACTCTTATTGCGTATTCTGCCAGTCGTGTTTCGCCCTCAATCAAAGGCTCATACAATTCCCTCGTATCTGACATCCCCGAGTTGAAATCGTCCACCATTCATTGGCCCTGGGTTTAATAATATTCTACCTGAATTAAAAGAACCATGTAAGTGAATGCTATATAGATGTAAAAGGTGCATTTTGTCTATGAACCAATGCTTTATCCCTCAGCTCTTTTTCACTCTGGATTGGTAGATACCCCAATTCTTTGTACAATGAATAACACACCGGATCGACTGATTTCACTAAATTATATGATATTGTCTTCTTCCAGGCATATGCTGTTGCATTTGAATCGCGTCTTTTTGTTCCGTATTGATTTTCTGCGGCACCTTTATTCAACGTTCTGCCAGCAACAAAACTATTTATCTCATTTGTGTACTCCATTTGAAGATACCTATAAATATTACTTGTGGTTTCTTGAGGATGTTCAGCCAAGTCTTCGTATCTAAGTTGAAGGATGGAGTCTGGGAAAATTTCTTTAATTTGTTTGAATATTAGTACATCTTTGTGCATTCTCTTACATAATGTATTCGCCTCTGCAGTGAGCTGATCCATATTGAGATGAGCCGAAGTCTTTCTCGAATTCAGCATCCCTCTTGGATCACGAACTAAATGAATGACCTTGACCTTTGACGCACATTTTCTGTATTTGCTCAATAGATGGCCTATGGATTCCATGGTTGATCGTACAGTTTTTGAGACTATGATCTGAAAATGTAAGAGATCCATATACATAATGAAATCAAATTGAGTGGCATTCCAAAATGGTTCAATCGTAAAATTATTATTACTTTCCTTACTTTACACGACGAGAACGTCATTTAATGATGTCTCTAATTAAATAGCAAGCTAACGAACTAAAGAGAACTCAAGATCACATATTACAACCTTACCGTTTTTGCATTGCATGCTTTTCTGGATAAATGAATACATTGAGAGATGTTTTCCTTCTTCGAATAACATTCTGCAATACGTCTGATGTTGGCACTTTTGATAGCCAAATACCCATCTTGCATTATGGGAAGGTCCTTTGGAAATTTGTCGAGTTCGCATCTCATAACGTGACCGATAATGTTAGAGACATATTTGTATCTTTCAAATGTATCCAGTTCTCTAGGATACGGCCATTTGCTGAAATAGAGAAATAGCTACAAAATGAAGGATTTAATACGGGGACATTTACCAAGATATGAATATATTTTAAAAATACATGCCTTATATTTTTAAAAACACAAAATGCTCAATAGTTGAAAACATATCCTTAGAAATCAAATTGCACTAAACATGTTATCATATTTGATTGATAAATAATTAATTAACTCATTAAAATGAGCTGTATACCGGGATAAAATGAAATGAAAACATTTACAACGAAATAATTACAACTGTAATTATGATTCAAGTTCATACCATCCATACCATACCTATTTGAAATTTGAAATTAAATTATCTAAATAGGTAAAACAATCCCATTGGTAAAACATGTTGGTAAACTGTATATAAATTGTAAAATACCATTAAATCCCTTATTAACTGGGAACAAACATGGCCATATACATGTAGTTTAAATACAGGTTATGATATATATGCACACGTACCTATGCTTGGGCCTAAACGGCTCATAAAAATAGAAAACTTCTTTGTCATTGTTGAAAATATCTCCTAAAAATGTTGATCCTGTTCGTTCATACGCAAATATAATCACCAATTTATGTCGAAGTGTGCCACATAATGATTCAGATGCGTCCCTGTGTGTCAATTTGATGTTAGACGTGTCTCGATACATAATACTATGTTTGATTTTAAAAATGAGGCATGCAGCTCCTAGTATGACCAATAAGACTTTTATAACGGGATCCATTAGTGTTATCCGGTTTCTGATGAATCTTATATTATCCCTTCATTTGTTTAGTTAGAATTTATTTTGAAATAAAACTGCTAAAGTCAAATATCACAATCCTTTTGAGTAACATAGTATTCAATATATCAATTTAGAACATCTCGTTCTACATAACTATATCCACTGCACGTCCTAAATTGATGCAATATTAGTGGTTCAGTACTTAAATACATGTATCTGGTATTGTTTTAGTGTTTATTGGACAGTGCTTCCAGTCGTATATGCGTTTCAATCGTGTTTCTCATATTAAACAATCAGACCAACCATAATTATACATTCATAATGTTTCATATAAAGGTAATAGTCTAGATGAAAACAAAGCATTTATCACTGAACCTTGTTTTGGAGTATATACAACGTTTTATTGCATTTTTGATAGTTAGATATGTCCTGGTCAAAAAGCCACAAATATGCAGTTGTGGTAGGTTGAGCGTTTTTTTCTATTGTCTTTTTAAAATAAATAATATTTCTGAAAGGGGGCGTGGCACATTTGGTAGTCTTCATGTATTTAAATGGAGTTAAATATCCCTTATCAGTTATTTTTGTTTAATTTATGACTTGCAATATACATATCTACCTGTGAACATTCTCTCTCTGAAAAAATACAGTAATTATGCCATTAAAATTAATATAAGTCAACACTACCGGAACAATGTAAACTAAGTGCAGTAACGATTGTCTAATTCTTATAACGGGTTCACCTTTGGTAGAACAGAGATTTGGTATCATTGTAAAGCTAAGAATATAAATGTGTTACAAGTGGAGTTAATTTCACTTGAATAACATAACCCTAAACTAGAGTAGAATAAATACGATCTAGTATTTCAATTATGAGTATAGGGGTAAAAGAAGTGTATAACGACTGTGTTTTTATGCATATTGATTAGCTTACTAATTAACATATAAATTTTAATTCCTTTTTTACATCAACTCAATTTGATCATTTGTGCAATATAATACATATGATATCAGTATTAGCTTGTATTCGCGAATGCAACTAACGCCGTCGGCTACCGGATTAACCTACTATTTTATGGGCAACTCATTTAAATATGAATAGAAGGTTAATCCGGTAGTTGCTAGCTGTTAGTTGCATTCACAAATGCAAGCTTATATTTTACACTTACTTCAAAAGGTAGTAAATTGTCACCTGCTATAACTGAACCTAAACATATACAAGTATTTCATAACTTCAAAATATTTTCAAAACAATAACCTTTAACATGTAATGCATGTAATAGCAGATAGAGTTTGCTTATAAAATCTTATATTTTACTTTATTCAACTAAAATTATTTAATGTTCCTTCATTTATTTTTTTTAATTGTAATATGTAATCCAGTTCATTCTGACACTAATCTTATTTTAATTAAGATTTAAATTTTAAAAATACACTTCATTATAGAATATTGATTCCAAAAGATACCCAATTTCGTCATTGTGAATTCATATCATTCAGACTTGAATTAAATGGCCAATTAGTATTACTGTAATATTCTGAAGAAATGCTCCTAGACACCCTGCTCTAGTTATAGATACGAACAGGACTAATAAACAACAAATGAACACTGTAAATAGTTCGATCAATTCATTTATTTGCGATAACCCTTGTGGCATTTTGTCTTGTTAATGTTGCAAGATTATCTTTTAATGTAAAGTTGGGATTTATCTTTGTTACTAGTTTGTCCATATGAGTCAAAACTCAGCACGATTAAATATTGATCATAAAAGAGTATACCGTTTCTACTTTTCTCATTTATTAAATTGTAATGTAATCTATTTCATTCTGACACTAATCCTAATTTATTTAAGATTTAAATTCTAAAAATACACTTCATTATAAAATATTGATTCTAAAAGATACATTGTTGCTTCATTGTGAATTAGTAACTTTTCAGAAAAAAAACTATTATCAAGAATCGAATTAAATGGGCAAATACTATGTTTTACATGAACATGGTTACATGAACACAGTAAATGGTTAAATCCATTCTGATACTCATCACATATTTCTGCCTTCAATGATAAATATAAAGGCCATGAATTTTTGACAGGGTGTTCGCATGTATCACAATATGCCCATATATGGGACAGAATATCGGTGTTGCACTCTGGGATCCAATCCTCCTTGAGCATTTAGCGCATACTGGTAGAATTCATGCATTCAGTTTCTAGTGCCTTCATTTCTGCTACATGCAAGTAGAACAATGCACCTGACAGATGCCATATCCCACAAACTCCCCCCCCCCACTTATCATCCTCCTAAGCAGGTGTACAGAATCCGTACCTCCTTCTTCCCCCTGCTATAACCAATTTGGGAGCGCCCGATTAAACTGAATCATGTGATCTAATTGTGCGCAATGACTTATACATGATTTCTGTTGCGACAGCCAATCAGATTGCGAGTTCTTAATCGGGAAAATACTAACTGCTTATCGCAGGGGGTAAAAAGAAAGAATATATTCTGGATTTTGAAGCCCTGTGATCAGGGGATGCCACATATAGAATCTTGATTAGAGTCCATTTCACTGCTTCATTTCGTCAGTAGAACGGCAAAAATAAGAAATTGGGAGACCATTGTGCAATAATATATGGAAAAGTATATTCATAATGTACATGAATGACATTTGTATATCTTGGATTGCTTCTAGTTTGGCTTATAAAGTGTGTGGCCTCTTATATTTGGATGTTTCTCTGCCATGTTATTTTCAATAAGATTAACATGGCTGAAATTCTTCAAATTACAAGACGGCACAGGCTTATTGCACAAAAAACTAAAAAATCTGGAATAAACAAATGTCATTCATGTACATTATGAATATACTTTTCCATATATTATTGCACAATGGTCTCCCAATTTCTTGTTTTTGCCGTTCTACTGACGAAATGAAGCAGTGAAATGGACTCTAGTAAAGCTAGGATGTTCAAACTTTCCCCAAATATACTTTATTCATTGATCTAGTTTTACTTCTATGATGGTGTAATAAGTTTTACAACTAAAATCACTAAAACCATGTAAAAGCAAGTATATAAGTTCTTAAAACTAGTTTCTTAAAATCCCTACTTATGGAATATTACAAATTCTGCTGACCTTGCAGAAAAAATTGCTCAAGGTAACATTACTGCATATTTGTCAAATCTCAATCAGAACACATCAGACCAACATATTATGCAATAAAACATTGTATATACTCCAAAACAACCCCCTCTTGGCTTTCTTCTAGACTATAATGATACTTTAATTATAAAACTTGAAAATGTTTTTTAATGATATTAATGTTATTTTAGTAATATATATGTAAATCTGCTGTAAGACGAAAATAAATAAGTTAAATAAAAATATAAAACTTGACAACAGCACAGCTATGGGTTATTGATATTATTGCAAGTGTCTATGTGTCCTTTCCGTCAATTTGTCCGTCCGCTTTAATCTGTCCACTGTGGGGTTGTATAGATCACTTATGCACACAATATGAGTACAAATTTACCAAATGAGGTCATTTCTTACCAAAGTTTATATGCATTGTCTGTGCGGCCTCTGGCATGTTCATTAAGAGCTAATTTTTCTATCTACAGGGTGCTTCGTATTCCTCCTCAAAATCATATATACATGTATGTCTCACAAACAAGTGTTATACATCATTCTAAAGATCATTCAATTCAGGGTTACTTAACTGCAAAATATCAACAACAACATAGTCAAAATATTATGACAAATCAAGTCACATATAATAGGGTTTGCCTCAGATGTTGCGCCAATTTGAATATTTTCCTAAAAATCTTGGAAAGTGGAAATTAAAATCTTTCCTCGATAAGTATAAAACAAATTGTCCTGTTGAGAATATAGCACAACTAAATCAATTGACAAATTATTAGGACTGTACCTTTAATAAATTGTTTAATAAATTGATTACAGATATAAATTGAAAATTACAGTTAAGTTAACTCTTTTTAAATGTTAACCAATTAGCACAGCACCCTATCATTGTTATCATCATAAAATATATTCCTTTGAGGCATATTTGATAGCATAATTATTTGCATAATAACATTTTTAACACTATCATGTAGTTGATACATGCTGTCGGGCATTCAAAACACAGATAAAGTCCGGGTAAATGAAATACCGCGTGTACCTTTTTATAGCCTTTTGAATAGTTTGATCTTAATGAGGTTCTGACACTCATAACATCCAGGCATGTCTGGGAGATTTTAAATTCAGATATATTTAACAGCACTACAATCATTTATCTATCTATTTATTTATTTATTTATTTATTCATTTATCTATTTATTTATTTATTTATTTATTTATTTCATATCCAACTTTAAGTGGGTTTGTTAGGTAAATGAAATTCCCCGAACACAGGGGGCTCTCGGACTCTGGGAAGAGAGATTTTTTGTAAAATCTATTTATTTCTTAACATATGTACAACATGTATGCATTATATTAAATAATTACAGTTACAATACAGAGTTAAAAACTATTTGCATTTAATTAAAAAATTTCAATAAATGTACCACTCTCTTAAGAATTAGGTTTTCATAATATATCTCTTTTCCTGTTGGTTTTACACCTAGACGTTCCAAAATGTTACATTCATTTCCAATCCAAATAGGTTCAATTTTTTACAACTAACAAAAATGGGCCATATTGTCATTTTCATCACAGAATTTACATTTGTCACTATTCATTATGTTATATCTTTTAAGTATGCCCCCGTGGGGGTAGATTTTATGGAGTATCTTCCATGTAATTCCAAGAGAACGGTTTCTCTACGTTTATAAAGTGAGAGATGATATTCTGAATGTTGTAAAGCTGCGGTTAGAGAATGGGTAAATGAACAATCGTTGTTATGTTATTGTTTAAGGAAATCCAAATGAAGTGTTTGATGATGATGACAAAGACAATATTTCCTCATTTTCACTCAAATGTTCCCACTTCAAAACATGACAGTTACGATTATACACGATATACTAAAGTATATATTTAAAAAGTACTTCCTGGCTATGAGGAAAGGTGCAAGAGAATGATGCGAATGGTCAAACGAAGATTAAACCATTTGAAAGTCAGTTAGCGAAACTGTTGGAAGGTTTCCCATGGATCGGTACCAAATAAAAACTTAGTGGTTTCGATGAACAGTAGTTTTAGACATATTTGTTTGCCCTCTTTTAGTACTTTCTCATGATCAAAGCTAGACACACTAATTTCATCAAAACTGCTAAATTGTTTGAATTTGTAAGTGACCTTGTTGGCATACCATCAACAAATATACTATATTGAACATGTCATTGAGTGACACATGCTTTTATGCACTTTGAAACGCATCACAGCAGCTGTCTATTCTCTCTTAAAAAGTTCTCTACTGCTTGCTTGCTTTTTAGTACTTTCTCATGATCAGACCGATCAAAGCTAGACACACTAATTACATCAAACTGCTAAATTGTTCGAATTGTAAGCGACCTTGTTGGCATACCATCTACAAATATTCTACATTGAAAATATCATTAAGTGACACGAAAAATGCTTTTATGCATTTCAAAACTCATCCAGCAGCTGTCTATTCTCTCTGAAAAAGTTTTCTACTGCTTGTTTGTCTTCTAGTACTTTCTCATGATCAGACTGATCAACGCTAGACACACTAATTTCATCAAAACTGCTAAATTGTTCGAATTGTAAGCGACCTTGTTGGCATACCATCTACATATATTCTACATTGAAAATATTGTTAAGTGACACAAAAAATGTTTTTATGCACTTTAAAACGCATCCAGCAGCTGTGTATTCTCTCTTAAAAAGTTCTCTACTGCCTGTTCGTCTTCTTCATTCTGAGGCATCGTGTATTGACTGCCTCCCTGCTCTTCAATATGTGGTCTAGGCTCTCCAAGGGCATCGCATAACTTCCTCCAGAACACGGCTTGTCTGTCGACATAATCACTCCACTCAAGATACACACGGGTATCCAGAAGAGATTGCAATGTAGGAGTGATTAATTCTTTCGGAATGACATTTATTGGCTCCTTCAGAATGAGGACTAAGCAATCGCGCCCCCTATTGGCCAATTCTCCTCTAGCGATGTTCATTTCATAAGTGCACCATTTGCTGCGTAGAAAGTTCTGGGTGATAATAAGAATGACTTTGTTGCTTCGGTTGATGGCGTCAAGAATTATATCAGAGATATAAGCACCTGGTCTGAAGTTGCGATCATCAATGCATATTTTGTAATGGTGAACACCAACGAGAGTCGCATACAATGCCTCCTGCCCCCATGTTTTATCCAGAGAATTGTAGCTTATGAAAGCATCAAAGTCATACTCGTTGTTTTCTTTGCCATGGTGCCTCAGAGCGGCTCTTAGCTGGAGGTACAGATAGTGTAGTTTATATCGACGTCTGTATACCAGGAACGCTAGGCACCCAAACACCAACATGAATCCACTCGGAATAGTCCCAGCCAGAATCACGGGTTTCCAACAGGAGAATTTCAATGCAGCCAAGTCAATGGTGTGCATTTTAACAGTGGAATCATTGAAGTACGTGCATTGTAATTCCTCCCACTGCATTATGTTCTTGCTGTTTTCCTGCATCCAGGCTATGAAGTCAATCGAGTTGCATCCACAGATAAGGGGGTTTCCTTGCAGATCAACTCGAACCGTGACGTTCGAGTCTTTGTTCTGCCTCCCAATGATTCGTTGTATATTTTCTGGTAAAGATTGGAGCTCATTATCAGCAATGTTCAAGCTTTCCAAGTGCAACGCTGATTCAAGGTCAATGTTGAATTTTTTGAGTTTGTTTCCATTCAAATGTATTGTTCTCAGCTGACTGGAGTTCCTGAACATAATGAAAGGCATCGTTGCCATTTTATTGTAGGACAAATCTATCTTACGAAGTCGGGGGCAATTAACAAACATCTCATACGTTGCATTTAACGTATGGTCTCTCATATTCATGGAATTGCCTGAAATCAACAATTCCTCAATGGATTCAAACGCTCCGTTGTGACAGGAAATTGTATTGGGATATATTTCAGAACCCATATTATCTGCATAAAGATCTGTGAGATGAACAAGACCATGGATAGGGCCTAATTTTCCGAACAATTTCATACTGGCAAAATCCAGTACTCGAATTGAATTGTTCCTGTTCAAGTTCAACCCATAGGAAAAGCTATATCGACCTCTGCTTAGTGTAGAGAAGGAAAAATGCATTTCCTCAATATTTCTCGGAATATCGATAGTCCGATTTGCCTTTTTTTCGGGAAAGACTTCGTGGTTTTCCGTGGAATTAGAATTACGTGAATTACCAGTCAATCGGATAATTTCTAACTTAGTTAAACTAAAAAGTAAAGTTATAAGATTTCCATAGTCGATTTCCATTTGCAAACTGTTGGCTGAAAGATCAATTTCCTCGATATAAGGTAGATATTCAAATGATTCAGTGTCGATATCAACAACTCTAGAATTAAAAAGCGAAAAGTACTTCATTGGTGAATTCTGCAAGAAGATCGTGTCATTTTTTTAAATAAATAACGGGCTGTGAGAAATCCCATCGAATGTTATTTTTTCTATTGTGGAGTTTTCCAGTCCCTTTAATGTGTTCAACCACGCTTTCGAAACCTGCCTGTCTATCCTATGGTTACTCGAGGCTCCATAGCCCCTCGTGATTATTTCCTTTATATTCGGCAGAAGACTAAATACGTACGGGTCTAATTTATCAGCCTCGTATCCATTATATCCCATATCGATGTATTCTAATTTATTTAATCCAACAAATGTCACATTTTTTAAAGCAGCAATGTCATTAGACTGAATATCAAGTTTTCTCAAGTCTTTATAAAGCATCCCTAGTTCGTTATCCTTTAATTCTCGCAGTCCACATCCATATAGATTGAGCTGAGTTATGTTTGCTGGAAAATCTTTGGGAAGATATTTCAGTTTCTTATTGGAGCAATCTACTGATCTTTCCTCATAGTGACACGTACATATGCTACAACCTCTATCCTGATCCGAGGGATACATCCCCAAGACGTTACCATGGTGAACTGCTAAGGTGAAACAAAACAGAAAGAGTTCCATCTTGCTATTGGTATATCCCCAAGACGTTACCATTGTGAACTGCTAAGGTGAAACAAATCAGAAAGAGTTCCATCTTGCTATTGGTATATCCCCAAGACGTTACCATCGTGAACTGCTAACGAAAAAGTGAAACAAATCAGAAAGAGTTCAATCTTGCTATTGGTATATCCCCAAAACGTTACCATGATACCTCTAGATTATTCGACTGACCATTTTTCAAATCTGTAGTGTGGTTTAAATGTATAGGTTTATTAACATGTTGATAAAGTAGGAAGAGATGCTGTAATTGAGATACTTCCAATGAGGAATATTTTGTTATTGATCAGGAACTTCCCCATCGATTGAACGGAAATCTACACCCGGTACTAATTGAGCGTTTATTGAACGATATAAACCAATGGTACCCCATATCACACCAAACTAGTCTCAACCGTTCTTTCCAGTCCTACAAAAAGTCATAGAACGGGCTAAATGTGACTTTGGTCGGGAAATATGTCTGAAATAATTAGCTACTTTATTCATCTTATTTGCAGTTCGTTCAGCTAGCAGGTCATCTCGTTTTAAGTACGTTGTCATAAGATCTAATTACAGAACTGTATGGTCGCAAACGAATTTTGATATGATTCAAAATTCTAAATCACCTTCCCGTCCAAGCTAGTCCATGAAGTTCGTAAATAGACGTACCGTAGAAAGCTGCAGCTACATGTGAGCTCATTCTGTTTGCTTTGTACACAGTTTAAAACAAGTTAGGCAACGATTTGAAAAAACGCAATGGCAACTACTAGTAGTTGTTTGGTGTGATAGCTATATTTTTGCTGTCGTTCTTAAGCAGTCTTTAATACGCCCTTAATCAGTTTAAACCTGTTTGCAAATAGTTCCACTTCGTTCTTAATACATTCAGATCAGACAGCTCAACTCGTTCTAAAAAGGCCTCTAGTATGACTAAAGTGTTCCATTCGTACTACGCCCAGCTCGTCTTAAGTACGCTGTCACTCGTTCTGATTGCAGAACGTGACGATCACCAGAACATTTTGAGCTTGCTCTAAGATCTGGAGGACCTACCCGTTGGGATACGTCGATGAAGTTTTTAAATAGACCCTAAACGGTTCTAAGTACGTCCAATCCATTGGTACACAATTAAGGCGCATTTTCGAGAACGTCGTGCGAACTAGTTTGGTGTGATTGTAGGGTAACCCTACCAAATGTTCTCGAAAACGGGCTTCAACTGTGTACGAACGGACTGAACGTACTTAGAACCATTTTGGGTGTATTTACAAACTTCATTGAACGTACTCGGACAGGTAGTGATTTGAGAATTTTGAATGATGGCCACCATACCATTCTGTAATGAGATTTGTGAGACAACGTACTTCAAACGAGATGACCTACTAGACCAGGAACGTAATTGCCGTACTTCAACCAAAGCTACTAGGGACGCGATATACAACGTTGTGCAATCGGATATCAATTGCAATATTTGTGCACACTGACATGGTCGTTTATGTGTTACTAGGTGGCCGATGCCAAACAACACATTGCATACACTGTAGATGTTTTCATCTTCTTATAGCGCATTATCAGACTATTGGCCATGAAGGCTAGGGGGTATATTGTCATAATGTCATTCTACAAACTGTTCCAATTTATTTTCAAAGCTTTTATATCTTAACTTCCTGAACACCTTGTATATCTCATTGAATTTAAAACCACGATGAGGCTATTGATCTCAAAAACATTACGAAAATCGGAACACCCCCACTCAAAAGCTATCAAAATCACCACACACAACCAGTTGTATCTGTTTATTAATTAATCACCATTTCATCATCATCTGACAGAAACGGTTTATTCAATAAGAATAACATTTAGCTTCTCAAGTGTTTTGTTTTTTTCAACAGATGTCTCTTGTGAAGATGTGATACAATTAAAAGTTTTTCAAGATGTGCTATAAATGTCAGACACACCTTAACTTGATTCTATGGGTAAAGTTATTAACACTTATGATACCACATCCCTTCCTGATCTTTCTGATGATCTCTATCTTTGGGTGTTCTATGGTTTGGGAGTTTGTTGCATACACATGATCATTCAAGTACCCCCAGAGATAAAAATCTGTAAATCTGTAGGGTTTACGTCAGGGGAATGATTGCTCTAAAATGTCCAGCTAAAAAACATTTCAGGAAATTTTAATTATTTTCAGGAATAACACTTTTACCAGAATATTTCAAGACTTTTTGGTTGATTTTGATTGTTTGACTTCCGAAAAATGAAAAACGCTAATTACAAAGCAATCGTTCTGTTCATTTTTCCTGACCAGACTGTAAATTTGAATATATGATGATTAAAGAATGCAAATTGTTTTTAAAAAATGGCGGGAAATTTAAATATTTGAGAGAAAAAATCCTGAAAAATAGTAAATGAATCATAAAAACATATTTTTAAACTTCATAAGGGGTCGGGCAAGGGGCCTTTTCAGGAAGAAATGTTTTATTTGTCACTCTATACTGTTTTAAAAAAGTATGTACTTCATTTGATGCTATATTTTGGTATTCTACAGTTAGAAAATGTTGACTTAGTATTTTTGTTCAATTTTTTTCTCTATACACTAAAAATCGAGAAAACAAAAAAGTGGTACTGATTACAAATAAAGGATACGTCAAAGAGACGTTAATGTTACGTCAAAGTAACTAGGTTGGAACAGATTGCATTGTTACGTCCCAGGAGTTTTTGTGAAATATCCAATATTCCATGTACATGAGCAATGTTGAATAAACATAGCTTCACAGAAGTAAGAAAAACTATAATATCAAATCAAAAACAAATCGTTTATTCGTCCAGGTTTCATAAATAATACATTCAAGATTGAAAACAATAAATAAGTTCATAACACTTCAAATAAGAACATATTTAATTGCAAAAACAGTAAGACGTTCTTATAATGAGATTTCATTGAGAGGTCATATAGTTGGATATGTGGATACGTTTAGGAATATGTATTGTTGGGACATTACTCCTTCGTCATTAATATTGTTGCTTTAGCCAATGCTATTATGTCATTCATTGAAACATACAGAAATAATGATCTTGATTAAAATCAACTTGGTGATAGTGGTGATACGTGATACCATGAACGTCTTTGAATAACCGATTCACATCCACCGATTAATGTTAACGACATCCACAGGATTCAACGACTAGTTTAGAGAGATGCACTTGCCGATAGTTATTTTCTTCGGTTATATACACAACTGCCATAGGCGTGTAAGTTTCAGGCACACACGTAGCATGCTCCGGGCCCTGGGGAAGTTGCGCAACTATGTCCGGTTGGGTGTGATACATGTTGACTAGATGGGCGTGATCTGAGCTGATATGATGCGTGGTACGTGTCGGAGGATATCGATGGCACCATCCCTTACAGAAGTTGACAGCGCTGTACTTGGGGTAGATCCACCAATTCCATTTCAAGGTTGAGAAGTCGAACTTCCAAGAATGCATCTTGCATTCATCAGCGAACGAAATAAGAGAATTTTTCCATTCCGGATTCATATCAGCTAATGTCTTGTCCTTATTCGATCGCTTTTCTCTTTTACGGTGTTCATCTGTACGGGGTTTGGACTTTTGTCGTTCAACGAAGTTCGGGTCTTCATGATAAATCATTAACAGTGGCTGCTGTCCTTCGGTATGTTCCGGACTCATTCGGTAGATACATTTTGGCGCATAGTTCGGGTATACATACGCTGGCCTGTCAAAATCTTCCTCAGGAATACCTTCAATCCGTACTCGAATAGATAGATCACGAACGCCATTTACAGCGAATTGTTTTATGATGTCGGACAGGTCAAACGTATCAAACCATTTTTCCCTCATGTTCGGAGTTTTGATGGTAATGCATTTTTCACTTGTAGTACAAATGTCGATCTTCGGGATTTTAGCGTACATCTTACGAATCGTTTCGGGACAACGATTAGAATAATACCGATACAACGCCAGCTCCGCCGAAAGAATCGTGTCAGGATCGATGTCATCGGAAAGATTGAAGTGGAGAATCCCTCTCTCAACATTGGAGTCTGAAACAAAAAAAAGCATGATGTTAATTCAAACCACACATAGAACACTACATAGTGTACGTCTATGGAATAGATTCACATTCATGGAAAATAATAGACTCACCAAAAAAAATATTTAATATTGACTACAATCAACCTAATGGATGGTGTTCAGATATAAAATCAATTTTCAATGAGGATGAATGATGATTATAACCAGAAACAATATGTTAATATCAGCATTGTTAAGAGAAAACTAAAGTTATAAAATTACATGAAAAATTACGTATAGACAATTATTAGACATTGAATCACAACCCAAATTGAGGACTCATCTAACTTTTGAACATGACTGTCCAATAGAACAATATTTACTTACATCATCATTGACAAGGAGTGAACGCTCTTTAATAGCTCAGTTAAGTTTTATTTATATTCGTTTGAGTGTAACGAATTAGAATATAAATTATTTCTACATATTACTACAGAGTGTAGCTTTAAGTGCAGGCCCGTAAGACACTTTTCTCCAAGGGGGGTGCGGTTTTTAGCTTACTGAAGAGAATATAAAATTGTCATTTTTTTGCCGCGTAATCAAATCGCGTAAGACAGAGGGGGGGGGGGGGGTCAGTTACTCCCTATATTGGTTTGGAATTAACAAATGCAACTTCCAAACGTTCCAATTGTTTTGTGGGGGGTATGAGGAGTGGTCCACTCCCCCTAGAAAATTTTACAGTTTTGAGATGCTATTTGGTGCTTTGTGGGCACTTTCAATGTGTAAGTTTCTAAGTAGTACGCCACCACCACGGGAATAAGAGTTGAGTGAATAAAAAACTGAGCAATCAGGGCCTAGGGGGTCTGGGGGTTCTCCCCCCAGGAAAATTATTAAATTTGGTTGTATTTGGAGCGAATTTGCAACCATCTGGTACGCCTGTGCGATATGAGTCAATAAGAAAAATGTGATTTTTTTTTCAAATTCTTTTAGGGGTGTCTGACACAATGCATGAAATTCAGAATATTTTCTTTTGTTTTGTGGGGGATGTGAGGGGTCACGCAGTACTGTCAACCCCTAAAGATTTTCTCGCGGGACAGATTTTTTAGACCCAGTGCCCAAAATTCGCGGGATTTTGCGGGACATCTACTAAATTCGCGGGATTTCGCGGGACATTAAAGGGATTTGCGTGATTGCGCTAATATGCCAAATTCAGGTCAAATTCGCGGGATTTCGGGGGACCATTCGAGGGACAAACACCCTAATTGCGGGACAGTTAACAGGTTTACCACCAAAAACTTCATAGAGGGACAGATTTTTTAGACAAAGTGCCCTAAAATTGCGGGATCTCGCGGGACATCCACCTAAATTTGCAGGATGTCCCGGGACATTATTCAAGGGATTTGCGTGATTGGGACTAATGTAAAAGCGTGTAAAAGCTAATCAAACTTCCAGATACTGATTAATCAAATAAAATGCACCGTTGCATTGTAACTTAATTAAACGTCAACACAATTTCACAAAATACGCATAGGAATATTATTAAACTTTATTGTAATTTATCAAAAACAAAAACCATGCTTCAGGTGTGAGTACCGTAATCTAACACGAAATTCAAAAATTCGGAACAATACTTTGCACTTAGGCTATGGCGTTCGTGACCAACTTAAAACGCTTACCCCCATAATGTTATATATTAAAATGTACCTATTCAATAGACATATACTGTAGGCAGGCTTTCAATTGAAAGCCCATGATATAGGGGTTCGATTAATCTACATCAAATTATAGGGAATGAGGTTACTTTTCTAGATAGGGTTTGTAGAAAAAACTGGGTACCGGGTAGTAAATCCTCCATGCTGGGTTCAAACTTGGTACCCGGTCGAAAAAACCGAGTACCCAAAAAACGAAATATACGAATATACAACATAATAAGATCATTAGAAAACGTGTAAGATTTGTTTTGAATTTACAAAAATGTATGTAACTTCCTTCAAAATTGAGCTAGAAGCTTCAAATAAAAAGCATTTTAAGGCTCTTTTCTTCCTCTATCATCATGGTCATATTTCCATTGGTAATGAAGGGAGGGGGATGCGATCGCACCCCCTCCTGGCTACGGCAATGACATTGTAAGGCGATTTAGCCTAATTTTGATCAAATTCGCGGGATAATCCCGCCATTCGCGGGACACTTGACAGCTCTGGGGGTGGCTAACTCTCCTAGAAAATTTTACAATTTAAAGATGGTATTTGGTGCTTCTGGGCACTTTTAAAGTGTATTAGTCAATAAAAACATTGAAAAACAATCACAATTTTTTTCAAATTTTGGGGGTGTCAAAGGGGGGAGGGGTGCCAGAGGGGGAGGTGGGGCTGGGGTGCCAGAGGGGGAGCAAGTGTTTGTCCCCCATATCAAAATTTACAATATCAAGGTGCTAATCGATGAAGTTTGGGCACTTTAAAAGTGTCTGTGCCTAAAAGTGCCTATTTCCCAAGAAAATTTTACAATTTTAAGATGCTACATGTATTTGGTGCTTTCTGGGCACTTTTTGGGGTGTTAAGGGGGGGGGGCTGCCAGAGGGGGAGGTGGAGTGGGGATGCCAGAGGACGAGTAAGTGTTAGTCTTCCAGAATCATTAACTTTATCAAGGATCGAGCTATTTGATGATGTCTGGGCAATTTAAAAGTGTCTGAGACAAAACACTAAAATAAATTTAGAACTTTCCATTGTTTTGTTTGGGGTGTGAGGGGTGGCCCACTCCCCCTAGAAAATTTTACAATTTTACGACGCTTTTTGGTGCTTTCTGGGCACTTTCAAAGTATATGAGTCAATTAAAGAATTTGAGAAAATCACAATTTTTTTGGGGGGGGGGGGTCAAGGCATTCAGCATTCAGGGCCTAGGGGGTCTGGGGGTTCTCCCCCCCAGGAAAATTTTGAAATTTGGTTGTATTTGGAGCGAATTTGCAACCATCTGGTACGCCTGTGCGATATGAGTCAATAAGAAAAATGTGAATTTTTTTTTCAAATTCTTTTAGGGGTGTCAAAGAGGATGAGAGGGTGAAGTGGGGTGGGGTGCCAGTAGGGGCGCAAGGGGTTGTCCCCCAGAAACATTGACCATATCAAGGTGCTATTTGATGATGTCTGGGCACTTAAAAAATGTCTGAGACAATACATGAAATTCAGAATATTTTCTTTTGTTTTGTGGGGGATGTGAGGGGTCACCGTACCGGGTGGCTAACTCTCCTAGAAAATTTTACAATTTAAAGATGGTATTTGGTGCTTCTGGGCACTTTTAAAGTGTATTAGTCAATAAAAACATTGAAAAACAATCACAATTTTTTTAAAATTTTGGGGGTGTCAAAGGGGGGAGGGGTGCCAGAGGGGGAGGTGGGGCTGGGGTGCCAGAGGGGGAGCAAGTGTTTGTCCCCCATATCAAAATTTACAATATCAAGGTGCTAATCGATGAAGTTTGGGCACTTTAAAAGTGTCTGTGCCTAAAAGGGCCTATTTCCCAAGAAAATTTTACAATTTTAAGATGCTACATGTATTTGGTGCTTTCTGGGCACTTTTTGGGGTGTTAAGGGGGGGGGGCTGCCAGAGGGGGAGGTGGAGTGGGGATGCCAGAGGACGAGTAAGTGTTAGTCTTCCAGAATCATTAACTTTATCAAGGATCGAGCTATTTGATGATGTCTGGGCAATTTAAAAGTGTCTGAGACAAAACACTAAAATAAATTTAGAACTTTCCATTGTTTTGTTTGGGGTGTGAGGGGTGGCCCACTCCCCCTAGAAAATTTTACAATTTTACGACGCTTTTTGGTGCTTTCTGGGCACTTTCAAAGTGTATGAGTCAATTAAAGAATTTGAGAAAATCACAATTTTTTTGGGGGGGGTCAAGGGGGGGGGGCGCCAGAGGGGGGGGGGCGCCAGAGTGGGGGGGGGGCAAGTGCAAGATGCAAGAGGGGGAGCAAGTCCCCCAGAAACACTAACTATATCAAGGAGCTATTTGATGATCCTGGGCACTTTAAAAGTGTCTGAGACAAAACACTAAAATAAAAGAACTTTCCATTGTTTTGTGGGGGGTGTGAGGGGTGGCCAATACCCCTAGAAAATTTTTCAATTTTAAGATGCTATTTGGTGCTTTCTGGGTACTTTCAAAGTGTATGAGTCAATGAAAAAAAAATTACAAAAAAAATATTTTTCAAAAAAAAACATTTTTTCAAACTTTTTTTGTGGGGTGACAAAGGGGGGTGCGGTCGCACCCATCGCACCCCCCCCCCCCCCCATCTGACGGCCCTGAAGTGTTACGAAAATCGAACGCTTTTTTCGAATGCGAGTAGAATATGAGTGAGTGAATAGGTGTGTAGTGTTTAGGAGAGACGAAATCATTCTGGCTACGTCGTCTATACAGTGAACACCTTCTTAAACGTCATTGCAGGTTAAACATGTTCAACGCTCGATAGGTTCCATGCATTAGTTCATACCTTTTCAGGCCACATTTCGAGGCTCCTCACATAGAGGTTTTAATGGTGAAAATTAATGCATTCAATCAATCGAAAGTTTTCTCAACATATCATTAAGTCTCAGTCTTTACGTTTTTATGTACTAGTAATCTAAATCAACTCAGACATGCATGTGTAGGCATACCTTATTACCGATGTTCATAAATGATGCGTAAATTTACACTACTGGAAAATTATCTGATGTAATTCAATGGGTCCTGGCCTTAATAATTAATAAACGAGATGCGACCTCTAGCCAAAGCTATTTTTAATATCTAATGAGTGTCATGTTATTTTAAAAGCGCAACGCTTTGTAATATATAGAAGAACTGGTATACTTCCTTTAGCAATAGAAACGGGGAGATTTACCCAACCGAAAACCC
Source organism: Owenia fusiformis (assembly GCA_903813345.2). Taxonomy (NCBI): domain Eukaryota; kingdom Metazoa; phylum Annelida; class Polychaeta; order Sabellida; family Oweniidae; genus Owenia; species Owenia fusiformis. Next base: position 14,688,812 of record CAIIXF020000012.1, read on the forward strand.
CAGTAAACCAAGGACAGTGCCAAATTTGTAACTCAAATGATTTTGAAAATGAATCGCATTTTGTATTTGAGTGTTCAAATTATTCAGAAGCTAGAAAGTCTTTTCTTCAAGAAATCAAAGACATTTCCTAAAATGAAAAAATATATTTACAAGTCGCACGAAACTGGGGACAATTAGCGTAACATTATGGCGTCAAAAACCAAGACAAAACAATGAGCAGCATAGGGCGCAAACAGCCTTACAACGTCAAAAACGACAAGCGTCACATTTTTGTCAAGTTTAGTCAACCTAAAAATAAAATACTTTACCCTTATCTAATCATGACAAAATTCACAAGGTAGCAAGATCTCGAGGACAATATTTCTAAAATGTTTTTGAATTTTGAAAAACGGTCAAGAAATCAACTTGGGGCGTTGGTAAAAATTGATATGTATGGAATTTGTGGTAAAAAAATCGATGCGTCACATTTTTTCAAGTCTCGAAAACCAGCCCTCATTTTAATATTATTTGCAAAATAAACAAACTGGTTATTGTTATTTTAACTGTAGCCGTTAAGCAATTGTGACGTCATAAATGAACAATAAATTTTGAAATTTTAGGGGAATTTTGATCATTATTTCAAAAGTTATCCCGATTTCAACGAGCCCTGTAAGCGTAAAGTGTTACGTCTTACAGCGTATTTGACGATGTCGGGATATATTTAACTTTAAAAATATGTTTGAACCCATCAAAATTTTGAAGGAAAAATAATATCACTGAAATGCGAATAAAAAATGCTTCAAAATGATATATAAAACACATAGTTAGCTTTTTAAATAAGGCAGAAACGCTTAACGCTCAAAGCTAACATCAGCCCGTATTTCCCGAATTGTCCCCAGGTCCGTGCACGTCATAATTAAATGTTTTGGAAAGTATTTGCAAAAAATATTCTATATAAGGAAAAGCGTTTTATTCAAAAATCAAAATCAATAATGTTGTTGAACTGAATTGCACTAATTTTATATTTGTATTGTAAAAAATGTAACTAATGTAAAATGTGTCTAATAAGCATAGGTAGGGCTGCCTATTTTAGATAGGTGACACTTAAATAAATGAATGAATGAATAAATAAATAAATGAATAATAAATATTTCAATGTTGTACCGAGAGAAACATGGCAAAAATAACTTTGTAAGTGATGAGGAAATATTCTTGAAAGTCAGTCATCCTGACAGGACCTGACAATCTAATTATGATTTATATGGTTTAGAGAGAAACTTGCTTTAGCACCATCACCCATTTTCAATTCGTTATTATAATATATACATGTATATGTGTGTATACTGTATGTAGATGTACATTAAGAAAGAAAAACAAAAAATATTTGGGGAAATATAATTTTAAAATAGTTTTAGCAAAGCATTTTGAATTTTGAACTTTTTATTCAATAATCATCTGTAAGTGTCCACATAAGATTTTTTTTTTAAATTACCCATTCTTTAAATATCGGTTATTATCGGTATCATGAAAATAATCGTCATGGGAGCTTACGTTAAACATCTGTGACTAACGCATCGATAGTTTTGTAAAAATTAGACGTCTTCAGTACGAAATGCATGTTCACTTTAAAGTGCAAATTTTAGTTATGACAGAGTATTTTTTCGGTAAGTTATCAAACATTTAACGTTAGTGTGTTGAACGATTTGATCCTGCAAGGTCAAACCATATCGCCCAAGGATAAACATTTCCATTTTGAATTGCATATAAATAAAAATGAAATTACTCTAATCTCCCAGTCTGGATTCTAGCTTGTCAATTAATTGGACATGCTGCCCGATCTAGTGCAATAATTTCCTCGTTTATGAACTCTCGGATCTTTACATTAACATCCCAGTCGTCAAAAAGGGAGGCCTCATCTAAGAAATATATTCAGAACTAAGTTTAAATAAGATAAGCAAGAAAAAACATGAATGGGAAACTTTAAATCCACTTTTCAATTTTCCTTCATCAATGAATCAATATTATATGGGAAAATAACACGAGTAACTTTAAATAACTCAACGTCATTTACACTGTTCCACAACTACATGTAGTTACTTTGACGGAACGTCAATGTAACAAAATGGATGAATTTCCTGGTAAAGAGTTTTTTTATTTTCTCGATTTAAACCTACTTATAAGTCAAGTTGCAGATAACTTGGCACAAAGCTCGAAAATGTAATTTAGTTTTAATAAGTTTCTTCGATTTGGATTTTGTTTTGTAAATGAAGTTGCAATTCATATATTTAGCCCCTCGCTTTTGTTACATTGACGAAAGTCCGTTATATTACCAATTAATGTATGTTACTTTGACGACTTACGTCATTGTAACAAAAGCGATGTTCTAAATGAATGCATTACAGCTTTATTTAAAAATCAAATTCCAAACCGAGAGCATTTCTAAAAGCTAGACTATATTGTGTAACTTTGTGCCAAATGATAATCCGCAACATGACTTATAAGTAAATTCAAAGCGAGAAAACGAAAAATTCGTATCCAGGAAGTTCATCCATTTTGTTACATTGACGTTCCGTCAAAGTAACTAGTTGTGGAACAGTGGTTTACTTCAGAGTATAATGGTTTTTTCGACTTTTTGCCAGTGATTCAACTAGTTTTATCAAGATTACATTCAAAATGGGGGTACACAGTTGAAGGGAAAACTTTATTTTTTTAAATATTTTTCAATGTTCATAGTTATATCAAAATATCAAAATGCGTGACATATATGGAAAAGTATTTTTAGATTTCTAATATGATAATGTTTCACATGTATTTAGTAAGAAAAATTCACAAAGTTTGGTTGATAATCCGGGAGTATCCATAATTTTGAGCCATTTTAGAACTCAACGGATATTGCATATTAATAGTTCTAAAATACTTCTATTCTATCATTTACCTCTATGAATATTAATAGTACGAGAAGAACTTATAAAAATGGCATCTCGAAGCTTTCCACAATACCTTCCGTTGCCCTTTACAATTTGAAATTCATGAATTTACCTTTTAGAGCTGTGTGAGCATAAACGTTGACCCCCTCTAGTGGGTTTTCGGCTTCCAATCGACTTTTTCTCTCTTTCATGTACATTATATCCATGTAGATTGGAATTTTGGACCGAGGCTTTGGCTTTGGGATCTCTTTCACACCAAGAAGCTTTAACATATGTAGCTCGAGTTCCTCGACTGCTGTGAGATTCTCGTCTGCGTACGTGTCGATGTCCCATATTGTGCCTTGATAGTCATGATCCAGCTCTCCATCCGCTCTGTTTTGAGATTCTGATTCTGTCGCGAGTCCGTCGTCATACGCTTTCTTTTTTACGTCATCATATACATGATCACGGCCCCAAATTGCGTCCCATAGACGTTGAAGGAATGATTTCTGTTCAGGGGTTGTCTCTTTTAGTCCACGGGCCTTCCCCTCCGTCGTACCCATAATGCAACAGCAACCGATTAAGCAGACAATCACAAAAACGCTACCCACCGGTACCTTCATCCTAACTAGCGCTTGTTAGGTCGCTTGGTATCAAAAGAACAATCCGAATTTGGTAATGGTTCATATAGTCCTTCGTTATCAATTATTGTTTCATCCAAATGCGTTTTTGTAACATAATTACAACTGACATCTTAACCTCATTGAATGTATTTGTGATGCTTTTGGTAATACGACACACAGTGCCAAAGCCACACCCCGTAGCTGTCACATGACAGATATTTACCAATAGTATTAACGCAAAATATGACTCCGTTTTAAAGGCTAAAAAATAAAATTGTGGGTAAGACGCTTTGCTAGGGTAGTTCAGCACAAGGTCAAAAATCAGCTGGGTTCGTGGAACGTTTATTTAGTCTACATTAATAGTTTGATAAAACTTGAATATTATTGTAGCCTAGTCAGGCACACACCGGTAATAAGATATGATAATGTGCTTATTACTTCTGACAATTATTGGTACTCAAAAAAACAAAAATATCTCGGTTTCAATTTAAAAGTAATGAAATAAACCAGTGAATATTACTTCATTTTATAAGATCTTCTATAAATCTATAATTAATCAATATGGGTTTATTTTGCAATTTATTTTTCACCGACGATGACAAATGGCAAATGGTCAACACTAGAAACTCCAAAAAAATATCTAGGGGGTGGTCCAAAAAAGTGAACCCTTGCAACAAGCTAGCTATACTTGTATCTCAGTTATTACCCGCATTAATGAGCTGATATTCTCACATATCTAAGAGTAATGTCTAAAGTTTTTTCGGTACCATGAAGGTCACCCAGTTTTAATTCTTGCAGAGGTTACATCGTACATGGCAACAGCATCCATGCCTTATTTATGGATTATTTGCTCAAACTTGCTCCACGGTTCTGGATAACTGCTGCATGTTTAAATTATTCACTGCTCTGTGCAGCATATCTAGGGTTATTTTTATTTCTAATGCATTTTTTTATTTTCGGGGGAGGGAGGAGGTGGTAGCTTACGTTTTTGGGCAGTGAACAACTCCAACATCCGCTCCATGGTTCTGGATATCGATAACTGCTGTGATGCGAATGCAACACGAACGTTGAAGTTGTTCACTGCTCTATCCAGCGTATCTGGGGTTCTTTTGTAGTTCTATTGCATTCTTCTTTATTTTCAGGAAAAAGTTCAACACGAATATTGAAATTGTTCACTGCTAAAAAGCTTTAGATATAACTTTTTTCCTGTACGATGATACTAAAGGAAGTTACTTTTATGACATATACAAGGTATTAACATGCAAAACATCACCACCTGTCATTTGTAACAGACGCCAACCGCCTAACGCCGAACACCGACCGCCGAATGCTAAACACCGTCAGCAAAAACACGAGATAATAACAGTATGTCACCACTTATGATGGTGACATATCACCACTTGTGATTGTGACATATACTAACTCAGTCCTAGAATATTATGTACATGTATAGTACATGTACAAACGTTCTGTTCGTAGAAATACTTGTGATTTTGTAACAAATGATACATGTTGTAAGGTCTTATAATTAAGAAAATACATTTAATTGTAAATATGGAAAAATACATCTACTAGTATTATATCATAGATCTGCAAAGCGTATGTTCATTTTGAAGGACTCTTTGACAACCTAACATTGTGGATAATTAATCCAGTTACACCAGGCGATTAATGTTGAAATCAAACACTCATCAATTCACAACACTAATTTGTCCCATATCATTTTTATATGCTTCGGGGCCAATTAAGTTCAGATTATTGACGTCAATGATCTCATTTTGTGTCGCGATCGCAGATGATTTATAATCTCAAAACTAAACAACCGGCAAGAAATGGTCAGTATGTAATGGGGAAAACGTGCAGTTTTTCATGTGTTTAGTCTATACTTATCTCCCAGGTAATCTAATTTGACAATTTAATAATAAACTATCTTTAAGAACTCGGTCCCTCACACTTTAAGCATCAAACTACTAAACTTTCTGACATACATTTATAACCTAAGTCAGAGACTAAATACAGGTATGAACCTGATAAACCATACGTAAAGAGCTTATCTGAGGCATCAAAGAAGAATTTCTTTATTCCTTTACAGAATGATGCAGCTGTACCCACAAGGACTGTCCCGGGCAATACCATGGGGTGGACAATTTTATTAGAGTAAAATGAATGGTAGAATGGAAGAGTTCTGAATGCCTCAAAGTTATCAACCACTCCTATGTAGTACGTAGTTTTTACATTCCTTATTATGTCACTACCACAAGTGGTGATCATGACATATAGTTTCCAACTTTTTTGTGGACGGTGTTTTGCAGTTTGTGTTCAGCATCTGGTGGTTGGTGTTCGGCGTTTGACAGGTGGTGATATTTTGACTGTTAATACCTTTTTAAAATAAATAATATGTGTCAAAGTATTTTGCCAATAGACTAACTGAGTCCCTTCAAGTATTTCAATTTGTATTAACATAAGACACCTTTGAATGTTATTACGTACATGATCTTCGTGACATGGGCATTGTGGTTAGACATTAAAATTGATCTTCATAGGAGTAAAAATGAATTTTTAAATGTTTTCAACATTGTGTCAATAGATGTAGCCAGGCATGTTTCAGAAAAGTTATTACAAACATCATACAAAGTTGTTTTTGAAAATAATTTTTGACATAAACTATAACGAATTTTTATTTCACTTTTCTTTAGTTCTTACCACTGTTTTCTTACCAGAACCTTGTAGTTTTACAGTCACAGAGGTTGAACAACCTGTCGTAACTGCATTACATTGTATATTTTGGTAAGTTCTTGAGATTGTATTCACCGATTTAAACACATATAATATTTGATCTATGGTGAGTAACAAAATAATGATTCTCAATATAAATATCGTTTTTAACTACATGTATAATACCGACTCTCGAGCGTTCCTTCGCACCAGCCAACTGGCCTAATTTTGTGAGGTTATGTTAAGGCGTTGTGTTTTCTAGAATGACAATGGTGATTTCAGTCAGATACTATCCATCTTTTTTGACTATTTATATACTATTCGTAGATGACCTCATTATCAACATATTCACATGCATCAAAATGTGCCATATAAGCTGACGACTTGCTGGCACCATAAGCCCAGTGCATGCGCCCATGTACACAATTTTAGCAAATGCAAACCACTCGTGCCAATGTTATGCTTCTTCTATAGCTCTATGACGACGCGGTTCTGTGGCTGATTCGTCAACCGTAACTATAGCATCCGGATTCAAGTCTTGTTGTTCCTCATTGGTCAATCTTTGCAATGATAGAATGACGTCATTTGTAGGATTAATCGTGTGCTTCCAAATCAACCAAGGATGGAAGAGACACGTGAGCGACAGCAGGCACAAACTGACATGAACCTTTAAATTGAAAGCAGAATAATTATTTAAGGATTTAAGTACAGGATTCAATTCTAACATATATAGCATTCATAACTTTAAAATAACTAGCATTCATAACAATAAAATAACATAACTGTAAAAGATCGATTATTGTGCTCGTCAAGCTTGAGTAAAGGATGAGTCTCGGTTTGGGGAACAGTCTCCTGGGCTAATAATTAATTTCATGAAAAAATATAGAAATATCACCCAAATTAAATAATGAATATTCAAAAGAGGACATTTAAATCTACAAGATGTCCGAAGCAGGGATAACGGTGCAGGAGACCGATTCAATTGAATAGAAGTCTCGATTAGGAGAAAAAAGTTCATCAGTATACTGCGTTAATATTTTTTATGAAAAATGTAGAAATATCACCCAAATTAAATTTTGACTATTCAAAAGAAGACATTCAAATCTACACTCCCCTTCATAAGTTTGGCAACCTTTTTTCCCCATTGAACTACGTGTAATAGCCTCTTTACATTTGAATTTTTATTAACTTAACCTGCGATGAAAATACTTATACTATTGATGGAAACGTAATTTGACTTTAATTCCAATACCTCCAAACTTTCTCATTTATTCCTCAATTACAATAGGCCGAAAATTGATGATAAATTTGATGATTTTTTGAAAATCGACATTCCCATGTTAACCAATGGGAAATGGTAGGTTTGCCGCAAGTCATATGACAGAATATCCATCCATCCGAGTCCTTGCAAAAATACGAGTTAAGCAGGCAATTGAATTTGCTAACTTAATTTAACAAAAAATTGATATGTTTCTTCAGGTTCAACAAAGTTATAGGGCTTTAAAGTCAAAATTGTTTTTCAAAAAAACTCTCCCATTGAAATAACACGGGAGGCGAAAATTTATTTTCAAAAATGACTTTGAAGCGCTGTAACTTTAATATTCATCAAATAAACTAAACACGTAGTGTTCAAAAAAGTTAGACAATTCAATTTTCTATATAAAAATATTTTTTGCTGAATCTTTTACTGAAAAGATATCCTGATTTCTGATTTGCCCCGAACCCTTCATTTACCATTGGTTAACATCGGAATGACGATTTTCAAAAATTCATCAAATTTATCATCAATTTTCGACCTATTGTAATTGAGGAAAAACATTGAGAAAATTTGAAGGTATTGGAATTAAAGTCAAATTACGTTTCCATCAATAGTATAAGTATTTTCATCGCAGGTTAAGTTAATAAAAACTCAAATGTAAAGAGGCTTTAACACGTAGTTCAATGGGGGAAAAAGGTTGCCAAACTTATGAAGGGGAGTGTAGATTTGAATGTCTTCTTTTGAATAGTCAAAATTTAATTTGGGTGATATTTCTACATTTCTATTTTTCTACATATTACACGTTTCCATCAATATTATAAGTTAGGAGGAGGAGGGGAGTGTATATTATGTAAGAAAATCAAATTTATCCGAAGCAGGGATAACGCTCATTTAGAGTGATGAACTTGGTTGAAATTGGTAGTCAGCAATTATCTGCGTACTTTGCTAAATCGGGAATTTCAATTTTATCAAAACACTGTTGAATTTCTCGGTGTTTTGGTCTAACGAGACTTCTTAAGACCACTCTCTCGAGGTCTCTTTTCCGGAGACGTGAACCACCCAATACAAGTTATTTAGTCAATCGCTTGTCTTTTTGTTTGTTAGATCATGGGCTTTCAACTAAGAACATTATTTTTCTTAGAAAGAAATATGTTTTTGAAGGTTCGAAGAAGGCTGATAGTGCCTGATACGTTTTGGGCAGATTTACGTAGATTTAGGGTAACTCTGCAAAAACGTGTTATAATTTCTTTTTGGAATTCAAAACAGAATGAAATTTCCCCTTGCCAATCTAAAGATATTTGAAAGATATTCGGATGCAGGTTTCACTAATTATCGAATATTTCTCAGAATTAAATAGGTGAAAATTTATATCTGTCTTTATTTCAATAGTTTAAGCAGTTTATGGGTATTGATATCAACTACTTTGCATCTGATAGGTAATAATGTTTCTCTCAAAAATATACACACTCATTCAAATAATCACTGTCAAGTTATGTGAGCATTGCACGGACCACATCTCTCTGTATTGAACACTTGGAATTGTAGTCAATTTCAATGAATGGAGGTCAAGGTTAAAATAATCATTCATCCATCGTAAAATATAAAATGGCTATGCGGTGCGTCCCAAAAAACGCAACAAGTAAAAACATTGTAAAACCGCAAAACCAGTAATTATTACATCAATTTCATTTATTTTACCATGAAGCTATGTGTCTCCTCTTTCCAATGGTATGTCATTTGTTCATATCTGTTAATGTTTTTTCGCGCGTTGGTGAAAAGGCATTTGTGCCAAGTTTTGAAATATCCTCAGTCAACTGATCCTATTGTGCAATCAGGTAAATCATTATGTAATGGGGACTTGAGATTAAATTCTGGTTACAAGAGTTACATAATACCAAGTTTCAGATTTAGATTCCCTAAGAAAAAAGATTTAACTTTTTAAGTGTTCACAAGTATCCTTGATGGTTCAGTTAACGTTACAAACATATGGAAAAAGAAGTGGCATAAACAGTATAGTCAGTAAAGTCACAATCATTGCCTGTGTCTGTCATCTTATGAAAGATTGCTCATTAAAGACAACATTCCATACAGTGTTTTGAATAGTCAGAAAGTGATACCGAATGTCTAGGTATATTTGAATACTTCATTCCGTCGGTCAGGAACTTAATTTCCGGCGGCTAATATAATAACAATTTGAAGGATAATCACTTGTAATAATACTTGTCGAGTTTCATGTTCTAATGGTGATCACTTTGCAGAAATACTTAGAAATACATAAAATATAAAATTATTAATTTTTGTCTGGTAAGGCGAGTCAAATTAGTAAAACACCCAATTCAGATAGATCGCCTAAAATTACATTTGTATGATGCGAGACTCGACATTCATCAGGAAACTCGAAACATGATCAAATTATGATCGGACATAAGTATGATGTGTACTTCAAGATAATAAATATTTCATTACGGTTTTATCTTTACATCGTAATTTCAATCACCGCCATCGCTTTTCAAACGAGTTACCTTGAAATATCAAGACGTCGTGCTATTGTCATACTTATACATTTTAATTTGACAGTCATTCACCATTTATTAAGCAGTAAAAAAGTAATTTGCCCCATGGGTGACAATTTATTTCAAGTTTCCTGGTGAAGATCGAGTCTCGCATCATACGAATGTAATTTTAGTCGATCTGTCTGCATGGGGCGTAAATAGTATACAAATAGGGACTGCCATTGAGGGCAATAGGGCAAACTATTTTCCCCGAGGGAATATCCTGTCCATTGCCCGAAATTTGGCAGTCACTATTTGTTTTATTTCATATCTCATATGTATTCCAAATAAAAAATATTAAGACCAGCCAAAATTTCTCCAATATAGATCCTATCATTTCTGGATTGTCTGAGTCAGCATCGCAGTTAGTTTCTCCACAGTACCCTTCAAAAGTTTCCTTGAAGATTTGATAATGTTTTTTGTAGCTAAAGAATCGGCTTGGTCCATCAATTCATCCAAATCATCGTCATTTATCGTTTCGAAACGACCAGCCATATTGTCGTCTGAACTGAACTTTGAATGCGCACTAATGATGCGCAGTCGTTTTCCTGGGATTTCAATGACGTCATCGGTCATTAGTAGCTTTTATCTTCCCCGTAATCTGCGAAAGCGGGGATTTAGTACTTTCCAGGGAATTAGTCTATCTATTTCATATCATGTGACCATGAATTGACCAATAAGCGTATAGAATACATATGAGGTATGTAATTATGTATACCTTTATTGAATATTCAACCCCATTTAGAATACAATACGTCATTAACTATATTTTCCAAAATTGAATTTGCTCTGAAATTCTTTTGAGTGGAGCCTTTTCAATTATTGAACGCCCTATATTTTTACAATTGTGATACTTACAAAGAAGGTATCCCCAAAGAGGAGGTTTCTTACAACGTGATGTTCTATCAGGTACTGAAGAGTACTAAAGATTGAGCCAAGAAATAAGGTCAGTCCCAATATACTGCCAAATATTCCCTCTGAATAACTGTAAAATGCAAATAACTTATAGTACTAAGAATGCTAACTATTCTTAAAACATGTAACATTTCAAAATGTGTGATTCTGCTTTAAAAGAAAATCAGTCCATCAAGTCCTGAGTTTGATATTTCAAATGCAAGTTAAAATGGCGCAAAATATGAAAAATTGAAAATTCTTCGCTTCTAGGAAGCAATAAGAACAATCTACATGCATATGTGTGTTTCTAATATTATATTTTGTAATATGCCAATTATGCCTTTATTTAATAATTAGATGTAAAATATATTATTTTGCTTACAAAATTGTTACGAAGCACATGTTTGCAGTAAGAAGCGTTGGTTTTAAGATGGCGTTTAGCACAACTATGATGTAATGTATGTGTATCGACGGTAGAAGGCTAAACAACCCCATAGATGTCGCCAAAAGCAGTACAAATGATGACGCCATAATAAAATTAGTTTGCGTCTTCTTCTTTATCTCTGCAACATAAATACAGTACATTTAAGAATTCAGAAAGATCACTATTGATTATTTAGAAATGTTGATGTAAAGTGAAGCTTCGAAACTAGCTGCCAATATTAATCACGTGTCATCCTTGGCAATGATCTTGGAAAAATGAGTTGCCTAATGGACAATGTCGATGTATAAATTGTAGCAGACATATTTCAAATTCTAGTCGTGAAGAACCATGGTATAATATGTTTTGAGTGGACATGTGTAACATTAGATTAGAGAATACACTAGCACAACTCTATATATCATCCAATTTGAAATACAGGCTGTTCAAAAAAGACTTGGAAAATACTAATTCAATTATGTTCATTTTTTCAGGAAAGAAAGAAGAGACTGTGTATGTATAGCTCATGTAGATGGTTAGCTGTAAAACATGATGCCTTGGACACCTATACACCAGGAGTTATACATGCACAGTCTCGTCTTTCTTTCCTGAAAAATTTCCAAGATATAGCGATTTTGGGGTTGCGTTTTTTAACACCCTTTAAACTATCTATGGACATTGCTAGAAATAAAACGATTTCCAAAACAATATTGTATTTAGTTTTTAAAATGTGATTTCGGGACTCAAGTTTGCCATTTGTACTATCCATTTCTATTAATTACCTAATATATTTTGACATTTAGATGTTCCCCTGTCAATCATTACTCCGAGCGCTGGTGACACCAAAAGTCCCAACATTTGTATAAGGATATCCTTCTCTTCCGAAACATATCTAAAACCTGTAAAAATAACGTAGTTATTCCAGACAGACAATGCTACTTTAACTATTTAATTAAAATGTTCTGGTGACCAGTGATATAAATGTTCCATTCGAAATATAAAAACCGTTCAGTCCGATCTTTTGAGTTGGTGGTAACAGTGGTAAGAGAGTAACTCATGATTGAATAACTATTGAGTAACTATTGATAAATCTATTTTGCTATGTTTATGTCAGTATGTCAGTTGTTCCACCATAATGAATTTGTGTACATGTATTGTCTAAATGAAACAAAATTAACAAATACTCGAGGAATATACCTCCTTCACGGAAATAAAAACAAATCAAAATTTATTACATTTTTTCATCAAATTGTATGCGTACTGGCAGAAACTTTGAAAATTGAGGTACACTTGTTAACTATGACTGAAATATAGTGGAACATGTTCAATATTATATCCTTTTAGGAAGGGCTACAAATAGTTATGATTACCAATTACTCAGAAAACATCATAAGTAGAACCATTACCTCCCACTCAACGCATCTTAGCGAGTAGAGTAAAAGAGAAAACCCAGGAGAAAGCAGTCCTTGTTTTAGTTTCAAAATATTGGCATCGAATATTGATTGATGGAAACTTCGATCGAAACAACTGACAGAAACATGCTGCCGGTAAATGGGTCACGTGATAAGAAATGTAATCAGCCAATTACAGCCGAATTTGACAAATGACACTTCACCAAAAATGAAAAAAGTTCATACAAGTGACTTGTAAGATATACGCAGAACTTAATTTCTTCTTTAAATGTACTACCTCGTTTCTCTTTAACGTAGAGACAAGGTGACAGGGGTATGTAGTTCTGAGACAGGAAGATGGATTCAATGTTATCTCAAAACTCAGAGTCCGGCTAGGCTTGATACAAATGGATTTGAAGGTATACCATGAATATAAATAAATCATTGCCCATTTATTGTGTAATTCTGATGTAGACCCCATATTCATTTTTTGTTTGAGCGAAACGTCGAGCGAACACAACATAAGAATATAAAGTATTAAGGCTAACATAAAAAAAGATAAATTAATCAATAAAATTTAATATTGGGTATGGAATATCTTTTATTAAATTGCATCACATATTTTTCTAACGTTTTGTAACGTAATTATCCTCATCAACAAATGGTAGAATAAAACATACATAAACGTTATAAAGCGTACTAGTAAACTGATATCACGGTGATATTTCATGAAGGCTTTTACCTTTTACGATCCTGTGGCCTGAAGCCCTCCTTAGAAAATAAGGCATGATAGACCCAGTTGTCATGGCCACTGTGTATAACAAACAGAACCATCCAGAATGACCAATGAATAAAGGTGAGCACAGCACACGTGCTTCTAATGCTGATACACGCTTCTTTACTTGCGAATCTTCTACAAATACAAATCATTTATTGGCAGGGTGGGAACATTTGTATTTATTAAACGCTCGTTAAGCGTTCTTCCTTGAACCGTCGTCCGACCCCAGGGCGTTAAACACAATGTTCTCATCTTCTGAATCAAATGTTAGATTAAATCTAATAGAAAGATTTCTCATGGTGTAACTGAGTTGAACTAATGATCATAAATTGTTTTTTGTATTTTAATCTCAGATTGTAGCTGGCGAAATCAAAGAGTTTCTTGTATATCGTTTATAAAAACGATGGTTTTTATTTCACCAACAAAAGTAGTGACACATGATATTATTATGGTCTCCAACTTTTTTTTGTCACGGCGGTTGTTGGTATTCAGCGTTCGGCGTTCAGTGTCTGTAACAATTCGCAATAAATAACAAGGTGGTGGCATTTCGTCAGCTTAATGTCTTACAAGTATGCTAGCATAAAATCAAACTATTTCCCTCACACATATATCCTAAGAGTAGGGAGCATACCTGTTCCTGATTTCACTCTAAAGCGATCACTTTCCTTTGGTTCTCCTTCGGGTGACTGTAAACTCATTATGCTCCCTCGGAATATGCAGTGATTGACGCTAGGGGGCCATGGTATGTGCCATTTTGGCAAAATAGCAACTGTGTTGATAACCATCGGGATTATCGATACTGTCATGAACATAAACGATGACTGGATGTTCATGCCATCGAGAAAAGTTTCCTGCAAAATTTAAAAAGATGTAAATAATGGAATCGGGAGTCATCAAACATTCATTTGTAGGCAATGGAGACTTTTATCATTCTCTTTTTTAATTGAACTTTTTAAATTCTTATCTTCATTTAGTCATATCATATTTGCGCACAAAATTGAATATTAGGGATATATCTAGGATAAGAATATTAGAATTAGATCATTTCAAAATCTTATTGAAAACCTGTAATTTTTTTAACTTTGTGATGAACTTGTTTTGAAAGGTGTTCCATTGATTTGTGTCCAGTACACTATGGTAGCCCAGAACCTTGTAACATACCAGAGAATTATTGTCATAATATCTCTCGGCCATACACATCAATTCTGTGATGCTGATGTCATTATACAGGGTGGTCCAAAAAAAAATTGGAACATTTGTCAATTGAACACAAAACCTTTATTTTTCCTCTAAAATGCACCAAAATTTCACTGAGCATAGTTCAGTCACTTATCTCTCTGATGTAAAGTTTATAGGTGCAAACCACAAAGTTAATACATAGTCAATGTTTGATATGACCCCTTTTTCTGAAATATACACTTGTCAATTTCGCAGCTACTTTTTCAAGTATTCTTTTTTAAAGCTTCAATGAACATGTTGATTGCTATACACATTTTATAAAATCATATTTAGTTGACATTAGGTATTACGGTCAAGCCAAGTAACTTAGTCAACATTCGATATTCGTATGTTCATCAGCATTTACTAAGAATGGTGCCACAATTTAAGTAAACCTCTGGTTAATTATTTTCAATAAACCTATCAGCAAACGTGTAAATGATAATTTTGATGTTCTGTTACATATTGGTGAAGCAATCTTTGGGATATGACCTAAATTTCTGATTTTCCACTGTGTCCCTGTATACCCCTACTTCAAAAGATGTATGTTATTCGTCATTTTTCATTATGAACCAACCATAAATGTATTTTTTCTTGTTAACATACAGAATGAACTTTCTGTTTTCAAATATTGCAAGCTGGTACTGCATTTATTTGTTCGTGATATGGAGCAAACAAATGCGTGTCAATTTACACTGTAATATCCTACATACTTATATTTCAAGGGTAGTTTTGAAGAATAAACAAGAAAATCCATATTTTCAAATGGATTCATCCTTGTCAAAGAACGTGAATGAGGATATACCGTTTGAAAAACTCACAACATGTTTCAAGTTCTTACAATTCTTGGTTAAAAAAAATAATTTGAAAGTTTTGATTTTGAATGTTAGATCCTACTCAATAAAATTTGTTGATATTTGTGAATTTTTTCTTTCGAAATGCACATTGCTGGATCACAGAACCTTGCCTTGTTCGAGATGCACGAAAAGTGTATTGTTAATACGTACTTGACGTCGTTCGGATATTTGGATGTGATTGACGTTTTCGTTAATCTCCTACCACTGTAACTTCCAACTTAATTTTTGAAAGCCAAATGTAATAGTCACGAATTGATATTTAAGTCACACGTTGATGTATAATTCATGTGTGTACATTAACTGTCGAATACACGCCGACTTACATTTACATAAATATCCACAATTAACTCAAATCATCAATTTTGGAAACGGTTTATCATTTAACCTGGTGAGTTGAATGGTTTCATATTAATTTATAATTATGGTATCGGATTTGAGTATGATATAAGTCGAGGCTTAAACAAAGCAATAAAATTACGTGAAACCTTTTGTGAAAATTCGAACGATTTTTTAAGAATCTTTCTTCAAAGTGGTACCAAAGTGCTCCCCGGGAGTTGAAATTTCGTCTTGTGTAATCAAAATAATAGAGCGGGTGGTTTGAATTTTTGTTTGAGTTTATAGCTTACATCTATAAATTTAAAAACATATCGCCTCATTGAGAGGTACATGCAGATTTTGGCGATCTATCATCATAAAAGGCTAGATATTGTGCAAAAACAGGAGTTGACACGCTTACATTTGGAAATGAAATTTCCTACATAATCGTCGACTCATGTTTAAAAGTCATGAAAACAAGGTTGAACACAAAACATTGACCCAGTAGCTATCTATTTAGCATGGGTTCCCTTAGGGAAATATTATTAATGACTTAAATCGTTAACAGATATGTTGTATTCCAAGAAACTTATCAATTTAGAAAAGCAAAATGTTCAATTTTGTTTTTCAATTATAAAAAATGGCACCTGTTGAGAACAACGTTTTCGATTTTTTTTAAACGGAGATATTTACTCATGCGACATTCATGGGCATGTGTCAGGGAGTAAATAAGAAGAATATGCATTTGATTCTATATCTTGTTCCCAAAGGAGTTTGTTAAGGAGCGGTATATCTTAACGTACTTTTATCATCCCGAACTCAAACATTTCGAATACGTATTTCGAGAACGCTTTGTTGAGAATGGATTCGAGATGTACTCAAAATTAATACGTTAAAATGTGTATTATCATCGTAATAACCACCTCACAAATTATTTTGGAAATCAAAGATGTACGATTTTTGAGATTTTCATTTTCGAATGTTGACTTACTTACTTGACTTGACTGATTAACGTCTATTGTTTACTGGAAAAGTGTTTAATTGTGTAATTGTCAACTGAAGAATACCCCAAATCATTATTTTTATTTAAGAGTAGGAAAGAAAGAACATGTCAGAGGTAAGTGATTGCAAAACCCATAGAGCTACTAAAGTGACAAAATCATTGTTTCCACTTTTCAGTAGAGGGGAAACTGACTAGTTATTTACAAGGCTTTATTAAAGACCACCTCTAAGCAATCATAATATAATATATCATTTGTGTTCTGGGAAACTCCTTTATGATATTGATATACATATATTGATGTATTTAATATTATTCATATTAGAACAAGAAAGGGGAGGGGGTTCATTTACAAGTCAAAACAGACTGCCCTGGCCTCTTTCTGGAGAATATTCAATCAGTAATATATCCAACAATAGCCATCAAAATATGCTTGATACCCATCAATTTGGGTAAAAAAATGTTGAATATGTTCATATATTTGATCTTCCAAGGCAAACATATAAGTAATTTGTTCAAGCTGAATTTTTAATCAAGATGGATTGGACAAAATCAAACGAACAGCAAAGTGAATGAATCATTTAAAAATGAGTGCCAGACTTCAACTTGTAATTCAGGAGAAAAGGGGTCATATCAAACATTCTCTAGTTTAATGCATTAACTTTGTTGTTTGCACCTAGAAACTTTACATCAGATAAATAAGTGATTGAACAATACTCATGTTGGTGCATTTTAGAGAAAAAATAACGATTTTGAGTTGTTCCAATTTTTTTGGACCATCCAGTATATATGTCTTTATCTCTTGTATTTAACTAATTTGTTTCCTCCTAGTTCTGGATTGACTTACTTGTCCATTATTAATTCATACGTCAACTGAAAAGGGAATAAAATGCTGACGTCACGATTTCCCAGAGCCTCAGTATGTGAGATGTTATCTGAACTGCACACAGTAAGGGGAGGCATCAAAAGTCCAATGTCTGATAGGAAAGTAAATAAATCTAGTTTTGAGTTGGACCCCCCCCCCCCTCCCCCTCAAAACTAAATACAATGAAAGTTGATCGCGGACTTTTCACATGTTTTAGCGACTCAATTTGGACTTTCATGGGGCAGTACTATAACTTATTTATAATTCTTAAAACATATGCCAACAACAATAGGCATAATATTCCATATGTTGCATGCATCTTGGTGAAGAAGGCATCTGGTAAAGTCTTTATTTTTAAACCATTCCAATGCATTTCGAGTCGAAATTGCAAAAATTTAAATGTTGAAATTTGTCGGATAGCAAACTGGAGCTTTGACCCCGGCCCCTCCCCAAACTAAATTTATTTAGTTTTCTATCAGACATTGATCTTTTGATACCTCCCCTAAAACGATCGCTAATGGGATTAATTGGACGTGATAATACTTAATCTTGTTCAATGGGATCCTCTGAGATTTAATGGTATCGTAATGAACTATTTTTTGTTCACGCGGTTCCAAGGTCGTTTTTTCTATACTAGTAGATAATTTTATTAGATCTATTGAAAATTCTATTATCAGTCTTTGTTATAGCAAAGATATCATGCTATTGAACCCTGTTACGATTATATGAGACAAACATCAATCCATCAAACATCGCAATTTTCTAGAGAGCTTTACAATCATACGAGTCACTGATGATGCAACAAATGCTACTACATAGTTGGTTTTGTAGATTTTCCTCGAATGAAACACCACAAAGTAACATGACAGAACGATATATTTTTTAACCCTCTCGGAACAAGAATATGATATGATCTTCTTTTTTCTCTATTCAACATGCATCATAGTAAAATATATCATCAAGTCATTTTCATAAATAATGATATAATATAAATTAACCGAAAGTAAAATATATCCCTTGATCTTGCTGTTGTTTTGGTGAATGATATGATAGGGTTGAAACACTGTTTTATCAATGTATGGGACACCGGGGTTTTGTTTCCTTATATATGTAACAGGCCCTTCACTTTAAAAGATCCTTTCAAAATGTATCCCTAATATTTTTGGTCTTACTCTTACGTCACTTGAGTTTTTTGTTAATTTTGATGCCTTTATTTGGTAGTTTTATATGCTGCCCTATCATACACTCCCTATAAAGAGGAGGGAAAACCCCATGATTCAATTGATGACATACGATTTCCTCCTTATTGCACCTCCTTTCCCGAAAGTACGTATATTTATACTTCCCTCCATCTTGGTTTTCAGTTTTCAAATTGACCTAGTTTTAAACCAATTAACGATCGACTCGCTAATTAAACAAATCAGCGACGATGTCATCTCAATACAGATTTATATTATAACCCTGTTGTTTCTCCCCCTCTTCTCCCTATAAGATTGGCTACCGGAAGTTGTCTTAGAATAGCAGCAAAGCCTGTTGTCAACTTAATGATGTAGGAATCTTAATTTTGTTCATTGGTTACAATTGTTAGGAAACATTTGACTTTGATGCTTCTTTAAATCGCCAAATATGCAAGCAGGCGTTGATAAGTGACTCCCAGTTGCCATACTTATAGAGGGGGTGATTTAATTGATACACGCACGCACTTTCGTTTTCTAAAATACGATAGCACCGAACGAAATGCACTAAGTACTCACTTTTGTAAAAAGGAGGAGAAGACCACTTGCATGAAAGGCACCGACGTAGAATCCAACAACCGTGTACCTACGACACGGGAATACATGTGACACCTGGATGTTTGTAAGAAGTATGAGATACCCACTCGTTGCCTGGCAACACGTCGAAATGTACAAGAGCCATGGTTGGTCTAAAAATAAAGTAGATTATTAATTTAATTTTATCTGTTGCTAATTTCGGTCTTATTTGTATTGGGTCAATATTGGATAAGTTACATCTGATAAGGTTCTATCGGAGAGGTCGTCTTGAATTTAAATTGGTTTCTATGCATAGTTATTTCTAGCTAGCTGTGTTAATGAATAGAAAATCATAGTATCCATGTCAGGGTGTCCATGCTTTTGTGGATCTCTTGAGTATTGTTGGGAAAACATTTGAATATCCACTCTACATGAGGTTTTGTATGAATGACAGGGGCGTAGCCAGTTTTCAGTCAGGGGGTGTGATTGTGGCATTAACAAGCCAAAAAATAATATTTATCTTGAATCTTACAAAAATTGGTGCAACTTCCTTCAAAATTAAGCTAGAAGCTTGAAATAAAAAGCATTTTAAAGCTCTTTTCTTCTTCTATTTCTTAATTAGTTATGGGTTATATCATTAGTTATATCGCACCCATCGCACCCCCCCCCCCCTGGATACGCCTATGAATGATCAATTAGTTAGATACAGGCCTACATGTATTTCCCTCAATATAACATTTACGCAATCCCAATCACTGTCTCCATAAAATAAATGATTGGGATTTGGAGCTATCCATTTGATGATGGAAAAAAAGTATAACAGATTTTGTTATTTGAATTGCAGGAGTGGTGCGGTTATTAACTAACATTTGTTCGATTCCTTGAGCAATATACAAAATCATGTAAAGTATTCCTCGTTGCCAAGGTAACATATAATAATTTGATAGCACTTAAGTATTAGATTATTGGCCTGATGGGTAATTAATAAGTTGCTTTTATTTGATTATTACATTCACTGACGTATCCTAGGCCTTGATTTGCCAAGGTGACCAGGTCTGTATTTAAAGTATGGCGCCATGATTAATAGAATGTTCTTGCGCAAAAATAATGTAATGCCATACACGTATAGAAATAAAGTTGAAATCAAGGAGGGTTGGCTCCCAGGGTTCCAACTTGACGATATTTTAATCTCCATGCAACTTGTTCAGTGTTGATTCCCACGGCAATAGAACGCACGGGTGAACTGCAAGGAGAATGGTCGTTATCAACGACAACGATGTCCATGTCTGACTTAATAACTGACTATAAATCCATAATCAGCGATCCAAAAAATTTGAACTCATATATCACTTCTTGTGTTTTGATATTGCACTGTAATTGTTTAGAAATAAGACCAGAACTCGCGATTCAAATTCTGATTTCTGAAGTGAAAAAATGATTACTGTTTAATTTTGGATTTTGTTATAACGACTTATGGCAGAGTATCGTGTTGGAACCCTGGGGACCAATCCACCTTGGTCGAAATATAGAACCCTGACATGTTAGAGCTCATGCACCATAAGAAAGCTGTCATGAAGAATCGTCTCTATCCTACATTGTCTCTTGAACAAGAATGTTATACTGTCGTAATGCAAGAAAGTGTCTGTAACGTCACTACACTTGTTTCGTTCGGTACACATACTAATCCCCGGGTATTAGATAAACATGTAGTGCCTACTATATTTTTATTTTTCTTGTGCTGATCTTGGTCGTTTCCTGGCCTTAATTAATCATTTTTAATTATTTACTTATTGTTTATAAACATAATAGATCTCAATGATATGACGGAACTTTTCTTGCATCTAATTAAAGGGTGAAAATCAGTCATAATTGTAATATATCTATCATAAACTTTTTTCTTAATATATGCATATAAAAATCGTCTCATGTTTTTATTGCCCATTCTGTATCATAGGAATATATTATTATCCACATCATTTTAACCTATTAGCATCTTTAGAGATATCAAACCTTTGAATCAATACTTATTCTTTGCTCTATAGAGTCATCAAATTAACTCCCCCTTTTACATAAATGTCAGATGGTTGGTACATCGATGAAAAAACATTTCATATAGATCACACTTCCCAATGGAAAAACATAGCGGTGCCAAAAATATCCACCTTAATTGGGCAGTACCTCCTTAAGGGCTCAGAGGTTATTAAGTGATAAAGGAATTTTGCAGATGGGCCTTAATTAAGCTGTTTCCTCCTGTTTGTCCTCCAATCGTTTTGATAAGTTTAAATGATAAAACATATATTCTTACATACGTTTTCACTTGTTGAGGACCTGTCAACATTACCGTTTAATTACTTATTAGTGAGGGGTTTAACAGGGGTCCACAAAAAATAAAAAATTTAGATTTTGATAATTTTGACGTTTACAACGGATTACCTACTTATGAATCAGTTTTTGGAAAGGTTATTAGCATGATATTTTGATTTTATCTGTTTAATTGAAAATAAGATTGTCTGTATGACTATATTTTGCATTCAAAAAGATTAAAAATAATTGTTCCATTTAGTTCACTTTCATCATCTTGTTTTTCGTTGATCCGCCAATTGTTTTGATATGTTTAAATGATAAAACATATATTCCTTCATACGTTTTCACCCGTTGAGCACCTGTCAATATTACCTTTTACTTATTAATGTAGGGTCTAGCAGGGGTCCATAAAAAATTGAATTTATTAAATCTTGATATTTTTGAAGTTTACTACTGATGATCTACTAATGAATTGGTTATTTGAAAGGTAATTAGCATGATATATCTATTTTATTTGTCACTTTTTATTTCCCGAGACAGTAGTTAAATAGAGTGAATGCAATTGCCCATGAAGTGGAAAGAGCACGATACGTGTTTTGGATACCATGAAAAAATGGTAGGATAAGGTTGATATTAGCTAAGCATAAGAGCTTTCATTTAGGTGAATATAGTCTCTTGTATCATTAATTGTATACAGTATGTAAATTTATGGTGTGCAATTGTTTAAATAGCACATTTCCTCATACTCTGATGAGTCATAAAAGGCAATTTTCGAATAGGCAAGATAAGAAATAGACGCCGAATATCTTACGTCAACTATGTATCCGAATTGTCACATATTAAAGTGGATATGTATATACAGGGTGGTTCGAAAAAGTGAACCGCTGCAACAGGCTATATTTTCCTTATTACCGGCAAGAATCCTTTCATATTTTCACCTGTTGAACGGTTAAAACTGCTTCAGATAGTTAATGAAAGTGTAAAATGTGTTTCTGCTCAAATAGTGTCCCATTTGTAATATCGTAAGGTTTTAAACGTGTATCTCGCACTGAAAGCTGTTTTAAGATCATCCAGTTTGTTTCAACAATTTCCGTGAAGCCCACTGGTAAAATTTTGCACTCTTGCACAATATCTAATTTTCAGGCATGTTTGTTCAGTTGTTTAAGAGTTTGTAATTTCTTTAAAACTCAATACGGAGAATAAATTATGGAATCAACAAAAATGTATACCTTTATCTACAATGTGTGATAATATGAGCCAATTCATGCATGTATTAAGGAAAATATAGCCTGTTGCAGCGCTTCATTTTTTGGGGACCACCCTGTATATAATACTACCCTATATATTTAGACCTATTTATACCAATGTTGTCTACATATAGCAAGTCAATCCATGTAATTCCTTGTATTTTTAGACCTATTTATCCAAATGTGGTATATATAGATCATGTCAATATATAGATATATACATCGATCAAAATAAAAATTTCAGACTTATTCATCCTTAATTATCTTCTTCCCACTCCACATTGCCATGCTATGCAGTGACCACGTGGCTATATTAATGCCTATTTCATCCTTGATCTGATAAATAGACCCATCAATCAGTCTGAATGTTATAAGTTGCGGCAATGTAGCATCATCGATGGAAACGCCTGAGCCTCGAGTTATCCTTTAATCTTAGAAGAAGTAGGGAAATAGTTATTTGTACGCATAATTAAGTCATACATTCCGTGAATAATATCTTGAATCTTGAATTTGTGAAACGTAGTGTGATGGTGATGATAATGGTTGCGTGCAAGGGGTGATTCATAATTAGTGGAATTATTTCATGTTAGTGAAGTAATAGCATTTTCCTACTATTTATGAATCAACCCTCGTATATCAGATCTTTCCAACATGACTTTTTCATATTGTTTGCAAGTCGAGTCTATTGGCATTGCTGGTATCGTATGTTTATAAGTTTGTTATGTCACTGCCAGAAGTGCTATAGTCTCCATTTTTATAGACAGTGTTCGGCGGTTTGCGTTTGGTGGTCGGCGTCTGTAACAAATAGCAGGTAGTGGCATTTTGCATATTAATGGCTTGTTGGTTTGAAGTTGTTGATGAAGCGGCCGTGTGTTGCCAAATTGAGCAGTCACGTCAACGATCCCATTTTTCCCCTAATAGACTAGAATATCCGTTTAATGTGGCACGCTACATATATCATTTCCCAACTTAGTTATTTTGACTTGGGTTCGAGTTCGGTAGAATTTTTGTACATAATAATGTTGAACATGCATTACATATTTGGACCACCCTGTACATAATAATGTTGACATGCATTACATATTTGGACCGCCCTGTACATAATAATGTTTACATGCATTACAGAACAATATTTACCTTTACTTGTGAATGACATCGTAAGTGTTGCAGCGGTGAATAAGGATCTAAAAATATACGGTAAAACATTACTTTGATTTATTAGGTTTTTTTCTAGTGTTACCTTTATGTTTAATTAAGTGTTCTAAGATTCAATTAATAAGTTTGCCCAGATCTAGTTCTACGGTCGCTGTTCTTTACTTCCGAATGTTGTATTTGTACATTTACAGTTAGGCTTAAGGATCTTGATTAATTTCTTAAAACTCATCGTGTATTTCCTTGTACTCTTTCTATGTATGTATAATTTTGTAATTCTAGGTATTTACTTGTACTCATCATCAACATAGTAGCTATAGTTGAAATAACTTCAACCCCATTTTACGGAAAGCTATAGGGGACATGCGCATAATTCAAAATCGAATGGAGTTTTAACATGGGAGTGATATCACACACCGCGGCCCAGTCAGATAGATTTCATCGCGCACTGAATGAATTACAGGGGCCGCGTTTTGCAAAGTTAATTAAAATAAAGTGCGCAGAAATGCGGCATTCAGTGCGCGATGAAAAAATGATTATCTGTGAATAAATAACGAATAAAAATTCGTAGCACCACGAATTTGATTTTTTTCGAAAGACTGCGCAGTGAACCAGCGAAATGACAATTTTGGATAATATTGATGGCTCTAACGAGGAGAACTTTGAGATTTCCTGATTCTAGCGCGCAGCACATCCAGGACCATGATGCGCACTTTTATCAGATTCGATTCTAATATGGTTTCAAAGATAATGTTCATTAAAAGAGGGCGTATGCATACAGATTACATGTGGCGTTATGTTGAAGTGACCCTTGCAAAGGGTTCCATTGAAAATATATTATTTTGGGCCATTTCATATCTTTTAATTGATATTGTATAAAATATTTTCAATGTTTGAAAATTATAATCTTATAAATAACATTTTATGTAATAAAACTGTAACGAAATGGTAAATACGGAATATGATGCAATACAATGCAGTGCAATATGATGTTATACAATGCAGTGCAATATGATGCAATACAATGTGGTGCAATATGATGTAATACAATGCGGTGCAATATGATGCAATACAATGTAGTGTAATATGATGCAATACAAAGCAGTGTTATATGATGCAAAAAATGCAGTGCAATATGATACAATACAATGTAGTGCAATATAATACAATAAAATGAAGTGCAATACGATGCAATACAATACAGTGCAATATAATGCAATACAATGCAGAACAATGCAATACAATGCAAAACAATGCCGTGCAGTGCAATACAATGTAGTTCATTTCAATACAATGCAGTGCAATACAATACATCGCAGTTTAATACAGTGCAATACAATGTAGTGCAATGCAGTGCAATAAATGCAATACAGTTAGAATGTAGTTCATTTCAATACAATGCAGTGCAATACAATGTGGTACAGTGCAATACAATGCAGTGCAATACAATACATCGCAGTTCAATACAGTGCAGTGCAATACAATACAGTGCAATACAATACATCGCAGTTCAGTGCAGTGCAATACAATACAGTGCAATACAATACATCGCAGTTCAATACAGTGCCTTTTTGACAGTTATGGCAAAAAATCATGCGAAAAGTGCTAAGAATGGTGAAAAACTGCATGATTTTGAACGAATATTTGGCAAGGGGGAGGGGGGTGAGGCCCCCTGGCTACGGCCATGGAATACATATTGGAACTTTCCTTCTCCCAGAAGAAATGGTATACAGGTATTACATCAATCATTCTGGTATTTTGTATACGAAGGTCTGTAGTTACTTTATTGAAAGATGGCAGTGTACACTGTGTACTACCATTTTGAGGTCAGTTTGACTTTATAATTCTGCGCACTATAATCTGTAATTCTCATAGATATCCTCTCTAGAGGCATCACTGTGATCCAAAATTACAATTTCGCAGGTCAAGTCTGCAGTCTTTCGAAAAAAGTTGAATTCGTTGTGCTACCCTTTCTTGTTGGGCATTTATTAACAGAAAACTATAATTACATCGCGCCAGCATATACAAGCTTCAGCGCGATATTTTGAGTGTGTTAATAAATAAAGTGCGCAGAAATCGATCTTACTGGGCCGCGGTGTGCTATATCACTCATAAACAATTTTTAATTGCGCACTGAATGAATTACAGGGGGCGCGTTGTGCAAAGTGAATTAAATAAATAAAGTGCGCAGAAATATATCTGACTGGGCCGCGGTGTGTGATATCACTCCCATGTTAAAACTCCATTGAATTTTAAATTCTGCGGTATATCCCCTTTCGCTTTCCGTACCATTTAGGTAGCAACACAATAGAATAAACTGTATTTTATTTTAAAGAATGTACAGTTGTAACAAGAAGAGTGCATATTTTCTATTTTTTCATCCAAAATCGCACACAAGATGATTGACTGTCACATGACCGCTAGGCCTGACCTAAGGGCCGGTCCATTGGTCATTTGTCAGGTCATTTTTGATACGACCCAGTTGATTTTTATGGTAGGTATAGGAAAATAACGTTACAACTGGTCCGTAATGCCATTTTGACCAGATGTTCTCATAACCTTAGCTCAACCCACATGCAGGGCATTAAAGCTGATCTTATTACTCATTCAATATTTGAATAATAAACACAATAGAAATCAAATTTTAAACTGTACATGTCCTGTTGTTCACTGAAGCTGAACTAATCACACTCGCTCGCTTCCCAATACTCTTACCTCGTAGTCTATAAAAATGAATTGAATTTTTCTAAAATTGGACCATGGGTCATTTACCTTTCATATGAGTCAGTGTGGGGTTTAAGTCAGATAAACCATTCGTACTTGGTCTCGGGAAAACTAATAGCATCGCGCCAAGTGCGGCTATTATTCCTCTAAAACCCAGAACTCATACTTGATCCATAACATACCGAAAATTAAAAACGAGCGAGCCAGATTCATTTCTATCTGTGGCTTATTTTATTGATGAATATATAAAATTCAAACTCATTGAAATAATATTTCAAAGCGAATAATCCAAATCCTTATTAACAAGTTTATACATGTGTTGAATGTTGATCTGCACGTTGTATTGATTGATATTAATTGCTAATGGATGGTGTTGTTTACAGTACAGTAATGACACACTCCTCTCAAGCCAATAAAACATAATGGAATAGACTTGCACAATGAGGAAACAAGAAAAAATACAAACCAAACATCAGTCACTCTACTAACAACAATTAATGGCGGAGTGGAAATGTCCAAGATAAAATCCCGGGGATAAAATAAAGCACTGTTATTTACACTCAATAAACTTTACCAAATATGTCTTCATACGTAATACAAAATATCGAAAATAATCAAAATGGGACGGGGGTGATATGTATCTATAAGGTGGAACAAATTTACACGGATCCTTGAATTTGAAAAATGAACTCGGTAACTCAGTAAGAAACTGGATGTTAGTTACATCTCTGAAAGTGAAAACATTGGAAAGGAGGAGGTAAAGTATCGCAACAGATTTCAGACGGAGTGACAAAAAGTCAATTACCATGTCTTTTAGACATACTACCCCCATGCACGTTGGTGGCGTTGCACCTTTCTTATTAGATCTCATAAAAGCGTATATCGGTTAAAAAATCCAAGAACACCGAACATATAACCGTGCCGTGCGCTTATTCATTTAGCAATTCAATTGTAAACTTTCTCTTTAAAAAATAAATCTTCCAGATGTGTTGAATTTTCTTGCAGAAATCGCCCCCCCCCCCCTTCGTCATATTTTTCCGATCATCGGGCGTGGCTATATCATCAGTAATAAAATCTTATTCAGCATTTAGTTTTCTGCGCACGTTCAGACTCATTAATAAGATCTAGAAGTCACTAAATAAGCACGGTGATAAATCTAAAAGTATTTAACAGTTCGGTGATTCAAAACAGTGATAAATCTAAAAGTATTTAACAGTTCGGTGATTCAAAACAGTGATAAATCTAAAAGTATTTAACAGTTCGGTGATTCAAAACAGCCGGAATTCCTGGCATTGATTTATCTCACTGTTTTAAGTCTATGATGTAATTCTCAAAGTGAGTAGTCTTGCTTCAAGACTATAAGACCCCCCCCCCCCGTATGAATTTCACCAACACATTTGTGGGGGTGTAGTGGGGGGATTCACTGGCGGATCCAGAAGCTAACAGGGGGAGGGGCACATTTCAAGTCAGGAAAATAATTTTAGGGCCAATTTTTTGAAAATTTGGCCTTAAAACGCCAAGTCATGCTCAAAAAGGCACCTTTTTGGGGCCCTAAAATTTCTGGGCCCACCTTGATCCACCAGTGGACTTACAAGAGTAGGTAACTAGACTACAAGTCGATGTGATGGGCTAAATAGGTTCGAGTATAAACTTATATTGAGAATTATCTTATTTTCACTTACACTCCCGTCGACCTTTTTCCCCATAGGCTAATGTCTCTCTATGTCTGATTTTTTTTATTTTTATAACCTGCGAAGAAAAACTAATACTGATCGAGATGTAACTTGATTTTATTCCCTATATACCTCTTTTTCTAAAAAATCCTAAATTTCAATGTGTAGAAAATTGATGACAAAGATTAAATGTTGCTAAACTTATGGAGGGGGTGTTAATCAAGAGCCGAGTGTCTATTTGATAAACATTCTATTTTATCTTGTTGGCCTAATAGCCTTTCGAGGAGAACAAGTCTTGCATTTTCATTTGGGTGACAGTGAATCAAGAAATCCTTTTAAGTATAATTGTGGTTGACCACAATAACATCGATGAACATATTGTGTTGTGGGCATATTTGTAATTTGAGAAAAAAGATTTTATTAAAATGGAAATCAATGTTTCTGTTCGGTGCCTAGGAGCTTGTCATGAGTGAATTTCACTAATAACTTTTTGGAAATGCATTTGATTTTGATTTTAGTATACGAGCCACTTGAAATAATCAATCATGTTGCTGAATAAATTAGTGTCAACCACCATCTAATCTTACTTAAGCGATCTCCCGAATGAGATAACTTATTGTTTATAAATCAATTGTCTGAAAAAGGCAAATTGATTTATATTTAGTATCACGATTAGTTTGCAATAAATTAGCATGTTAGCATTATTTTCTACTTATTATATGACCTCATTGGAGTTTTGCAGGGGCGATAAAAAGAGGGTTGCGCAAAAACGGTAATGATGAATTCTCAAAGCACCACTGAGCCCATAAATCCATACTCACATTGTAATTACTCTAACTTTCAGCGTTCCAATCTGATCAAATAAATAGCCAAGTGGGAACGCAAGTAGGAACATTACGTTAACAGCTATTTGTCCCGTCAGTTTCAGCTGGATATCTTGTTCGTCACATTTAGGGTATACCTTAACTTCTTCATCGTAATAGTACAGCAGGTCGTCACATTCAGGCCTGTCGTCATCCGCACTTCGTTTGCCTATACTACTATATCTATCTGTAGTTCTATCATTGCTGGCGTTTGAATTAACGTGTAAAGCAACTGAATCTTGTTGTTCTAGCTCTATGGAGTCTATGGAAACATTTGCGTTGCAGAAATCGCTGAAAAATCCATTCTCTTTCAAAACAGGTATAAGGAAAGTCCACCCGTATAGAATTCCGGAAAAGAAGAAACATTCGAGTAGCGTCCAGATGAATTTAACCGCGTAGCGCCATGTTCCATTTCCACTCATGATGAATTAATCCTGAAATGAAAAAATGAATGTTACGATCTATTTAAATGTGCTGACAAATGTCAAGCATTACGCTGAATAAATAAGAAATAATGTCTCTTTCTCCGGAAGCACTGTTCCCTAGTAACAATGTAACCTATTCGCTTCCGGAAGAAGAAACGTACATGGATGAGTTATGTTTCACGACGCGTGGGGTTCAGGGGCACGGTGGCTAGGTAATTACAATACACTGAAGATGAAGTTCTCGAAAAGGGTAAAATATAAATGATACATGTACAACCGAAATCAAAACTTCACATTACATATATTACGCACCATGAATTAGTCCTAAAATGGAATGAATGAATTTTACATGATAGAAATGGTCCGAGGTCGGGACCAGCATAATGTAGCCCCTATGAAAAAACAACAACAAAATAATGTTGTCCCCTATGGAAAAAAATCATGCCGGTATGACGTTAATTTCAGCTACTGAAAGTGATTTTATAAAACTGCGTACACAAATGCGACGTAAAGAGTCATTCGCTAGTGTTAATGTCTCTCCATCTAGAAATTAGTAATAGTTTCATGACACAAGTTAGTTAAAGATTTACCTCTTAAACGATCATTTTAGACAAAAATAGCAAGTTTAACTTTTTCAAAAAAAAAACTTCTGAAAATGCACTTTGCCTCTTGTTCATTTAAAGCATTTTGGTAATGCTATCATATCCCTATTCCTGACACTTTTTCCTATCTAATGGTATATTCAAACCCCATAGGCGGATCTGAAAGTTAACTTCAAGGGGGTACATTTCATAAATATTGGGCCCCAAAATCCGGTCCCCAGATCCGCCAGTGAAACCCTGGGACGAATAGCGTAATTATTTTGTTGATTTGACTAAAATTACTCAGCGTAATTCTGCGTCTCGATCGAAGAACAAAAGACAATGTATGGTTTTAACGCCAGACTATTTAAAGTACGTCAAAGTTTATTTCTAACTGATAATTTAATTAAACTTGTTTTATCGTTTACATAAAGTTGTACATTGTATCATGTTAAATTCTTCTTCAATAATAAATAGACAATGGCGCATCCTGCTGTTATGTTTTGTTTAAATAAATCAATTGTTCATTATTGAAATAGCACTATATCACCAGAGTAATTATATTTAAGATCAGATGAACATTAGTTTTACGATTTATAGCCAATAATGTAATCCCATGGCATCGTGGCGGATCCGTGTAAAGTGGTCCGTAATGGACTATCCACTTAAGCCAAGTCAAAGATGATATTACACCAGTTATATAGGTGGGTTTTAACTCACATGCTGGCCTATAGTAATCAATCACTTGTCCGTTTGTGTGTCATCCCCCTAAGCAGGTATCCAGAAAACAATAAGTTGCACGTTTTAAAACCTTGGTCGGTAGTACTACAATAGTATAAGTGAATCTTTATAATGGCGGCCATTTTAAAAATAGGCAAACTTTTAAACCGGGGCCCGTTGGGGGATTTCTACCCTGTGTGCAGAGTCTAGTTAAACTACAAAACGAAGCTCTCTTTTAAGAAGTGAAGTGAAACGAATGCAAAAGGTAGGGGATTTCTGTAATAAAGAGGAAACTAGATAACGGAAAACGTGAATCCTAAGAGAAAGATTCAATTTTGGACCATATCAACCGTAGGCCTAAACGGTAGTTTTATGATAATTTTGTGAAAAAATCGGCAAAACATTATATCTGCTTTTTTATTATCGGTAATTTTAGCCATTATTCATTCTTCTCTTTTTGAGCAACACCATGTGAGCCCAGTACCCATGGTACTATTTGAATTTTATTGTGTAATAATTTCCATATACATAACACTCACATTGGTGAGAAAGGTCCATGCTCCGAGAGAATTACCCTCAAACACCCACCCCACCCACCTCGCTCTATATAACGTGTACCATCCTCTTCGTAGCTAGAAAACACACGTTTTGCCCAAGTGGGCTGCTGGCCGATTGGTAGTACTGTGTGGTAAAAATGGCAACCCTAAATTTCTCTCATATCATTGACATTGTAGGAAATCAATCTCCGATATTTGGCACATTTTACCCTTCACTGCTTTGCATTCGTTTGACTTCATCACTTCGTCTTCGTAGTTTTACTACACTCTGCACGCAGGGTAGGCACATTTGTACATCATTCAATTTTCTGATATGAGGAAAAATTAGGGTTATTATTTTTACCACCCTGTAATTAATGCGGAGACGGAAACTAGATACAAGACAGCAACTTTCGTTTTATTTGAATACTACGCGTAGACTAATATGTCATAACACGTATAGTCTATAATATTATTATCCAATATTATGTAAGTACTCAGTATTTGGTTAACAATTTTTGATGAATATATGTCATTTATGAACTTAATAGTACAGGTCATAATACTGAACCTTGTTTTACGCCGTTTTACATTTAAAACTCAAGTTAAATGTCAGTTCATCAATAAAGATTCATTTCAAAGTCACTTCTTGAGGTTTCTATGCAGTTTTCATTAATATGTTAGAGGATCTTGAGATTCTAATAGAAATCGGCAAAATCTGGCGGCCATTTTGAATTTTTTCCAAAACGAGGCTCCGGATCACTTGCTGCCTCGAGCCATTTTATTTCAATTACAATCAGCTACACTTGTACCAATTTTGGTGCTTCTATCATAAAAAGAATTATTGGGAGGGTTTTTCAAGTGATTCAGCCTAACTATAAGTATTAATATGGCTTCGAGACCATACATTCTGACATCGTTACGACACAATAAACCACCGTTACCTTGCTTATTAAAAATCGCAAAAAGCCACGTAGCCTACAATTTAAAAGTTCGGAACACAAGTTCTTATATTTTTCTTCGATACTTTTAAAATTATGAAATACTCAATTTACAGACTAGACCAGGCTATAACAGGTGAGGTAACGTATCCAATGGGAAGCGAGGAACCGAAATTTTGAAGAACTTTTGAAGAATATTTCCGCATGTATCGAAACGTTGATAAAAAAAATCATTTTACTCAAAAATGATAAGGACCAGAATTTCAAAATGAGCACAATGAAACTACAAAAAACAGTCCCTTGCCAAATCGTTGCAAAACTACAAAAAGTAGTCCTGAACATAAACCACTAAACAGATATACCTGTTCTATCGAAATAGACAATTTTTTATATCAACATGTAAATTATTTCATCATATCAGAACCTTTCAACTATAAGCGCTATAACAGTCTTTAATTGTACCTGACTAACGTTTAATTGTAATGACACAACAAAAGTAGCCAAAACATTTCAAAAATAACCACAAATGAAGATAGCTTTAGCATTCACTTCCAATGTTTACAAGTTAAACGATTAATATCGGAAATTGTATGTTTATTGGTAATTTAGCTGTTGATGGTAATTATGGGTAATATATTCCTCCTTTCCATATTATAGATACTTACGTCTCAAGAGAAACAGACCATTCCAAACATGCATTAGTATTTCTATTGTTCATAAATCAGGGTGTAATTGAAGTCTAGGGATGATATGTGCCCATACAGAGAGTGGATTATCCATTTATATAGAATGTATACAGATAATCTCACGAATAGGCGATCTAACAACACATTTTATTGCTTCACTTGATTATAACATGAAATACTACGTCGTAAAGAAGTAGTAATAATTGTCGCCACTTCAATTGAAAATCCTTTTAATCAAACTTCAGTGCGCCCCTTAGTAGGCATTGTTTAGTTGATATTATTTAAGGATTTAAGCCCTGGACCAAGTGCAATGCGCAATGCGGAATGGCCATTCCTTGAAGATGTTTCTTTCCAAAATTTGCATGTTGATTTTTGAGTGTTAATTTTAGGGCTTTTTAGGAAACTACGCCTGAAAGGAATGATCATTAGACAATGCATTGAGTTTTAGGCTTTAATTCTTTTTATACATTGCAAAATATTTCCTACAAAATCATCTACAGGGTGACCGGAAAAAAAGGAGACCATTGAAGTAATCAATTTCTCCTAAACTAGACAAGTGCCATCAATGAAATTTTGCATACACTGGAACAGTTATATGGAAATTTGTTACTGAAGGTTTCAATACAAGCATTCAACTGGTTCAGGAGCTATGATCATTTACATAACATGCTCCAAATAGGCACAATTGAGACTAACGCAGAGTTGGATTCATATGGCAAACTACCCTTACATGTTCTGCCCTCTATGGCATTATTATGGCATTACATATAGCAGTGATTGCCTTCTTTAGGTCAACAATAGTCTGAGGATTGTTTTGGTATAGATTGTCTTTCAAATATCCATACAAAAAGAAATCAGCAGGATTCAAGTCTAGGCTGTAATGGCAATGAAGGGTTATCTGACATGTGGTTCATCATCCTGTTGCCAAAGTGCTGATTTACCCAATCTTAAGAGTCACTTTGGGTATTGGGCATAGTGCCATGTTACTAAAACCACTATATGGCACAATTAAATCCCATATGGAAACCAAGGGCTGCCCAAAACCTCCTTAGGATGATACTGTAACTGAGTGGGACCACTGAGTCAGAAGCCATAGGTCAGATAAGCTTCGTCTCCATACACCTCAAATTTGAATCCACCTGATTTCTTTTTGTGGGGCAATTTGAAAGACAATGTGTACCAAAACAATCCTGAGACAATTGCTGACCTAAAGGTGGCAATAAATGCTAAATGTAATGCCATAACAAGGTCGGAATATGTAAGGGTATTTGCCAAATGTATCCAGCTCTGCGTTGGTCTCAATTGCGCCTATTTGGAGCATGTTATGTAAATGATCATAGCTCCTGAACCAGTTGACTGCTTGTATTGACACTTTCAGGAACAAATTTCCATAGAACTGTCCTGATGTATGCAAAATTTCATTGATGTCACTAGTCTATTTTAGGAGATATTGCCTATTTCAATGGTCTCCTTTTTTTCCGGTCACCCTGTAAAAGATACGAAATTACTAAATGAACATATTTTCAATTACACTTTTTGCAAGGGTCAAGTTGGCAAAGTATCAATTTCAATATGTAGAGTCCAGACAGCACCCTGACAACTAGTGACCTTGAGTTCGTTATTGGTCATATAACGGAATGCAATTGCGTGAAATAGCGTGTTCTCATTGGCTATGTGTGAATTATCTTTTGAATTCTTAAAATATGTTTAGATTTCAAATTGAATTGGTAATAAAAAGGGGTGTATGGACACCTTACACCGACACATATTGCGAAATTGAAATACTTAGACTAAAGGCTTAGACTTAGGCAATACTACTAAAAATCTATAACTCATATAGGTTACTTCCTCTACGAAAAGGGGTATATATTACACTGTACGTCTTTATTAGACCGAGTATTATAGATAGATAGTACTAAAAGTGTAAAATGGCAAATATAATAGTCATAAAGTCTCGCGTATATCACGTGACCGGATACAACGTTGAGCTAGTTAATTTCTTGATGGGCGAGACATGACATGAAACCATTGCAAAATCAACGCTAAGTCAATCATTATTCGATATTATTAATTTACGCAGTAGTCCAATGTCATACAAGGTGAGTTTGTCTTCTTGTACCTCCCAGGCCCGTAGCCAGGGGGGTTCGCAGGGTTCGGGCTCCTGGCCAAAAATTCTTTCAAAATCATGCAGTTTCTCACCATTTTGAGCACTTCTCAAGTGATTTTAGCCATATTTGGGGCAAAATTGTCAAATTGAACCCACCCTGGAATTTTTTGAAAACTGACCCCCCCCCTTGGCAAATCCTGGCTACGGGCCTGCCTCCGTAACTTTAAATGAAAAGGGCCCTGGGATATGTAATTTTCATCTGCTTCATTCGTATCTGTATAAACTATAATCTAGTATATGTGAGTAAATTGACAAATTTATTTGTAGACAGCGAGATGCGTTGGGCTGAGAATATGCACGGGTGTTAAGCCACGATGATACCGTGAGCACATTTTTTGAGGATCCGCGTTGTTTGAACCTACCGCCGAGCTAACTTATACATCAAGACCCGTTACACAGTCATGATACCGCCGAGCAAGCTCATTGTATCATCGGGTCTGCTTTACCCCCGTGATATGTGACAGTGACAATATATAACTCATGCTGTATTATAAAAATCCAGGAAATGCCAGTTAAGCTTATGCACAAGTGACAAAAATAACAAAGATAAATATTAAATACGTGATGTGCATTAACTTTGGGGGGGTTATCTGCTAAAACACACTAAATCGTGTATAAGTACGGGGGTTGTTCAATAGATATCCGAGACTAACATAAAAAGAATTAAAATGAGAGCATTTGTATCAAGATTTATTGAAAACTACTCGTAAAATGCTCCTAGATGATGATGCGATCTGTGTCCGATTGAAAACTTGTGTTTCAGATTTGAATTGTATGAAATATGCGAACCAAATATTAATGCTACAAAGAGAAATTGAACCTGTAAGCCTTACTATTTATGTATGTTTTTCTGTTTTGAAAACTTCAATGCTATTCCCATGCTTGTAGAACTTAATTTGACTGTCAATGACCATTTATTAAGCAGTAAAAATAATTTGCTGCATGGGTTACAAAATGTTTCTAGTTTCCTGTTGAATACCGTGTCTCGCATCATACGAATGTAATTTTATGCAATCTGTTTGCAAAGGGTGTATATGGATGAGGGACGTACCTGGAGAAGTTTTTACTTTTCGTTCATCACTTTATTTAGTTCAAATATTTCTGGCGGATTATTGTAAGACTGACACTTTTAGTTAGTGTATCAAAAGGTGCAAGAAAATGATGAAAAACAGCTCCTGCTACCCCCATCCATATTTACTTAATTTGCTGTAAAAAAAGATTTAAAAAAAATCCAGAATTTTATAATATTTTGTCATTATAGACATACATATTGCTTTCAATTCCTGAAAATTAAATCATCCCCTTACAAACAAGAAAATGAGGGCACGTGTTACGTATCAGAATTTTTTGAAAAAGCCCTCGTAGAATCCTCTTTGATACATACCATACGATCGAGATCCGAGGGTTTGCACGTGCATACTTGTTTGATTCTTTAATCATGGAAATGAGCACCTTACAAATCGAAAGAGCCTTCCATCGACTTAACCTTGAATCTATAGTTATTAGATTTGAGATGTGAAATAAATTGAAAATATCTAAATCTAATAATATACCAATTCAAAGGACTATCATTGAGTATAACTAGATTGATGATAATGACAGTAATGGAAATGTGAATGAATATCAGATGTTGTTTAAACATAACAGTAAAGCAATAAATTAGATTAGTCTGGGACACAAAAAGCAGTCGGTCGTAAAGAAAAAGTCCCCAGGATCCTGAGATCGATTTGTTTGGAAGACCAATCGGTCATAAAGAAAAAGTCCCCAGGATCCTGAGATTTGTTTGGAGGAGCAATCGGTCATAAAGAAAAAGTCCACAGGATCCTGGAGATTTGTTTTGGAGGAGCAATCGGTCATTTTAGCAATTTTAGCAATTTAGGATTCTAAATTTTGGAGGAGTTATCGGTCATGAAAAAAGGTCCCCAAATCCCGATGATTTGTTTTAAAGAAAGTAGAACTTTTTCTCTTAATTAAAATGCACCTCTCATGATCAATGTAGGTATGATTAATTTGGATATTTCTTTTAATTTCTATACATAGACTGGACAAGAACTGGTAAGTATTCTCAGTCATGATCAGACAAGGTCGATAATGTTTTTCTCGTCCACCCTATGCTTAACAACTAACTAGACTAACTAGATTTACAAAAATCATTGAAACGAAAAGATAATCATTTACAATCTTGTTACCAGCCTGTCACCAATAATCCTACATCAGTTATTAATCAAAACGATATTGTCAGCGTGTGTAAATCTAATAAAATAGAACTTAAGAAGATATGGACTCTTGGGGACGATTGTGATCGATGAATTGTATCGTGCCATATCGATGTTTTCCCCACACTATCGGGTGTCCGAAAAAATTGTATTCAAATGGAGCAAGAATAAATCTTTCTCCTTTATCGAAAAAAAGCTAAATATTCTACATGATAAAGAGAACTCATGCAATATTTCAAACATGAATAATGGGTGGTGATACTAAATCGAATTATCTAATCTTTTAGATCTTTAGATCTACAGGGTGGGCAATAAAAAACGGATCATTCTGTATCATTCTACAAGATATAATATTACGTGGCTCATCCCCAATGTTATGAAAATTGTGATTGTTTTTAATTGTGATGTCTCAATTCACAATTCATGAAAAAATGTTGTCCAATGTGTTTGCCCTGTATATTCTTTATATGATGCCCACATTTCAAGAATATTCTTTCATACATAAAACCCATAGAGTTATTCAAAGTTTGTGTCGATACAAATTTTGCGACACTCTGTATATTTTGTAGAACTCTAGACATGTTTTTATTTCCTCTAACCTTGGACAAATAGTTTAAACATATCAAAACGGAGAATTCCGAGATATCATTTTTTGATTGAAACTTTCGCATCGATGAGAAAAGAAGATTGTTTGGATCCAAAAATTAAGACAGGAGACCACTATCGCCATAGATCACTGTCCTCGCTCCTTGGGTATAAAGGTCTCTACGAACACCAATAAAAAGCATTTTCGGGAACGATGACGTGCTCTGTTATTGAAAAAGAGGTGCACCAGCTTTATTAGGACACCCAAATATACGTGCCATTGCATTTGTTCGCCCGGTGTAAAAGGGTAGGTGGTCCTATCAAATTTTGGTCCTACCTCTCTATTGATTTATATGGTGACCTACAATTATTTTCTTTATTATTTATACACAGTCAGGGCCAGTAAGGGCCGTAAGGAAATGGGACTATAATCCCCAGGGGACCATAATTTATTTTACACCTGGACTAGAACATCTCGTGACTTGTTTTGAATTGACGTGTAACCTGTACATTTTGATTTCCTAAACTCCGAAGACAGGGTATGAAACCCATGATAATAATACGATTATTGTGATTGGTACTATTGTTTATATTAATCCTTTTTTAGTGGTGCAAGTGTATTTACTTTTTGGATAGAGCACTCCAAACGCAGGAATGCGATTCGGAATAGTTCCTTTCTTGGAAAAAAAAACACTTTTTGTTGTGAGTTATAGTCATGAATTCTGAGATCAACGAATAGTATTAGGAAATACAGCCTAATCAAAAATAAACAAATAATCTTCTTTTTCTAACAATGACTCATTCATTATATTGTTATCGTATTATATTATGAAAAGAAAATAATACTCAGAACTTACCAAGAATATGTTTCGCCAATTAATGAACGTCTCCAATATTCTTTGATCTTTTCCTGACTACGCTAATCATCCAACTGGCGAAAAGTATATTTGATTGTCCTATAAAATCATCTCTCAGCAGATTGAATGTCTATCATAGCACGTTCACAGCTTCAGTGAAGTCCTACGTTAATGAAACAAAACTAATTGTCTCGTACATCAGCTCTATATTAAACAAGTAAACGCGCTAATCTTGCATTTCGCCATTGTTCGTTACTAACCTCTTTGTAAGTTACTAACGAATTTATCTCAAATTGTAACCAGGACAACCGTTTCATCAAAGTACGATTGCATATGATACGCAGTTGTGTATTTTAGATTGTCTTTATAAGAGGTCTGTAATTAAGTTTCTCAGCGTCATAAGAGCAACAGAACTGTCTTGAAATTCAACGTCTGAAAAGCATCTTTCACGATTGGACGTTGCTTCTTCCGCAGCTCAGCTTGGCTACGGAAAGAAGTGAGATACCTTTTTGAAAAGAACATTGCTAGAGATTCACCAGATTATTTTTACGGATTCTCGTGATATTGTCATATGCATATCCATACTTGTATATTGTTATACAGTTATATAGTTTTTACCACGTATGAAGGTGAACAATACCTATGCCGTAGCTGTAACGTTTCACGCATTACAGGGTACGAGTCGTAATTATCCCAACGAACGAAGTTCGGTACTGGGATATAGTTTTCTCCATATTTGGTGGAAAGATGTATATTGGTGAATAGTTTTACGCAAAAAAAGATTTTTCAAGATGGCCGCCGCTTTAGAAATGGCGGAAATTTTTCGCAAAAATTTTATATTTTTTATTTTAAACCAAAGTAACAAATATTATTATTTGAAATTTTGGTATTATATTCACAAAATATATCTATTTCACATATGTTCCGTGTTCCTCATTCTGACCCCCAGGGGCCGTGAATTGGGAAAA
The DNA here is from genome assembly GCA_903813345.2 of Owenia fusiformis. Taxonomy (NCBI): domain Eukaryota; kingdom Metazoa; phylum Annelida; class Polychaeta; order Sabellida; family Oweniidae; genus Owenia; species Owenia fusiformis. The sequence goes on from CAIIXF020000012.1 coordinate 14,728,980, forward strand.
CAGAAATTTGCGTTAATTTTGAGATGTTTTTGAAGTATAGCTTTATTATACTCAAATGAAAGGCCTCAGAAAATTCAAAATGGCAGCCTATGTGGAATTTCGCAATAATTTTCTGATCTCTTAGAAGTACATGTATGTCTATATTATACTCAAATTGAAGGAATTTTAGAGTAGATCACGAATATGGTATCGTTTTTCTGATTTGTGCCTCGGAAAAATTCAAAATGGCTGCCTAGAGCAGGAATTCGCCATTACTTGAGATATCTTTATGTATGGTTACATCATACTACAATGATTCCAAGTGTTTATTGAAGGGAATGGTAGATGGTAAATATTACATTGTGAGTACAGATTCATGATTTATTTAGTCTTCGTTTGGATTTGCTAGACTCAATGCATTGTTTGCTGAATCATACCATGAAGGTGTTGTTTCCAAACCTTTGCATTACCGCACAGGTGGGAATGCAAAGTTTAGGAAACAACGCCTGAGTGGAATGAAGCAGCTACAATGCATTGAGTCTTGGGCTTAAATTCTTTTCACATATGATATTGCAATTTTTTCTATAAATCATCTAAAAGGAACGAAATCACTAAAAGAACACATTTTAAATGAAATTTTTTGCAAGGGTCAAGTTGGCAAGTCATCAAATCCAATGTGAAAAATCCATTCGCTAAAACTAATGACCTTGCATGTGTTATTGATATTTCACACGCAGTTCATTATGTGAATACTCTGTTCGGATTGGCTGGAATCTGACACACCTTGCCTAGCTATGCGCGAATTTCATTTTAAAACATTATTCAATTTCCAACAAGCCTACATACTTCATAACCATCAGACTGATAGTCACAATGTTACAGCACTTTGAACAACATGCTTCAGGTTTTGGCCATCATCGCGCTGTAGGCAAACATGCACAGGTGTCAATGATCCAAATGCATTCCTCAGCAGCTATGACCTTAATGACACGGATGATCTCAATTTTGAGGTCTGCAGTTGTCTTATGGTCATTCTCATACACTATCTTTTCCGTATTCCCACGGGTATAGACATCGGGTAGGGACATTTTGAACGACGTGTGCAGGTTTGCCTACAACGCAATAGTGGCCACTGGAGCATGTTCTTTTAAGTGCTGTAACATTGTGACTATCTGTCTGATGGTTATGAAATATAGTGGGCCGGTAGACATTGAATGATGTACAAATATATAAATTATGAGGGAGTTATTTCCTAAAATGACAAAGATATTATACTCTTTTTACCACCCTGTTCAATGAAAGTCAGGCCCGTGAACTCCTCCGTCACTGGAGATCAACTGGAAGCGAAGGCATTTCTGGTCTAGGGGTCAAATCCGGGCCACTTCATCACAAGTAGATAAAGTGTCGTCAGACAATACATGAGAAGGGATGTCACATATGCTAAGATATTAAGGCTACCTAATAAGTCATCACCCAAGTAAAATGGCATAAACGGATGTTCTTGAATCATATATTTTAAATAAAAAAACAAGTTTACAAGATTGGTTTCCTAGTAATAGGTACCCTTTGCATTTGTTCGATTTCGAGGTTCATATTCAATTAGTTGTTTACTAGACTCTGCGCGATATACCCAATGATATTACTATACTACGGAGGATTGGCAGCCATTATTCAAACTCAATACCCTGTTGGCTACAGTGGAACAAATTAGTCAAAGTATTTCTATAAGGTTCTCTTTGGACCAAATATTTCGTTGAGAGATGGTCATTACGAGTATTTTGGTAGTACCCAAGCTTCCTCAGCGTTCTAGTCTTCAAAATATGAGTAAAATTGTTACCAAAATGGTCTACGCCAGGCAACGGAGTATCGAATTTGAATGGCGGCTTCTAATCCTCTTTGCTCAGATACTTTGGTTTCTGCTCCTGTTCTCACGATATCAGCGGAAGAGTACAGTAAGAGCGGTTGGCCTAATCACCGATTGCACTTCGGTTTTTCATATCAAACGATGTGATAAACGAAATCCGCATATGAAGCACAAATTATATCCTCATTTATAAGAGTGCACTTCATCGTCAGTTGAATAACTTCTGAAGAGTTTTAACATGAAACAGGAAATGAAGGACAAATTGAAACCATAGATAAGGATAAGAAGAATTAAATAAATCTATGATTACGTTTGAGCTTACGACAATAGCTTACACGTGAATAAAGATATTTAAAAAAAGGTGGAAGCAACTATGTAAACCGTATAACGTTTCTTCTGCATTTTAAGTTGGTAGTTTTTCCGCATTAATTGGTCAAAAAGAGAGGATCGGCATTTTCCGTCAGATTGAATCGGCAAAATTCGGTTGTATGGCTTACCTTCGGTTTTATGGCTTACCTTCGGCTACATGGCCCAAACTCGATTGAATGGAAAAGATGCTGTCCCAAATCAAAAGGATACGATGAAAACCTGACAAAACGAGGTATATCCAGAATTATGGCAATGTCTATACTTTCTATACATTGTCTATACTTTCTATACTTTCGATCTCCTTTTTCATACCATCTGCCTTCGACGTTTCTATACTTTCTATACTTTCGAACTGCTTTTTCATACCAACTGCCTTTGACAAATCAGATGTCTATAGTTTCTATACTTTCGAAATGCCCTTTCATACTAACTGCCTTTGACAAAGCAGATGTCTATAGTTTCTATACTTTCTATACTTTCGATCTGTTTTTTCCTATAACTGTCTTAGACAAATCAGATGTCTATAGTTTCTATACTTTCTATACTTTCTATCTGCTATTTCCCAGAACTGTCTTCGACATATCAGATGTCTATACTTTCTATACTTTCGATCTGCTTTTTCCCATTACTGTCTTCGACAAATCAGATGTCTATAGTTTCTATACTTTCTATACTTTCGATCTGCTTTTCCCCATAACTATCTTCGACAAATCAGATGTCTATAGTTTCTATACTTTCTATACTTTCGATCTGCTTCTCCCCATAACTGTCTTCGACAAATCAAATGTCTATAGTTTCTATAGTTTCTATACTTTCGATCTGCTTTTCCCCATAACTGTCTTGATTCAGAAAGTGACCAAGAAACTTTTGACGTCACATATTGTTTTACAATGTATAGAAAGTATCGAAAGTATAGAAAGTATAGACATAGGGAATTCACCAAAATCAAAAGTATAGACAGTATAGAAAGTATAGACATGTATAGACTTTAGAGAGTCCAATCGTCTAAGACTGAAAAAAGTATCATTTAAAAAGCAGTTCGAAAGTATAGAAAGTATAGAATATGCCATAATTTTGGATATACATGGACAAAACAAGGTTCATCAAAGAAATAATATATTTTTTTACTTCCTATATTGGGTGTGAGAACTTAAAAGTTACCATAGATCTCTGGGAAACAAATGTTGCAACTTGAAAAACAGAAACTAAATTTGCATTCTAGGCTATAGCTCAATATATTTGATGTGTCATGTTTCTTTCATTCTGGGAGTCATAAATCTTGTTACTTTAGAAAGGGAACGAGTCAAGGTCGTTTCTTTTTAATATATTCATCACATTTTTCGTGGATTAAATTCATGGATCTCATCTCGTATCTGGTAATACTATTGTTAGTTTTACCAAGACAGATGAAAAATGGACCAGATTATGGCTTTGTAGAGATCCCAAACTTAATCAATTTATGATAAATGATGTAATTATCTTGATTCTCATTGGACGTTGTACAAGGTCAACTATCCAGTGCTGTACCGTAGGGCTCTTTTGAAGTCCTAACAATCATACAGCGTTCATCAACCTTCGTGAAAACATGGGCTTTCAAGAAATGGTGCAAACATACCTTTCTTTAAGTAATAAAAGATCTAGCCACGGAAACAGTTTCAACCCTAAAGAAACCAGTTTCAACCTTCGTGAAAATGATTTCAGCCTTGACGAAAACGGTTTCAATCATCGAGAAAACAGTTTCAACCTCCGAGAAAACAGTTCCAAACTCCGAGAAAACAGTTCATACCCTAAAGAAACCAGTTTCAACCTTCGTGGAAATGATTTCAACCCTAACGAATATGGTTTCAACCATCGAGAAAACAGTTTCAACCTCCAAGAAAACAGTTCCAATCTTAAAGAAACCCGTTTCAACCTTCGTGAAAATTATTTCAACCCTGACGAAAATGGTTTCAACCACGAGAAAACAGTTTCAACCTCCAAGAAAAAAGTTCAACCTTCGTAAAAACAGTTTCAACCTTGGCAAAAACGGTTTCAACATTAGAGAAAACAGATTCAACCTCCGAGAAAACAGTTTCAACCCTACAGAAACCAGTTTTTACCTTCTTGAAAATAGTTTCGACGCCGAAAACGGTTTTAACCTTGACGAAAACAGATTCAACCTTGTCGGTAACGAACCATTTGTCCCTTTAAGCTAATGAACATACATGTAGATACTTTGCTTCAAAAGTCTAAAAAGATTTACCAATTTCGCTTTCATAATGTACCGTGGACATTAGGTAGTCATTTTCTGCCAAACAAAGCACAAAACACATTTTGTTTCGTTAGAATGAACAATTATCGATAAGTATGTGATCAATGTCTATGTATGAGCTCCAGAGCAAATTGAATTTGGGAAAATAAAGCTACAAAATCTACAAAGTATCATTTTGAGTATAGGGTAAATACTAAATGTGATGTTCATTTGTCAAAGTATGGAGACCTGGGAAAGCTCCATCGACGTTTCAACGTAGACATGTCACCTCGTTCTAACCACATCCCCCTCCCTCTTCCTAAGTGATATCTAACACGTCTGAAGTATATAATTAAAGGCTAAAAATAATATTATTCATTTTTATGTCAAGGAGAACCCCCCGGTGTGAGTATCATCTATATCAAGGGTACTGACGCGTGTAAACCCTTTTGAAGAACTAGCCAGTTCATCAACATCAGACTATCATCAATTTGTTCCATCAGATCAGGCAACGCTCATTTCTAAAAGATATTGAACGATTTGTCATCGGGGATCAAACCGAGCTTTCTTTACCAAGTAAACGGGCCTTACAGTACGACCATTTCCTTAACCTAAAGACAAAGGGACTTGAAATGTCAAACCTTTTCAATGAATCACTAAATTACGCCATCCAAATCATACCCGTCACGTTTTGCCGGCGTTCTGCTAATCCGGGATAGAATGACATAACAAATCAAATAGAATGGAAGTTTCAGTTAAAGAGAGAATCAGATATAGCAAGCAGGCTAAACAAAAACTTGTCTCAATTTTTGAATATTTTTGGCTCGTGTCATTCCTTGTCATGTCTATTTTCTAAAAATCACAAAAGTGCATACTTTATTTAAAGAAAACTAAAGATTTTTACAATAATGTATTATTTTTCTATAAGAATGTTTACCATTCTTATTATTTGGGAGAATTTAAACTTTTTCTACCCATTTTTGCACTTTGAATCATTAATAACTTCACCAATTTAGAACATATTTCGAATCTTTTGGGAGATATTGTATTTGATATTGTAAGGAATAGATTGGCAGGTCAAATATAAAAGTTGCTTGTAATTTTGTCACCCCCTTTAGATCTGATTCTACCTTTAATTATTGTGAAGGGTATGGTTTAAATCAAAAACTGGGAGCTTTTACCTGTCAATCGCAGAACTCCTCATCCTTATGAACAGTGGAAATTAGGTAAAGCATAATAATTGTTATTCATTGTGTGATTTGCACATGAACGAAGTCGACGTGACAAAGAGATCTTAGAATAGATATTGATTTCTAAACAAAAAAGAAAATTAAGGGTGACATGACATCCTAGACTGAAGACCGTGAATAAAGATCCCGTGTTGTCCAATCCCTAAACCAATCGTTGTTTCCCTTTTTAAACTGAGAAATATATATAGGTGGCGAGACTAATGCCGTGGTCACATTTGCGCCGATTTTCAGTACCGGCGCCCGGCCGATGAGTATTTTGTTCAGAAAATGCATTTAGTTTTGAACAAAATACTCATCGGCCGGGCGCCGGTGTGGAACTTCGAAGATCGGAGCAAATGTGAACACGGGATGAATGCGAGATAGGAAACCAATCCCAAGGTAGGAATGATAAATTGAGAAAAGCCTACCAGGGAATGCCTAGAAATGAAATACGGATACGTCATGTAGCTCGACGACTTTCATTTGGTTTAATATCCGTAAGAATAGTTCTGTTTCAGATATCCCCGGTTAAAAGGTGTGCCATTTACAACTTGATCAATTAAAGGTATTTCATATGATTGATTGTTGAACCCATCGAACCCCCCTGGCTACGGGCCTGTTAATATTTTGGTTGATGGCATGTATATATTTGATCGAGTACCCGCTTCCCTTCCTGTTCCACCTACCCTCATCTGGACCGGTCGACAATAACTCCAGTTCAAATACATCCTCCTCTAAAAAGCATGATCCCCTTTATATTAACTTAACAAAGAGTTGAAGATGAAGGCCAATGCTAGGATGAGACTTTACAGAGATAAAAAGATGGGTTCAATTCAATTATAAAACTCTTGGTTTCGTAATTAAACTGGTTCGCTTAGTTGGGATATGATAAATAAGTCTTGTAGGCTGCTTATTCAGTCCGACAGATCCATTAGGCGGTCTTAATAGTGATATATGCCGATGCTCTGATTCAATTCTCAAGAAATTATAACGAAATGATCTCGAAGTGATCTATCCACCCAGATAAAAATACAGCTGGATCGAGGGAACATTAATAAAGGATATATGTCATATTTAAAAGTTCTTTATGAACAAGTCCCGGTTTTTTATTGCGTTAGAATCGGTAAGGGCATTTCGTAAACCATAACAAAATCTTAACAGGATTAAATGAGGATATGATTTTTGAGGGATCTCGTCTCGTGTCTATCCATGAATGGAGATGAGTGCTATGAAAATGTGTCTGCTCTTTACAAACCTTGTGTGAAGAAAATCTAGTTTCTGCCGTTTCCCTTGTAAATTGAACCCCAACTCACCAGATTCGCCTTTAACAACATTTTATTTTTCCACAGTGAATTTAAAGGCCCCGTGTAAAGTTTGAGAATAAAGTTAAATCATTCAAATATCAAGTGTATTGTTAATTGTTTGTATTGTATAAAACGTATGTACATACTTAACCTGTTTTACTGTTTCAATTTGGATCTCAGCACAAATGATCTCTCAAAAGGTTGTAATTGGACAGTTGGACGATGAAGTAGCTGTTGCATCTTATATCGTCTGTGGTTCATTGGATGAGATCCCTACATCGACCTTGGGAAAGATGGTTTACCCTCAACTAATGACAGAAGTGTATTATAAATTGTATAACATGTGTGTACATACTTAATCATCTTTTGTTTCAATTATGATCTTTGCACAGATGATCTCTTAGTGTTGTAATTTGACGATGAGGTAGCAGTAGCATCTAATCTGTAGTTCTATTGGATGAGATGCTAACACCCCAGTCACATTTGTCGCACGGCGGCCGCAAGTCGACCGCAGAACAATTAAATCGGTGAATTTCTGCGGCGAGCGTAGAAAAACTACGCTCGTCTTGTGGCCTCCGTACGGCGTATGCAGATTTTTACAGGCCGCAGGGAAGGCGTAGAAATTATAACTCGGAGTTATAATATTTGTTTATTTCTGAGGTCCCCGTAGAAATCAACTGGCTCAACAAGATTGAATCATTATTTGTCAATGTTTCACGGTCACTTTTCATTTGATATTACATCCTAGCACTATGAATAACATTTATAAATTGTACCGATGTAAATAAAATGAAAAAAACTATTATTTATCAATATAAATTTAAAATTCACAGTGCGGCTGCCGTGGGAAATGTGACTGCAAAAGTATGAGAGCGCAGAAATTCTGCGGCGAGCGTAGAAAAGCTACTGGCCGCAGAAATGATAGACCGCAAGGTCGCCGTAGGAAATGTGACTGGGGTGTAACATCGATCTTGCACTCAATTAACGTGTAAAGTGTAAAGTGTGTTGTACATTTTGTATAGATTGATAGTCTATGTTCATTTAAACATTAATGTTATCAGCCTCATTTTCATTGTACATTGCATGTATCTCCTTTTCATAAAGGGCAATAAAGATATACATACACGCATCGCTTTAAATAACTTGAAAAACCATTTGAGACATTTTTCCTGAATGATCTAACTTTTAAAAAAGCTGTTCTTCATATAATTTTCAAACATTGGAATTTCCAGCTGTTTTAGAAACAAAAGCTTGGATTTTTAGATAATAGATCAGACAAACTATTCAATCAATGATTTTGCATTTGTAAACCGCATTAAAAAAATATTATGTTACGACGGTACGCTGTGATGTCACTCATGTAGCAAAATATTTTTTCGAAAATTGACAATTTTTTCATATATTTTAATACTGATGTTAAAGTTTCAAAGTAAAGCGATATTGTTGACCTATCAAAGTTGAAACTAAACAAGATGTTTTAAATATTTATGTACCATTTTTTCTGAACCACTTCTCTGCGCTTTTCAACCATTTTCTTAATTTTGTCGACATAAAATAGGTTAGTATGTGTCTTATGTAATTTTGTCAATTATTACACTAAAAGGTATGTTCGTGACAACTAAAAATTTATTAGAAATCCTTCGACATCAACTTTTCTGATAAATATGAATTAAATTGAAAAGTTTAATTTATCCACATGGCACACCTTGGTAGCATTGGTAAGGATTATAATATAAGCAAAAGTGGTTTAAACTTTATAAAGGGCACTCTTTAAACTAGTGCAATATTGGTATCCAAACTTTCTTCCTGAAGAGGTAGACAAAACGATAAACTGGAAGTTAGGAGATTTTTTGTTTGAAATGTTTAGAGAAAATAATTCTCATATCCTTGATACAGCACTGTCAATATCCCAGATGCAGTAGAAATAATCTTGATTTACGTCATTAAAGTGTGCGCCAAAGTTTAAAACTGCGCAGGCGCACCGCTCTCGCTAAACTATATAAAGAGATTACCGGGTACACGATTCAGAGGTAAGCCAGGAAGGCGAACGATCTTCGTCTCGTGATGATTTCCCATATAATCGTAACCAGGGAAGTTTCACCATTGAAATTAAAAATTACTATTAGATATACTTTGTAGATGTTATTTATGAAGCTATTTAGTGTTTGCATCAATCAAATGGCTCATTTTGAACATATAAAAAGTATTTGTGTTTTGTTTCCCAGGGAATTGTATTGTATGTATGTAGTACACACATAAATAGTGTACATTATACAGTACTTGAATAGCCTGGTTTACATAATATTGAAGGGCATGCTGATTACATGCACACGAGTACATGAATGAAGGCCTAATATTGATATACGTAGCTTGCATACCTAAATAAAAAATAAACTCTTCTAATCCCCTAATGTAAACACGGCGGTATACGTAGCCCGATTTATCGGGGACTTTAAATATTCAAAATTCAGTCAAACTGATGTCATATTTGAAATCTACATGTAAAAATACATCTTAAAATTTGGTTTCGAAAATTGTTTATCAACTTTGAAAATTTAATATTTTTGAAAATGTGACTTCTAGTTCGGGTTGATTCCCCATAGACCCCATATTACAAAATCACAAAAAGTGAAATATCTTTTTCTTGTATTGGACATATAACATTTTCTTTTACTGGACATACTTTAATTTGCATAACTAATCGATACATAAGGGCTATATGAAAATTGAACCACTAAAACCTATGTAATTTAAGTTAAAGGGAACTTTCTACTATACCCGCCATGCTATCTGACCCGAGCGAGCCACCTGGTGGTGAAACTGGTAACTACCTTCTCGCATTTGCGTTATTGACTTACTCGCCTTTCCTAGCGGTTAGCAAAACAAAATGCCAAACGTTGACATTGACAGCGCCTGGACAAAGTTTCTCCTCCTTTATTATAGACAAACGTAACCTAAACATGTCCTTTGCATGTCTATTGCATTCTGCAATTCATATGCGTAGTCAGGAGGGGGTGCGATGAGTGGGAACCAGCTTCCAGCTCAGTTTTGGAGAAAGTTGTATCATTGTTTGTAAAATTCAAAGTAAATCTTAAATTAAAAAAATCGAGAGCCAACAGTAAGAAATTCTTTGATCGACCCTTGCACATATCCTTGTTGGTTAATCATCGATGAAACTGGAGATTTGAAAAAAGTAAATAACACAATTTGTTGGTAAACGTTGATTGCAATTTTGTCAATTTCCGATCGCTTGCTTTCAACTCGAGAGTCGGGTTTATTGCTGACATTGTATGCCTCTTATGGTTCGGTGATATTTCCACAGTTTCTAATTTTCCTAATAGCTTAAGCCTATGGCCAAATAACTAAAAAGAAAGTTATTAAATAGAAAGGGGCAGATCTTGGTAATCGTGTACAGTCAAGGGTTTCATTTGCAACTATTCGATACTCTTAGGCGACAGGGGAGGAAATGATCAAAGGAAATGTGTAAAAACACAACGGTTTTCCAACCGACCAATTATATGGGTAGATTGACTACAAAAAAATCGATCACTGTTCGAAAATCTTTTAGCGTTATTAGAAAGTTAAATGTCTTCCTAAACGAATACACAAAAAATCAAACATGAAATCCTTAATGTATTCCTCAGATTATTTTTTTAAATCCTACATCAAACCTACATCATTGTCTTTGCTTCAAATCAGTTAAATAGTGACATCGTACATCTGAAGTGTACTTCGGTATATTTTGTCACTGCACCTTGTCGATGGTTAGGCGTGATTGAGAGAGTAGGCGGTACTGTATGTGCTAAGCGAATCATTGACTTTTTCGTTAGGAGATGTTGATAATGCCCATTTAGAGGATATTGAAGGTAGCATCACATGCTGATAAGCAAATCCCATTTGGGATTGAGGTTCATGGTTGTCATTAGACTCTAACGCACAGGGCATCAGGGAAAAAATGCAACCAACTTTTCAGCCCAAGGCAAATACCCGGGGGCAAATAGGCCTACTCTAACCTTCGGTCATCAACTTTGTAACAAAACCGAAAATTCTTCAATAATTATATCATTCACTGAATTTCTGGACAAAGCATTTTCTTATCGATAAACCTCTCCTCGGGTTTGTAGAAAAAAAGAGTACCGGGTAGTAAATCCTCTATGCTGGGTTCAAACTTTTGGTACCCGGTACCTGGTCGAAAAAACCGGTGTAAAAGGGTAGGAGATCCTGTCAAGTTATGGTCCTACTCTCCATTGATTTATATGGTGACCTAAATACAACTCTTTCCCTCATTATCTTATACACAAATCAGGGCCAGTAAGGGCCGTTAAGAAAGGGGACCATAATCCCTGGGGGACCATCATTTCTTTCACACCGGGTACCAATGCAAAAAACATTACATGATGTCAAATTTTGACAGTGTTTTTTTATTTTATCCATGTAACTTGACCGAACATCTTTTAACTTATTGCATTCTAATAGGAAATGGCATTCTGAACCGGTTTTCTTGTTACACATTGAACATTTTCTTTCTCCAATAGGGGTAAATGGTTTTGTGTAACGACCTGTTTCGATTTCTAATTTATGTGCGCTAATTCTTAGCTTTGTAAAGTTATTTCTGTCTGTTTCATTTTTGATTAAATCCAAGTAGGGTTCCTTGTTCCATTTTGCTTTTATTATCTTATAAAACCTCAATTTACCATTATTTGTTGATTTTATTTTAGTTTCCCAAATAATTGTATGTATCTATTTTCCAGTAATTTCTTAATTTCTCTTGGTTTTAAGTTTAAATAGTTTGGTGAAGTACCATTGTAAATATATTTAAGTACATCATTGATGTGCGTGAGCCATGATTGTTTATTCATATCTGTCAGTTGTTTATTTACCTCAAGGGCTCCACGTAGAAGCGAACCGGTTCCTTTATTGTTAATATGATTAAGATATTTCGTTTGTTGAAAAAACAAAGAAATACATACATATAAAATCATCATCATCATGAGAGGCTCCAGAGGCTCAAATTATATTCCCTGAATAGGAGGAAACGGGGAGATATGATACAAGTATACAAGATAATGAATGGAATCTACAACTTGAAAAGAGACCAGTTCTTCAAAAAGTCAACATTAACAACAAGAGGACATACATGTACCCACAAAATAAGAAAACCACAGACTTTTACTTTGATATATAAGAATCCTGTCTCTACCAATCATTAGATAATTTATCATGTTAGCAGATTCTTTTAATATGATCCCCTCACTCGTCAATAGAAAAATTGTCTTTTGGTGGTCATTCATGTTTTTAAAATTACTACACAGGTTTTCAAGTTTTTCAATGTGGGATTTTCTGATATACTCCAATTGTTTACATTTGAATACATAATATAATACCCGGGGAAAGTTTTAGTATGCTTACACTAGACGAAATGTACTAAGTTAAAACTTTCTTCTGGCGAGTCATGAACCAATCAAAATTCAGTAATTTATTGAGTCCATAACTAGGGAAACAAGACGCTTTCGCAAGTTTTTAGGTAAGAAATTAGGCCTTTAAAATGCCTCTTATCTATGGTAACAGCTCGACCTACTATAAATGATATTTATCATATACAAAAGCATTATCTATTGTAATCTACAATAAAGTTGTATGCGTTTTTAGTTCATTTTAGAGGGCCCAATTGACCCTCAAACTGACTGGACTTCTGAGAAATTATTTTTGATTTTTTTTAGTTTCTCACTCTCAGTTCTTTATTTTGAAGTGCCACATTGAAAATCATGTCAAGTGTTGAACTTGAAAGTGTCAAGTGGAGTTGAAGTTCTTAAGGTTCGATTGAAACACAGAAACTTTTATCAACACCAGACAACTCTTGGCCAAACCTAAGAATGTCCATGGATGATATTTGGCCTACAGTGGGGGACAAAAATAAAACTCAACGTTCACAAGTTGTCACAATGAGCTAATTTCCAAGTTTCGTGTCTCAAACTCTCCCAAGCAGTAGATAAATAATTCCCGTTCACTAAAGTAGCACAATAAATGAATCCAAAGCTTCATACCTGCAAATAATGGATAAATCCCTACCAAATCGAATGAATGTTTTCATGAATCGCCATGTTTGTTATCCAAGGACGGTTGACTCCCAGAATGCAACATCAGTTACCGTATTTACTCATGACAGGTTTCAAAATGGCGGAACAGCATTTTGAAAGCTGGCACGTGTCATGTTGCATTCTGGGAGCCAATCCTCCGTTCCGGCGCAATCGGGCGACAAAATCACCTCAACATTTGAAGAGTCGGCATAACATGTGAATATCCATTTCAACTTTTGAAGTTCTTATTTGTCATTAGGGACACAAATTCCACTATATTTGGACTTACTCAGACGGAGAAAATAGAGCACTGAATACACTGAGGTAAGAAGGTATTACATGTGCGACAGCATGTAATTTTCATAGCTTTTGCAATTCTTTATGCTCCCCACTGTACAGTCCAATTCAAAATTTTATTTATAGTCTACTCTAAAAACCCTGGTGTTTGACAATCAAAAAATCCATTTATTCTCTCATTTGGCCATTTTTTATACTTTTGATTAACTTTAATTTCACCTTAAGATCTTGTCCGTTAGAGACATGGCGGACTACATGTGCGCAAATTAGAAATATAAGCCAATGTCGAAATAGCCCCATGATGAAGTAGCCCCATACATCCAAGTTCGACGAACCTCCCCTACTTTGAATTAAAAAAATAAGCAATCAAATGACCATATTGCAAAAGTTTATGAAAAAATAGAAACATATGTACAAGACCTAACTTTTGTATATTTTAATTTGTTTTGTAGTTTGGCTATCATATGTGTGGCCTTTTATACTTTGACGCTTCATTGTCATGTTATTTTCAAAAATATTAACATGGCTGACACTCCCTAAACAGAATTTTGAATCGAAAATTAATCACATCTTTTTAAGAACATTATAAACTAGGGAAAGGGGATGTAATGTTGACATACAGGGTAATGTCGACATGAGAAATGTTGTAACTTCGATGCTTAACTTGTTAGAAATTAGATTATTTCAGTTTCTGGCATGTTCCATTTTGGAACAAATAATATACTGTGCTCCCAGTTAATTTCACAAGTTTTAATTTCGCAAATTTTGATTGTGCAAGTTAAGATCCCATTATTCTCTGAATCCTCAAGTTCTGTAAATCAAGTTATCTCATGTACAGTAAGTACACCTACCTAATGTCATATTTGGATAAGATTTACAATTACTACTAGATCTTGGTCAACGGCACGCTGCACCTTAACTTCTATTACATCGTCATTTTCGGTTTATTTTATCTAATAAGCCACTGTAACAGACATTTTTGCTAGTATCTCATTTATCGCCAAATAACTAGGGATGTCACGGTTTCCCGATATTGTCCTGTCCCTCGGGACTTTGGTCTCGGGACGGGACAACCCTCGTGTACTGAAGATTTTGGTCCATGTTCAGGATATACTACATGTATTTATCATGTATATGACCCTAAAACTTCCCAAATGCACGATAAAATGACCTAAACTAGTATTTTCTTTCATTTTTACAACTTATCTGCCGGATTACATTCATGTGTAAATTCCATCTAGTGGCAGTTACTATAAGTGATTATAATAAACGAAAATTCAGGACAGAACGTGTAGTTTTATCAATAACAGTGTTTTTCTTTAAAAAATGAACAACTTAAAATTAATCTCAGATTACAAGTTTTTGCTCAACATGCGCAGCCCTCTTATGACATTCAAAAGATCGCGCTGCATAAGCATAACTGGAAGTAGACGAAAGTTGTTGAACTTAACTGTTGTATTAATTATGTCCTGTCAGGTTCCAAATGTCCCTGTGTTCTCCACAAGATTTTTTCTCAAGTGGGTGCAAAATTCTGGTTTTCACAAATCATCAAAAATTGGTCAAAATATGACCATTTTTCATTATTTTTCTCATTTTCAAGTTGGTGCAAAGGGATTTGCAGGTGGGTGCAAGCCTTTTTAGGTCTCAAGGGTGTTGCGCCCACTTAATGCTTTAATGCTGGGGAGATCACTGTGTCCGGTCCAAAAATGGATAGGATCCTGTTCCGTCCCGAAATATTTTTGTCCCTTGACATCCCTACAAATAACACTGGATAAATGATTTTCAATTCGCGAAATGCAATGAAGTCCTAGGTAATTTCACAAATCCCAGGGATTTAATTGACAATATCAAGAAGATCATTTTCGTGATTTTACTACAATTGCACATTGCTTTTCCATAGATCAGGAGCAAATAAACAACTAGGTGTGGAAGTTACCCCATATGTCAAAGTTACCCTAAATTGAAGCGAAATGGCGTCTACGTTATATTATACAACTTTTCCTTAATTAAATCACTAAGATTAAAGATTTATTCATTTTTTAGTGCCTTTTTGTAAATTTCTACAAATAATCTTGTGCAGATTGTTGATATTATGTTGGTCTCATAGAAAAAACTACCATTAATTTGTTGAAGAATGTTAAATATTAGAAGTCGAGATTTATGATCATTCAATATGTAGACTTAAAGACATTGTAAACATTTATTTATGAGCTTTTTGTTAGAGATTTCATTAGAGATAAACAGATAGGAGGTGTAAACAAACATTCATTGTTGGCTATTACTGTCTAACAAAAGAAATAAAAATGCCATCCAAAAATAAGAAAAAAGTAAGCTCCATTTAAAGGCCAGAGTTGGACTGAAATCTTATAATGAATAGGCCAATATTCCTGAAATAGAAATTCCTCTTTTAAATAGGCCAATATTCCTGAAATAGAAATTCCTCTTTTAAATAGGCCTACATGTATACTCCTGAAATAGAACTTTCATTTTTTAATTTTCATACATCCAAATGCAAATAGACCATTGGAAAGGTAGATTTGTATCATTATCTAAAATGTTTGGGATTCCTTTTAACTTTTTAATTTCACAATCTGATTTGGTAATATTTACATAAAGTTTCATCATAACTCTGAAAGTATTAAGAGACCTAAGAGTCTAGGGGTCATTTTATTATTTTTTACAAAAAAATTATGTTTTTACTTGTCCATTATTGGGATTACCTACTATAATCACTGGTGATCCACTCGATTACGCTGGTTACCAAAACGAACTGTTTCGGTAACAAAGTGTCGGAACGTCGAAGGTACGATTTTTCTTTTTTCCTTATTTCACGCGTTGTAGGCAGAATCCCCGCGACGTTTTTTCTGACAAGGTATATCAGTATCATATGTTTTAGAAAATGTACATGTTTGCGAAAAAATAGCTCAGAAGACAACAGAATCGTCGATTTACTTCTTCACTTAAGTTACATAAACGGTTTGGGTTAAAAGTGCAGATCTTAACTGTTTTTCGAAAAACCGTTTATGTAACTTAAGTGAGGAAGTAAATCGACGATTCTGTTGCCTTTCGAACTATTTGTTCGCAAATATGTACAATTTCTTAAACATATGATACTGATACATGTTTGTGTTAAAAAATGTCTTGGAAATTCTGCCTACAACGTGTAAAATAAGGAAACGAGAAAAATCGTACCTTCGATGTTCCGACATTTTGTTACCAAAACGGTTCGTTTTGGTAACCAGCGTAATCGAGTGGATCACCAGTGATAATGAGGGATCAGTTTCAAGCATGGAATACATTTAGATTCCTAATATATCTTTTGTAACTACACTCTTGTAGGCTACAACGTGTTAGGCCTAAAATATGACATGTTATCTGCAAGATGAAATGTTATGAATTGTACAAAGTTTGAATTCTCCATGAAGCTGATTCCCTTATAGTGGACAATCCCCTAGAGTGGACAATCCCCTAGAGTAGACAATCCCCTAGAGTGGACAAATCATTTTTGCATTATTTTTTGCTGCAAAATATGAAAGGACCAAATAATTAGAACTAGGTCTCATTTATACTTCCAGTGATATGATTCAAATATCTACAAATATTATCAAGTAACAAGTAATACATTGCAAGTACTCAAAGGAGAACAGATATTTAAGTATCAAATATGCAAACACCGTTTTCAATATTACACATTTACTTCTAATATTATTGGACAAATAAAAGTGAAAGATATTTGCAAATGACATAAACTGATTGCATAGAGAATGTTATTTCCTTTGGTAAAACGAAACATCCGAGTTGAAAAAACAGATTATGAGGTTTTTTTTAATATTTTTACCAAAACTAACTTAATATCCCATAGCCAACAAATCATCTGATCCCAACCCATGGTTAATCTTAGTGTTGGTAAATCCATAGGCTCTATGAGATTCGTTTTGTTATTTTATCATTGTAAAAATAATTCCATGCTAGATTATTGAATCTTAACCAAATATTTAGATTGTTCATTTGTACATAACAACTCTGTAAATACATCTTCAGAACCTCAATACCTTTTCTTGGCACCTGATTAAGCTGTGTTTGCTTTGATTGCAAACATATTGACTGCAGAAAAGTAACATATTTTGCCATGTTTACAATATGTTGACATAGGCCAAGGATCACTCAATGTACAACAAACATTTTCAATGGTGTTCAGAATTTTAGTTTTGTTTAAACTCTGATGTTAGAATGGTTGACCAGGATTTAAAAAATAGTCTGAAGGGAGAGTACCTTTCTTGAGACATTGATCAACTACTTAAAACTGTCTTAGTGAACACCTCTCTCTCTAGTGAACACCGGTGTCTAGTGAACACCCCTTCTCAGCACATACTTCACTGATTCTTGTAGTTGCCACTGTTGCCTCCCTGAAGTGAACACATTGTTGTGGCTCCATAGGTGTTTACTCAACACTGGTCTTATTTTGCTTACATAAAGTAAATCTGAAATTGGATGAAAATTGGAAGAGCAATGTTGTTATGAAACTGAAATGAACTTTGTTTATATCAGAAATATTAATATTTATGTCATTCTTGGAACTCAAGAGGTTAATTTGCCTAAAGAGAATGAACAAACGTTTTTTAATCCTCAATGGTAATTCCATAACATGATGTGTTACAAATACATCTTTATGGCAGTTGTCAAGGTTATAAATAACATCGGAAACCACCTAAAGAAAGAGTTGAGTGATGGGTTTTAATCTTAAAGTCATGGATCTATAATTTTTGTTATTTTCTACTCCTGACTACATTTGTATAATGAAAGGCCTTAACTAAATAAATTAATAACAACACTCCCTGTTATTAGATGATCATAAGCTTTATAATAAAGTATATTTTGTAGTTATAAATAAATTATCTTGACATGCATGTGGCTTTTATTGCCTCTGTTCGAATTTATTGGTCGAACCTGGTCATATGCCAGCCCTTCTGTGGAAACATGGTGTATAACCTCCCCTATTGCAGTTATATTACGGATGTGTTAAAAATATGGCTATGGGTGAATCAATATCTTTTAAGAATGGCATGAAATTGGAAATTAAAATTTAAAGTAAGCAAGGCTGTCAAATAGATAGAACTCGCATTATATGATGGGGTTTTGCTTGTTTTGTGTATTGTTACTGCAAGTCCTACAGTTTTTAATGTCATGTTCCCTTCATTTCAATATATAAAGAGATCACTTATCAATTATCAAGTAGAGGTGGTCACCCGAAATGACATGTACTGCTCTAGTAAGTAGTTTATGTGTGTTATTTTACGTTTTTTTGTTGTTGAAATTTTGTATGTGTATACTTGGCTAATATACTTGGAATAATAGGCTAATAGGCAGCCATTAAAAATGGTCCCCTTTTTATCCAGTAAAACCTGTCAATATGGAACACTTTTGGTACCTCTATAAAGTATTATTATTGGGAGGTGTTTCACTTATACAGGATCATTTAACATTTGGTCTTAAGACTCTGAAAAATTCTACAAGCAGAGGTGTCCCACTTTATAGGTTTCATTGTGAGTGTTATTTTACATTTTGCTTTAAAGTAGTGATGCGATTTTGTTGATATTTCATAAGTGAATACTTAAAAGCATATTACACTGTCTAATGACAATTGGCTTATAGGCTGCCATTTCCAAAAATCATTTGAGGTTTCACTACAGGTATTAATTTTCTGAGTTTTATAAAAAAAACACATTAAAACGGCATTGCCCGAGGTATGAAGTTCATTGATTACTCGTTTTAAACGGTTGACTTCATCTCTAATTCTAGCCTCTGGGTCTCATATCATCCATCAACTTATCAATAGGGGCCATTAGTCTTTGAGATTTTACAGAGAACAATGTAGAATATTCTTTTTATTATTCATAGGTATGCCATGGGCTGATATGAGCCATCGTTGAGATTTTGTAGGTCTGAGTTTGTCAGATATATATCCATTAAGGTGATTTGGATCACCAATTACAAGATTAAGTTTTGAGTTGTCCTCAATGTTTAGCCCTCGTATAAAGTTTAAACTACTTTGGATTACATTGTAGTCTTACCCTATGTTATAAGGTGGGATACGTCTGAGTTTGTCTGATTTATCCATTAAGGTGATCTGAGTGACTTTTCAATCATTAATTGCATGTTAGTTGAGTTATCCTCAATGTTAAGAAATTCTTATTGGAGTAGACAAACACAATTGATAGTGTATGTTATTTTATGGCTATTTAACTAGTACCTGTCTTTAGAATATATTTTAGGTCACATTTATACCCCTAGCAACACAATAAATGAACTGCAGTTTATTTCAAGAATATACAGTTGCAACTAAGAAGAGTGCATTCTTTTTCTATTGTTTTTAAAGAATTCACTTGCTATTCAAAACCAGTGTGGCACAAAAGAGGATTGACAGTCACATGGAGTATATTAAAGCTGTACTAATTACAGCCTATCTACTCATTTAATAGTTGAATAGACACAAAAAATCAAATTTTAAACTGAACCTGGCCTGTTACATGCAGTGCACTGAAGCTGAACTAACTACACCCACTCACTTCTGAACACACTTACATTTACAAATGAAAGAAAATTTTTCCTAAAATTGGATTATGGGCCATTTACCTTTCATAAGTGTCAGTGTGGGGTTTAAGTTAGATAAATCATTCATACTGGGTCTGAGGAGAACTTATAGCCTCGGTCAATGCCCTTAGCTATTATTCATCCTAAAACCTAGTACTCATAGTTTATCCATAACATATTTATAGTTTTTTTAAATATCAACTTCTGCTCTGATAATGCAGTATCTACAATCATAAGTTTTTTCAAGCTAAAGAATATTCTTTTGGGTATGTGCTAGCTAGACTATACTTTCAACACACCAATAAAGATTTAGCGTTAGATATTACAAGCCATGCCATTGTAATGATTTTTCTGAAATTAACTCGGGGCAAAGAATTGACCAATCAATAATCTAGCTTGGAAGGATCCTGTTAAGAAAAAATAAAATGGTCTGTGAAAGCAGTTTAGTAAAGCGTTAACAACGAATATTTTTGTTTTTTGAACATTTTTATGGTTAATAAATCAAATTAATGACTATTATACATAAGTATGTAAAGTATTACATTTTGTCACAAACAAGAAAAACAATACGGGTTTAGAATTTTATTTTATAAATACATGTATATATAACATTTTAAGTTTATATCTTGTAATTAAAGACGATTTAAATAGAGATATCATATTCCATTGGACAGGGCAATTAGCAGGGGAGGACAGCATTATGGGTTCAAAAATGAGCTATTTTGGGGCTCATCTCCAATTATTGGAAAGAAATACCATAAGGAAAACTGTCCTCAATGCTTTTTTAAATGGCCCAAAAATATCTCCCTTTATCATTATTAGTGGTGCAAGTCATGAAGAAAACTAGAGTTGTATTGGATATGAAAAATGGAGCCTGGAGTCGACCAAAAAATGTGTCTTTTGATGTCTTTATTTTGGATAAAATTATTGAAGAAAATTGCGTGAATTCATTTCCAAAACAGTCTATTGATGCGTTAATTAACACAAAGATCTAGATTATGTATTAATTGTTGCTAGGGCTTTTCTTTCAGTAAACAGCCCTATTTCTTTGCAAACATCTAAAATTGTAATAAGCCTCGCATAATGATTTAAAATGGATTATAGCACGATGAGTCGATATCATTGATGTCACATTGGTCTTGATGTCATTGGTGTCACATTGTTCTTGATGTCATTGGTGTCACATTGTTCTTGATGTCATGTTGTTCTTGACATCACTGATGTCATGTTAATCTTTGGATCATTGATGCCACATTGGTCTTGGCATCATTGGTATTGCAGTTTTTAAATAAATCTTTTTACATTTTACTTGGAAAAGCTGCACCCAGAATAAAATAAATCTATTGCAGCTTTTAAAAATTCTAATAAATCTTTTTACATTTTACTTGGAAAAGCTGTACCCAGAATAAAATAAATCCATTGCAATTTTTAAAAATACATATATCTTGCTATATTTAGATTGCTGTGCAAATGATATTATTGTAATTTATAACTAATAGTATCTTAGTTCCTTTGGTTCTCGGAAAAGTGATCAGATTTTATTGAGAAGGTTTATTTTCATTGACAAATTAATCTGAAAAGCAATCAGCATTAAGGGAGAAATTCAAACTTGGATAATGGGGATTACACCCGCAGAACAACACTTAACATCAACTTTTAAATCCCTTATAATTTGGTGAATGGGTTCAAACGATCTATACTATAGCATAGTTAGAATTAAATCTCTCCTTTGAAAGAGCTCAACTTGCATATATTTCCTAAATTGAGACAATTTGAGAAAGTCTTCAGATCTTACCTACAGCCCATCAGAATATACATATCTCGCCATTTTCTGACTTTAACAGCTACCATTCATTTGGCTTCAATTCATGCTCCTATAAATGTACATTCTGGAGGCATGGCTTACCATGATGACAAAAGTCCAAGTGTTGCCCTTGTTCGTCAAAAAGTTATATTTTATTTACTTTCACCTTTAATTAATTGGAATTCATTTATATATTTATGTTATACAGAAAATATGATCAATGTAGGTTCTACAGACCTCGATCATCAAGAGAGCATAAGATAGATAAAGAGGGACTTTGATAATGTTAAATATATCAGATGAGGGAAAAGAAAATTTGTAATTGACCACCTCCAGTCATCCCATTAGGGTTCAAATTTTATCTGCATTATAAAACGCAAAATCATTTGTAGCATTTAGAGGCCATGCAGTGTTGTTAGATGAAGGAGATTTAGGATACATGTACAGTGAAATATGTGTACAGTGAACACCTTGGAGCCAAAAATGTGTTCACTGTAGGTAGGTGTTCACTTCAGAGACAATTTTCTACAGTACTCAATGGAGCATGCCCAGAAAAGAGGTGTTCTATAGACACAGGTGTTCACTAGACACAGGTGTTCCCTAGAGTGAAGTGTTCATTAAGACATCTTTACTATATTAAATTTGTCTTGCCATTTTAAGGCCACAGCATATGGAATCAATTTGAATGTATAGTGTATCATGTCATATCTGATGAGAAAACACAGTAGTTATTAGCCATGGTGTGAATTGACCTTGACCTTTATTCTTATATTTTCAGTAGTCTCGGCAACCTACAACCATGAGACAGAACTCATTGAAATATGATGCCAGATTGAATAATCTACATAATGGTGCAACAAATTCCTGCTAATGGTGCAGCAAATTCACATTAATGGTGCAAGAAATCCATGCTTATGGTGCATTTACACATTGGGTGTCCTCCACTTCAAAAAGACAAAGCTAAGAGAAGTCTGAGTCCAATCATGCCTCGTGCAGGAATGAGACCCCTTGGGTCTGTTAGAAAATACGACTTCAATGACACCGTGCCAAAACTACCAAATGTTAAGGCCACTGTTAATCAAAATGGTGAACCAAACTTGACTGGTGGCATACATGGGAATGCTATGACTGTTCCACCTAAATCACCAGAAAAAGAACCAGAAAAAATAATTGTTAATAATAATCGAAAAGCTCCATCACCAAGACGACCGATTACATCAAAGTCCGATGAAAGTAACAAATCTGATGACAGCATTGATAAAAAGAAAATTAAAGTGGTCCAAGAGAAATCTGATAAGGAGCTTAAGGATGCGCTGGTAGGTAGAGAAGTTTCGTTACTGGTAGAGTGCAATAATCGTAAATGAAGTCTCATATGAATTTAGGCAATTATTTATAGTGGGAATTTACCATAAAGGCCGGGATTTTCCATCCCTTTCGAAATGTCAGTTGATTTTGTTCCTAGAATCATGGGATGCTTTGATTCAATGATATGAGTCTTATTTGAGTAAATCGGCATTTGTTTTACAGAGAAAAAAATAAGTGTATATTTTGTTGAAATTCTTTAACCTCAAGCAATTAATGTAATTGTATATAATCAATAGGTGAAATATGTTGATATTTTAGATGCAGGGGTTTTGTTATGTCACCAGCATAACTAGTGACTTATTGTTGTAGTCTCCAACTTTTTTTATGGATGGCGTCCGGCTGTTGGTGTTTGGCGGTCGTCTATAACATATGTGGCAAATTGTAACAAATGGCACGGGCTGGTGGTGACATTCTGCATGTTAATGCCTGGTTAGAATTTCTGACAATGTGCAAAATGAATGAAGACGACAGGCTTACTTATTTAGTTTTTTGGAAATGGTTGCAAAATTTCTCAAAACAGATTTATTGCTAATTAATTCCCTGGGATGTATAACAGGATCCTGTTTCTAAATCAATATTTTGAATTGCCATTCATTAAATCCAGTATTTTATGATGATATTGCCATTGTTACATCATAAAAGATAATTGAAATTCAGGAATTGTTATTTACGATGCTTTCAAGATACACATCCCTGGAGATATCTCCTTATAAAACCATGTGCCATGATAAGACACACTGTGAGAACATTATTAACAACAATGATACAGGGTGGGCCAAAAAATATGTTTTTGCCAACTCTGTATGTGATGTGCAGCTGTTTCAAAAAAAATCCCATGATGAGAAGCCGATATCGTGAAATATTGTAACTAATTTGACCAATTAATATTTCCAACCCTCCCCCCAAAAGAAGTGAGTAGCTCCCATAATACTATCATATTCTATCATATTCGGGGATTCCCCTTAGCCATCCCATATGGTCATACAAGCCTTATATGGATCTATCACATGATATTCAAAATGGCGGACAGCGGTCAGTTGGATTCCTATATGGTCATGTAAGCCTTATATGGATCTAGCACATGGGTACCACGTGATCGAATATGAAGGCTGAACTTTGGGAGATCTCCCCCCCCCCCCTGCCCCCCCTTTCATAAAACGGTATGATAGTTCGATTGTAACTGTTGTGGCTAAACACTGTTTTCTTATTTTTAGGCAAAGGAAAAAAGTTTAAAGCAGAAAGTATCATCCCTTCAGAAAATCATAGATGAGTTAAAGAATGATGTAGCAACAAAAGACCAAATCATAGAGCACAATACCAACACACATGCTAATGAGGTAAGCATGAACCCGCAGACATCTTTTGCAAGAGACCAAAATTTGACCAAGATTTGTTTAAAAACAAGTTCAATAACACTTAATTATTCTTAAAATCTTCCAGTGTTCTTTATAAAACTTATGAAGCTAGTCTTTATCCGTTTGTTTAAGCCTGGCTTTACGTCTCTGTGAAATCCTGCTAAAAGTCTGAGGTCTATGCTTGGTTTACACTATATACATTTTTTATAACTCATGTATGCCCAATAGACTCAAAAATGCAATTCCCAATCAAAATGCAATACAACCTACCCCTCTCCTATGAATTAAGGATTTAAGCCCTGGACTCAGTGCATCGCGTGCTGAATCATTCCTAGCTATGTGTGAATTCATTTTTGCGGTGCATGCCCACATCAGAAAGTTGTTTCTTGAGGAAGGTTCAACTTAAGAAGTTTTGCATTTTTCAAAGAATAACTGTATTCATTTGTATACTGTATAAGTGGTATTTAATCCGAGTGGTTAATTTTCCGAATGGTCAAATTTCATCATTTTCCTAATTTTAATTTTCCTAATTACAAGAAACCTCCCATTGGATAACATTATAAAGACAATATTTCCGACATTTAATTTTCCGAACCTGGCAAAAATTAGGGAAATAGGCAAATTAAATGATTAGGCAAAATTACCACTTATACAGTATTTCCATGCTAATGAAATACAATTTTTAATATTTCTTTTAAGCCATTTACCAATGAATAAACCCGAAAGCTTTTAAGATAATTGAGGTACGCTTGAGTGTTGGAGTTGGAGTGAAGTCAAACAAATGCAAAAGATACCATTTATATGCACTCAATTTTCATTTATCATTCTTTACTATACCACTGAAACCCCCTAATCCCCTTTATTTTCATTTGACATAAAACCATGAAATATGGAACAAGTATATCCCCCTTTTGGGCCATAATAACTACAGAAATTAGTTATTGTTATTGTATGTTATTGCTTGCGTTGTAAAGTTTTATCGTTATTTATATAATATTTTGCTCTACATAAAAGTTACACTAAGGTTCATTCGCATAAAATGTTTCCTGAAGGGATATGATATTTTGAAAAGTGATTTCCAACATATGAATTTATAAAGAATGCATCTGTTAGAGTGCCATATTTACATTCCCATAATTTCTAGGTAACAACTTGTATAACAATAACATATATGTGATGCTGATCGACCAACCAACCAATCAATCAACCAATCAATCAATCAAACAACCATTTTATATTCAATGCCCTTCACTGCAGCAAGAATGGTGTGCTGGCTTAAGGTGACTTTAAAACCTTAGATTATATTTGCTCGTACCTTACAGATGAGGGCATTTATGAAATTAAAAAATTCTTAAATTTATTAAGATAGCTTTTTAATTTAATTTTTTCCAAAACTGAATTCAGATGTCACCATCACAAGTTATAGCCTCCAACTTTTTTTAAAAATAGTCTTTGACATTCTGTGGTTGGTGTTTGGCATTTGGTGTTCAGTGTTCGAGGGTCAGCATCTGTAACAATATTGGCAATAGTGATAATTTACATGTTTAAATTCCTTGTTGCTAAGGGGATAGCAGTTTCACTAATTGAGAGAGTGATGAAATAATGTACCAAGTTTACACGAGAAGAAGAATCTTATGACCATATATGGTATTCCTATTTAAGATATTGATGCAAACAAAGTACTTCATGTGTATCCCTCAACAATCATGAGAGCATTAGCCTGCAAACAAGGATGTTTAAAAAGAGTAGATTTGGGGGAAGGGCCCTGTGTCGGGAATATTTGACCAGATTTATTGCTCCCAGGGTGGACACATTTATTTGGCCTGGGGTAAGGATTACTAGACAGGCCAATTTTTTTGTCAAAGTCCCCATACATGCCCGTGTGTGTGTGGTGGGGGGTCTCACTCAAATTTTTGAATGATAATGAAAATGGGAAAAATTGCCTTGCACTCAGTGAAAATTCTTTTTTAGGGTAGTTTTCGAAAAATTTGGAAAATAGTTGCTATTTTGACCAGTTTATTGACATGAAAAGTCATTTGAAAAGTTTGGACCCACCTGAGAAAATATCTTGTGAGAACAATTAGAAATGAACAACCTACGTAGTTTCCTGGCCAATGTAAACTTTTCATTGTGTGAACTTTGCTGTATTTGTCATCTGTTGAAAGCTCAGCTTAATTAATTTATGTTGTGGAGAAAAGTCTTGCTGTGGATATTTCAACGAGTGCTAGACATATTTTCTATTGTTAAAACTTGAAATAAATTCGATAAATTAATATCAAAATTGAAGTAATGCAATTAAATTAGAATGATGTTTCCCCAATTTTTTGTTTTTTTAACTTTTAAGAAAGTGCACTAAATACAGCCTGTGTTGAACATTTGGCATCTTAAATGGACAGTTTTGTTGTTGTAAGAACCCCAGGGTTCAAAGATGACATACGCTTATAATGTAAATCTGTATTGCGATGACATCGTTGCTGATTGGTTTAGCGAGTCGATCGTTGATTGGTTTAAAACTAGGTCAATTTGAAAACTTTGAAAACCAAGATGGAGGGTAAGTACTTCCGGGAAAGGAGGTGTGCGAAGGATGAAATCGTATGTCATCAATTGAATCATGGGGTTTTCCCTCCTCTTAAGAAAAGTTAACCAGGCATAAGCAAACTTTCGAACTGAGCCACTCTCCTGTACAGTCATATGAAAATGTAAATTGACAAAGGTACCAAGGTTACTTTTGGCTATTAGTTATGCGATCCTTGCCATTAATAGATGTGGTCATTAGTTGATGATACTGTCATTAGTTATTTGATCTGTCCGAAAAGTATTTTATAATGTTTAATAATGATTACTGTCTCCTTATTGTAAATCTCCGATTACATTATTCTTTTAATATAACTTGAGCAGAAATATTATACAACTTCCTTTTAACTAATTTGTCTCCTGTTGAAGATTTTGGAAAATCATGACAATTTCATATTTTCATTAATTTGACATTTGATATAGTTTTACATTTTGATAAGTTTAAAGCCTCAGTCCAATTTCCTCTTACCCTTTGCAATCGTTTGACTTCACTTCTTAAAAGAGAGCTTCGTCTTCACTCTTTCAAACTAAAATAAACCTGTGACCTCACCGCCCCAATCAGTGTTTGCGGCCAAATTTGACCGACGTTCTATATATGGTCATTCCTTCTGACGTCATCGTTGAGCCCGGAATTGACCAATGACATGCGCATATTTAATTAGAATGCTATTTGGCGTATGTTTCTTCAAGCTCACTGATTGGTGGAAGAAAGTTCAGCGTGTAGGTCAAAGGTGATTTATTACCCAAACTGTAGTTTTTTCTCTATTTTGGGAAGCTATGACTGCTGTGCAGTTGCTGTACAAATGTACCTGATGCATTTTGTATTTCTTGAACAAAACCAGACTGTGTCTTTAAGTCAAGTAGAATATCTACCCAATTTTTGCACCGATGGGTTAATTTAATAAATTCTTCACTATCATGTTTTTCCGTTAAATATAATTAAGACGGTGCAGAATTGTTGTCTAAGGATTCAATAAAGTCGGAAATGATTTAATTAGTGAATTTACATCCTGGACATATCATTGAATCCCCATGGTATTTGTCTTGACAGCACATTAGTTTTCATTGTTATCACGTTGCCATGACAATTCTAGAGCACTCAGTGTCAAAACCTAATTCCAATTCCAAATAGTCTAGTCCATTTCATTTGTCTAGAATTTGGACGATGGTATCAGATTCCCTCATACTTCAATATAATTTGAAAGCTGACCATGCTGACTACATGCCTGTTTACTTTATTCATCGCCAATTCCACGATCTGGTTTACTACATAACAATCCAAATTACATTTTGTCACGGAGAGTTTTGCAACTAGAATTCACATCAAATTAATTACATTTTATAAATTATTAAGCTAGCTAAGGTTAATAGTGATTTTTCGTGACAGCCTTCATGGAAAATCATATATTCATTCTTGTTTATTTCTTGCCAATTTCTTGAAAATTTGAATGAAGTATTTGATTTTCTCAAATTTCTATATAATTTAGAGTGTTCCTTGTATGACTGTCTATTTTATTCCTTGCTAATTCCACTCTTTTTGACACCATTTTGCATTTTAAACCATGATCATTATGTAATTTTGGTTTAGATTGGAGTTTTAGCGCTTCACGTCATAGTCCATATTTATGGTCACAGTTATTGCTTTGAACATCTCATATGCATATCAATTTTCAATTATCTTTTAATATATATTTATAGTGGTTTTTAAAAAGCTTTTTTGGATCTAAATTTTCATTAGATTTCAATTTGGGAGATATAGATAGACAGATATACGAGATATGATCATTCACATAATTTTGTTTAATGTTTCCGCTTTATTAAGATATAACACTAACGGTGTAAAATTATACAGTCAGTCTTGAAGATTTTGTCCTTTGAAAGGTTGCTAGAATTGAATTTAAAGCAATGTGAAGATTATCTTTTTTCAGGTTTATGAAAAAGACCGACCCCACCGACCACCGACCGGTCGGTGTTTTCCACTGGTAGCCTCAAAACAGGGTTTGAAGAAAATGTGTAAAAGACCGACCATAGTCATTGGATTCCCAGTTTTAGTTTTACTTCTAATTTTGCATTTTTTCATCTTTATGTAAAAGACCGTCAGCCGACCACCGACCACATGTACCTAACTGTGGAGAGTGACTGGTCGGTGGTCGGCAGTCTCTTTTTTCACCAGTTTTTCCTCCAATGTCATACTGTATGGTATATGATGTAGAATCTGATATCATAAATTCACAATATATTCTTTTTTCAGAATCTTTTCTATTAAAATGTTGATATTATCTATTTGAAGTATATAATTAATTAAGCTCATCATAGTGTAGGTCTCTTGCCAGACTTTTAGACTGTGGCGCAGCACCACTCTCTATTTAGCACCCACCACAACCTATTTGCAAATCATGACTGTTTCTACTGTCTAAACTTGACTGAATACACAATAATAGCACGTAAAAAGGATAAAATATAGCATAAATATGATTTATCACGATTGAATGGTCATGCTGAAGATATTTGCACCACACCCTAAATATTTCCTGGTGAGAGCCAGTGTTAGGGTTCAAGGGTTTAGCCAAATTTGTTATATAAACACAACTTCTTTGTTGTACAGTTGCTACTGTCAGGGAAAGTCAGAAGAGAATTTCAGTTTCTTCAAAACAGCTAAAGTGGTCGGGGAATTTCAGTTTCCTAAAAAGCAGCTAAAATGGTCAGGAAATTCTGGGAAAGTTCAGAGAAAACCCAAGGAATTTGAAGGGAATGAACATTTGAAAATTCGATCACAAACTGAAAAAAATTGCAAAGGGAAAAAGATTAAATAAAAGTTATCATCGTGTAATTATAGATAACAAACTACAAAGATCTACTTGAGAAAGAAAAGACTAGTCACGCAGAAACAAAGAAAAAACTCTCCACCAGTAAACTAACAGTGACTGAGAGGGACGCTACTATAGCAAAGCTACGGGAAGAGAATGCCAAACAATTAGAGGAACTAAGAACTAAGGTAAGAAATATCTAAGCACAGATGCCAAAGAGGAAGGACCAAAACTGTAAAGAAACCTAGCAAGAAAATCTTTTTTGTGTTTCTATTTTTTTCCATTTTATTTTGATGTCGACCAGCTGCTCAAAACTCTTTAATTTCGTAGCAATTACAACAAACTTGAATTTTATTTCATGTCGAAGCTAATGCCAGTAAAAATAACATACTTATGTTGAATTAAAGTTAGAGGTATGTTGCTGAATTATAACTTCCTTTAACTGAATTCTCTGTTGAAGTGATTACTGTCATTGTCAAAAGTGAAAGTATATTTAACTTGACCTAATCATTATCATGCATAATTGCCTTTAAAAAGTGCTATTATCATACATGAGTACCTTTAAAAAGTCTTATTGTCGTACATGAGTGCCTTTAAAAAGTGCTATTATCATACATGGGTACCTTTTAAAGCTGTATTGTCATACATGATTGCCTTTAAAAAGTACTATTGGCATACATGGGTGCCTTTAAAAAGTGCTATTATTGTATATGGGTACCTTTAAAAGCTCTATTGTCATACATGAGTGCCTTTAAAAAGTACTATTGTCATACATGAGTGCCTTTAAAAAGTGCTATTATCGTACATGGATACCTTTAAAAGTTCTATTGTCATACATATGTGCCTTTAAAAAGTGCTATTATCGTATATGGGTACCTTTATAAGCTCTATTGTCATACATGAGTGCCTTTAAAAAGTGCTATTGTTGTATATCAGAGTACATTTAAAAAGTGCTTTTGTTGTACATGAGTGCCTTTAAAAAATGCTATTGTCGTATATGGGTACATTTAAAAGTGCTATTGTCGTACATGAGTGCCTTTAAAGTGCTTTTATCATACATGAGAGTACATTTAAAAAGTGCTATTGTCGTACATGAGAACCTTTAAAAGCTCTTTTGTAATGCATGAGTGCCTTTAAAAAGTGCTATTGTCATATATGTGCCTTTAAAAAGTGCTATTATCGTATCGTATGAGTGCCTTTAAAAAGTACTATTTTCATACATGAGTGCCTTTAAAAAGTGCTATTATCATATTTGGGTACCTTTAAAAGCTCTATTGTCATATATGAGTGCCTTTAAAAAGTGCATATATAATTGTCGTATATCGGAGTACATTTAAAAAGTGCTATTGTTGTAAATTAGTTCCTTTAAAAAGTGCTATTGTCGTACATGAGAACATTGAAAAAGTACTATTGTCGTTTTCTTGAGCTGATGGATATACAGGTAGGCAGGCGCCTGGCAGCACAAAAGTTTGTCAATTTTTAGCAAGAAAATTGGCTTGAAATTTTGGCAGATTCAAAAGTAGACTACTGTGCTCAGATCTTGTTAGGTTTTTGGCTTACTACTGGGTAATTAATGAGGCAGCCATTTTGAATTCTTTCTAAGTGCCATATCTGTTGGTACACTGTTTGTTTTATTTAATTTAATATTTAATTTTCGATTAAACAATATTTAATTTAATAATAAGAAATGTTGACTATTTGAAAGGTACTGTTCTCAGTCCTTAAAGCTAAGTTCACACCAACGGCACTTTGATGCCGCTTTAAAGAGTCATAAAACATCCTGTATAATGGTTAATCAGGATTTGGTATATAAGAAGAATACAAGGGTGTGGAATACCTTTGCCGCCATGTCAGGATATATGTTCCAGTAAAACATCTAATCCAAACGTCACTGGGCCTGGTTAAAAGTGTTTGGATAAGTCAATGTTCATATCTAGGTTTTGTGGGTGGTGTTTGATTGTTGGTGTTTGGTAGTTGGCATTTGGTGGTCAGCATCTGTTACAAATGACAGGTGGTGACATTTTGCATGTTAATGCCTTGTTATAAAGTGAATCAATGGGAAATGACAGATTTGGGACTGAGAAAAAGTGTTCCCATTTTGAGGTTTTAAAAAAATATTAGGATATATAGGTTTCGTTTTCTAATTGAATTATTAAAAGTTTTGTTCATGTGTTTTTGTGTTAGCAAAGAGCAATGCAGGCGTACAATATATTTCACATTGTGGCATGTTAATTGATTATGAAACGACAGTCCAAAATTATGATTTTGGCATCAGAAAATTAAACAGCCGAAAAGGCTTCTTAAACAGTGCAACAGCACTTTATGAAAGAATGATGACAAACAAAGTGACCAACATCGATTTAAAAAAAAGCATACTGATTACATTATTCTAACTTTATTATTCCATGGAGTTCCTGTAAGTAATGTTCCTATGCTATATTCAGAAAGTAATGTCTGTCATTGTAGGATAAATAATTTTTTTGGATTACTTTGATCTGGAATTATTGTAGAAATAATCATAGTGTTTAGTGACAAAATAATAAGGTTTGGAAAATTAATTCATTTGTCATGTCTGGAAAGAGTTCAGTTCATACATACAGTAAAGAATTAACCTGTTGAAAATCTGGACAAGGCACATAGTAATAAATATCTGACTTTTTATCGAAAAATTCATGTAATTTACCAAGCATGCCCAAAATCTAGTCAGATCTTGTCACTAGCATGCGCATGCATATGTAAAAAACTGGAGTTGAAAAGTTAAGTAGTTTTCCTGGAATTTTGATGACATGAGGAGCCTGACCCTTTCATTTAATGAGCCTTCCATCTGTGGCAGACAGACTCACGTAAACATGCTTCCATGCACACCCACCAGCCAAGACAATGACAAAATAGCACTTTGAAAAGTGCAATATATGCCTCCTTAATGTTTTAACATATTTATACTAAAATAGGCAAAATTAGGATTTTCTGGATTGAGAAATGACATGTAATAGAGAGACACTATGGTAGACTTTCTTAAAGGGGCAGCAAATGGAGATATCAATAGTTTTTTAAAGGTGCAGCAAAGGAAAAAATTGAGTAGATGGTAAAATTCCAAAAAGGCATAACTTTAGATTTTTTTCAAAGAATTCTTGTCATGCCCACATATTATACCATTTCGCTTCACGCTTTTCAGATCAATTCAGATTTTCAATTCTGTTAGTGATCCAGAGACTTCAATCTTTTGAAAATATCAAAATAAAAACTGCCTGATTGTGATCAAAGGCAGCTTTCTCTTGATGTATACAGTGTACTATAACCCCTATTAACCCTATGTAACAGCTGGTAAATGGTCTGTGAAATTTACTTAAATGGTATCAGGGGGTAGGCTCGAAATGTTGTTATTCTTCTTAGACTTGACAGTTGCCTTTCAAAGGGCTGCCATTTGGGGCTTTAATCAAATTAAATGGACTTAGCATGTCAGTTCCACCATTTCTCTCAAGATCTGGTCTAAAAGTGTGTTAATACAATTTAGAATGTTGGCGTCATGTCTATTTCATATACACAGGGTGGGCCAAAAAACATCCATATTTTATTTTGCTAAAATTTATTATCAACACCATTTTCTGACTGGTGTTAGCAGTATGTGTATGGAACAAATTATTTCACCTATGTAACCATTTGCAATAGCAGGTGGTGACATTTTGACATATTTAACACCAAGTTCATTTTGCAGCATTTCAATGTCACTCCATTTTTCTCAAAACTTCCCATGTCAGCGGTGGCGGTAGGCATATATTTCTGTGAGTCATCATGACTCAGGTAGTTTCAAAAAGTGAGTCAAAAGAAAAAAAGTTGAGTTAAAGCTATTAAAGTGTTTTTCTTGAGTAAAAATGCATACAAAATGTAGAAACCACATACAAAATCTATTTTTGATTTTGTGCATACCTTTTATTGTACTCTTATAGCACATTAACAACTACTAGTAACAATTAATTAATTAGGCAATTGCAAGAAAAATGTCACTATTAATCATCTGATTATCTGGTCCAGCGAGTCATGGGTGGCACCTCATACCAGTCACCGCTGCTGGGGCAGCATCTGGTGGCACTGTTGTTACCCATCTGAAATCCTCCACCCATTTAGCGAGAAACTGCCTCACTACAGGCATTTTATTGAATTTTATTTGAATTTTATTTGACGTTTTCAAAAGCTTCCCGCCACAAACATGGCAACTTCCGGGAGATACACTCACGCCACCTATAAAACTGAATAAAAATCTTGAATCCCGGGAATCTATCTTGAAAAGCTGTTTCGTTCGTTGCGTAGGAAGGAGGCTCGATTACGCTGAACGAAATATTAGATTTCCGGAATTAGCCAAATTATAAATTTGATCAATCACATATTTTCACGTATAGGGATCAATTTAACCAAGTACCAAGCAGGGATTTGGCATGTGAAACAAACGTGCGTCAGAAAGACTCGGTAGACAATGAATATTTGCGTCAGAGTTGCAAAAATGTGAGTAAAAAACGTAAAAAATTGCGTTAACGCCACCTCTGCATGTGGAGCACCTTATAACAGCACCAAAGGCGTTCCTCTTATATGTTCCACTTTATTTTGCATTTCAAAACATGACCCAATTACATTTCTGTTTGGCAGCTATCTGAAGATGTGCAAGCTGTCAAAGATGAGATGGACAAAGAGATCGCAGTCAGAGAGACAAAACTCGCTAAAATGAAACGTCAGATCGCAGATGCCCTCATGGGAAATTCTCAGTAAGTAGATTATTTACTCATATGTAAGGGCTCCTTTGTCCAGGGCTCCTTTCCTCTGAGCTGAGCAGGCAGGCTCCAAGAAAAATATTCGGCCCATATTTTGGATCCTTTAAAACTTTTACCAAAATTGGATTTTCTTAAAGCGAAGGCATTCTATTTAATTATGATATAAGAGCTCTTAGAAAATATTCCCTCCTGAAATGATTGCTCTGCTTATATGATTTAATTTCCTTTCTATTTTGGGCACCCACGCCATAAATTCCCCCGATACTGCAATCTGTTAACTTAAAGATGAAATGTGAAATAGATGGGAAACTTTCAGATAACAGTTTTGAATATGCTGCCATCTATATAAAATTAAAGGCAGTATATGCTTGCCATCTATAAAGAAATGAAGCATCAAATAGCAAAGATGTCTTATTGGAAAAGGCTCAATTAGGAGATTCAAACTAATGCCATCTATATATGCCATTCCAATAGCTTACACAATGATTTATATTTGCAGGGAGCGCCAACAGCAATTAGAAGAGCTTACAAAAGAGTTGAGCCGTCTGCAAGAAGAAGCTGATATGTTGAGAGCAAAACTTAAGCAGAAGTCTAAATCAAATGTAATTTTCTTTTATTAAGCAGTTATGCTTTTATAGTCTTTAAGACGATTTGATATGCCACCCCAGTCACCAAAATATCAGTTTTTGGAAAAATATTTCAATGAAGGATTCGATTCCTGTCCTATAATTAAATTTACATTAAAAGGAAATTTTGCCTATGTTCATTAAGAGTACCAGAGCATTTTTTCTTGTCTTATGTTTTTGCCATATTCCTGTCGTAATATACAATGTTTGTTTTGGTTATACAGTGAATGCCTGGCTAATCCGAACACCTCCCAATCTGAACACCTTTTTTCAGTCCCATTTTTCCTCCCATTGATGCTAAAAATTGAAATGTGAACACCTCTCAATTTGAACAGTGAACAGTCATATTTGAAAAATGCCATAAAGCTATGTGGAGGGAGCTATAAATATTTATTGGGAATGTCTTCATATTTCTTTAAAATCCTGTCCCAATGGCATTCAGATTAGACAGGTTTTACTGACTCGCTAAACAAGGAAAAATTAGACACATTTTAATACATATTTTGGATAAATTGAACAAAATTTCTCAAGTTAGAGCCAGAGAAATTCTGTGACTGATTTTTGTCATTCTGGGAATTTAATATTTTCACTTAAAGAAGGTGACTTTTAACCCTTGACTCTTTTGAGACCTTTGACCCTTCTTTACACTCCATCTGCATAATCCTACTCATTTTCATTTCCAGGGCCCATGTCCAAATTGTGACGAGCTTACAAAAGAAAGAGACAGCATTAACAAAGTTGCCAAAAGCAAAGATGAAACAATAAAAGAATTGAACAGTTTATGTGCAAAGTTTGAGAAACAATTAATTCAACAAGATGAACTGCTGAAAACCTGGGTTGAAAAAGAAGAGAAGAAAATGAAGAAATGAAAAGAAAACGCATCCTTGTGGTTATGTTTTAAAATGAAACATAGTGATGAAGGAACTGAAATTAACAAGGAATAAAGTAAACAGGCATTAAATGAACACTCTAAATTATTTAAAAATGCAAGAAAATCAGATAGTTCATTCAAATTTTAGAGAGAAATTGAGTGAAATCAGCGAGGAATAAAGGAAACAGTCATTTAATGAACACTCTAAATTGTATATAAATGCAAGAAAATCAGAAAGTTCATTCAAATTTTAGAGAGAAATTGAGTGAAATCAGCAAGGAATAAAGTAAACAGGCATTTAATGAACACTCTAAATTGTATATAAATGCAAGAAAATCAGAATGTTCATTCAAATTTTAGAGAGAAATTGAGTGAAATCAGTGAGGAATAAAGTAAACAGGCATTTAATGAACACTAAATTATATATAAATGCAAGAAAATCAGGGAGTTCATTCAAACTTTAAAGAGAAATTGAGTGAAATCAGCAAGGAATAAAGTAAACAGGCATTTAATGAACACTCTAAATTGTATATAAATGCAAGAAAATCAGGGAGTTCATTCAAACTTTAAAGAGAAATTGAGTGAAATCAGCAAGGAATAAAGTAACCACGTATGTAATTAACACTCTAATTTGTATAGAAATGCCCAAAATCAGATAAAATAAGCCTGACTACCTTTTACATTTTCTATAATTCAGTCCCTCATTTGTACAAAACAGTATTATTCGAAATCTGAGATGCAGCATAGTAGTGTTGTTGGACAGAGGGGGAATTACCCAGAATTCAAAGATGAAACTGTCAACATGTAAAGTTGAACCTAGAGGTTTGTCTCTACATGAAGATAGGTTCATCTTGGAATTATGGGTTATTACCTCCTGAATTTGTTGGACTAATCATGGTATCTTGGTTTACAGGGGGAATGACCCCATGGTTCAAAGAAGATGTATGCATACATGTAATTTGTATTGAGAAGACATATTGTCATGATTGGTCAAATCGACAGACAAACAATGGCGGTTTCAAAATTTTCGAAACACGCTTCGAATAATATTATGTTAATCTCTGGTGTTTTGAGTAATATCACGACAGCTTGTTATTTTGGATCAAGATAAAGAAAGATGTAATGAATATGCTTACATCGATTAAAAATTTCACAACGACTTTTTATTTTCGAAAATTAAGTGGTGAGAAGTTGCGCAAGTGGAGGTGGTACGCAAGAGACATAATTATATCCATTAACTCTTAAGCTCTGGGACTTTCCCTCCTCTTCTTGGTTTATAGAAAGTAGGCCAAGTAAGAGAGAAGGGGGTGCTGAAGGGGAAGGCAATAGGCAAAGAGATTTCCTAAAGGCGATGACAGAACAGAGATGGGCTTTCAGCTGGCCTAAAATAAAGTAATTGAGAAGAGCACAAAAGCACAATTATTGAGGTGATGGCAGGACCAGTCAGAAAGTAAACAGATTGTTTAACCATTTCGATTGTTTGATTGATTGTGGTCTGTTGGACTATTTCCTCATTCACATGTGACAAGTCAGGAAAAAAGATGCATAATTTCAATCTGGTAATTTGAGGCTAAAACAAATTGTAATTTTGAGCAACGACATGAATTTCTTTAAGTCACTGCTTCGAGGCACATATTGTAAACCGCATTCTATAGGCATTTAATGTAGCCCAACGAGAGCTATTTTAAAGCCTTTTTATAAGGAACTGTTTAATTCAGAATCCGTCCACTTAAGAACTGTGATATTGTCATTCTCATAACAGTATAACATACATATAGTGCAAATATGTAATTGTGATGAGATAAAAAAAATAATAGTGGTGAGTGGAAAAAATATTTGAATTCAGGAGGAATAATTCTAATAATTAGATAAATATGCATTTTAAATTGCTCTATATATATAGGACCATATTTGCGTATAATTCATGTATTTGTAGTCCATATTTTATTAAATCTTAATTTTTGGGTTATATGTTTAAATCGTATAAGCAAATTGTTTTTAAATGGCATTACCAAGTATCAAGTGCAAACATTATCTAGTTTTTACAGGATTAGGAAATCTATTCTGGAGATGGGAATTCTCGACATCACCAATATTTTCAAATCACTATTGCTCAGTGATATATTGTGATGTCATATTTGGTCTAGCTTGTTTTAATTAAGAAATATAGACCTCAGAGCAGGGGTTATATCGTCGAATACACCCCGCAGGGCTAGGCACAAACGTTTTCTGTACCCCAAACGACCGAAGGGAGTGAGGGGTTCGAAAGCTTTTGTGCCTAGCCCCAAGGGGTGTATTCGACGATATTACCCCTGCTCTGAGGTCTATATTACGATTCGAACATGAAAACTCACCAAATTGTTTCGAATATTCATCATGGTCCGCCATTACTACGACCCAACGTTATGACGTCACACATTACACATATTAACTGGGTTATTGATCTCGAATATAACCCAGCTGAAGCATTGACTTTGTTTACAGTTTATAGAAGGCATGAATACAGTCATGTTCGAATGAGTAATAGTTATCCTTAGAGGCACCAGAGATTGTGACCAGGGGGACATTTCTGTAAGCATTCTTAAATTTACTGAATTCAAAAGTTACATCAATGGAGTTATGATCTAGCTTAGAATGTTACAGAAATTACTATCCAGGGGTGGAACCATGATTTGAAAATAGACTAGGCTTTTAAAATAAAGGGGACATAATGGTACTATTGGACGTTCAGTTTTATAGTTTTATAGCCTTACCCAAGTTGGTCTCTTAGCTTTTACTTATCTTGATTTCTATCATGAATTCAAGATCAGGATAAGTAAAAATAAAAATATTGACTTGGGCAAGGCTATCAGTTTTATAGTTTCACTTAAATTGTTCTGAATGTATAATTTTCTCTGAAATTTTACAAAAACTTTTGCCTCTGTACCTGCCTATATCAGTGCCTCAAATTAATACAATTTGCAAACAAATAAAGTTTAACTGTACAGTAGTTGATGATTTGGTGCCATTTTGTTGTTTTATAATTTGCACTTCAGAAATCTGAAGAATTACTTTTTTAGTTTAATAAAAAAACTTGAAATTTAGTCTAAACAGTATGCTGTTATAGTAAATGATTTGTAAATTTTTAATTTTTCTATCTTTTTCAAAAAATGTCTTAATATATTCATATGTTATATAAATAAATAGTAATTTTTGTATACTACAGGGTGTCAAATAAATATCTTTTCCCCTTAATTTCAAAAGTATGAACTTTTGTGCATAAAGTTCATCTCAATGAAGTTGAGCTCGTCATCTAAAACTTCTTGTGGAGATCAATTCAGATATCATGCAGACAAAAAAGTTATGCAACATTATATGGATGTTAAAGCTAAATGGGGGAGAACATATTTATTTGACACCCTGTAAATAGTATCTAGTGATTTACTAGACCTAGTCTATGCTGTTAGTAAATGTACTACGAATACAAAAATATAAGACAAAATTATTTTTGAAGATGGTGTTATATTATACTTTATTTTAAGACTAGAAATATAATCAGCAGTACAAACACATTACAAAACTAAATCATAATTACACATATTTTATTTTTGAAACATAGGACTGATAAAAATGACTTGTAATGGCTATTTAGAAGCTTAAACTAGATAACGGCAACTCCGCGGAGTAGCAAATCCCAACGAACAAAATATCAACTACCGAATTCCAATCAATTATACTCATTACTTTGGTTGAAAATGAAAAAATTAGATTTTAGAATTGCGAATTCCTGCAAAGCAGCCATTTTGAATTTTCTGAGATACAAATCTGAAAAATAATACCATAATTGTGATCTACTCCAAAATTCCTTCAATTTGAGTATAATATAGCCATACTTTGAAGGGATCGAAAAATTATTGCGAAATCGTACATTAGACGGCCATTTTGAATTTTACGAGGCTCGAATCAGAAAAAAGATACAATATTTGCAATCTACTCTTAATTGCCTTTCATTTGAGTA
This sequence comes from Owenia fusiformis, assembly GCA_903813345.2. Taxonomy (NCBI): domain Eukaryota; kingdom Metazoa; phylum Annelida; class Polychaeta; order Sabellida; family Oweniidae; genus Owenia; species Owenia fusiformis. The sequence continues at coordinate 14,769,082 of CAIIXF020000012.1, forward strand.
TAATAAAGCTATACTTCAGAAAGATCTAAAAATTAGCGAAAATTTCTGTTTTCCTGTCCCCCCATACATGGCCCCTGGGGGTCAGGATGAAAAACACGGAATATATGTGAAATAGATAAATGTTGTGAATACACTACCAAAATTTCAAACAATAATATTAATTACTTTGGTTTAGAATAAAAAATTTATGATTTTTGCGAAAAAGTCCCGTCATTTTTAAAGCGGCGGCCATATTGAAGAAAATCTGTCAACTAGTATTTGAGTTATCTTCCGGACAGACGGACGGACTGACTGACTGACGGACAGACGGACGGACGGAGGGCTTCACTATATCCCTAACGAACTTCGTTCGTTGGGATAATTACGCCTATTTTGCATAATATTGTTCTATCTTTGCCTATGAAGTAGGGATGGGACGGTTCGGTTCGGTTCGGTTTTTCGGATCATCAACCGTCGGTTCGGTTTTTTCGGTTCGGTTCATTCATTTAAGGATTTGTATTGATTGACATGATTAGCTGCTTTGTCTCTGACGTTATAACAATATTTTATAGATGGAATTTTATGTTATAGTATTTCATGAACAATACATATTATTTAGAATACACGACTAAAGAATATAGTACCAGGGACCACATGACTGATTACCGAGGGATACGAATACGCGGATACGAAACAAATCTAGTAAACGAGTGAGCTAGCAACAGACAAGACAGACAAGGTAGGGACTAGGAATATCAAAAATGTTGCTGTAAAACAGTGTTTTTAACTGTTTTATTGATCTTGACCAATGAAATATTAATCTGAAAATGATCCGAAAAGCTGATCCGAAAGTAGGGCCGTGATCCGAAAACCGATCCGAAGGCTATAAACCGCGGTTTTTCGGTATTTCGGTTATCCGTCCCACCCCTACTATGAAGCAATTTACTCTGAAATCATAAAAGTGCTACCTTTCAATAACCCTAAAATAAATAGAGAATAATATTACAGCTGTACACATAATGGAAATATGTGATTAGCAATTCTCTTCAAAATGAGCCATAGATCGTTACATTCAAGAAAGGATAGCTACATGTAGATACATGATATAATTCAGACTCAAGCAGCTGTCTAGGATACAGTAGCAAACCCATATACTGGCCCTTATTTCACCTTGATCTATAAATATGACCTTGACGCCAACATCCGGGGATCATTACTATCACAAAAATGTAGAATACAATTCTTTGACCTTTAAAATGTGACCTTAACTTTCTATGACCTCAATACCATAATGAAGAATATATGAATTCTATATTGCAATTACAAACTCAGTGTGACCTTGACCTTCTAGGATTTTACATGGGCTGCCAATTGCAAAAGAAAGCTTCGAAAGCCCATGGAGTGTAGAACAGTAAGCATTTTAACTGAACTTAACTAAAACTGCTTCCAACAAGCAATCATATACAAGCGTTTGAACACCTATTATCTAACCAGACAGTAATTTCATCGCCACAATCCGAGTTCTATGCTTAGTAATGGTCCCTTGCTGACATATTCTGTTAATGTGTTTTTCAAATGCTTTTACATGTTTCCTCAGATCTTGCATAATTTCTAGATCTTGTTTCACTTCCTCAATGTCCACTGTGTGTCCTCCTTCTAAACATTTCACCATTTCAATGATGACATCATCAGACAATGCATTATTATTGTTTTTAGTAAACTGTTTCAGAAATCTCAAATTGTGAAGCTTGATGTAGCTCTTCAAAATATGACTGATGAAGAGCACATATTTCTGTACCTCCACAACAGGAGAGTACTTACAGTTTGGCTCAGTGCCAAGAATGTCTGAGTATAGTTCTTCTGACGGCAGATAGGTGTCAGTAGTGTCTACTTGTGACATCTGTGAGAGTGACATCTGGGAAGAATCAAACATATCTTGACTCTGGGAGGAAGACTGGCTATCTGCAACAATTGAGAAAAACATTTTGACAATCTCATCAGTGAAATAAGACATGCAGTGAACACTCTGAAAAGTATAATGGCTGTTATGTAATTTACCCAGCATGCTTAAAACCTTATCAGATATTGGCGCTAGTCTACACTTGGATCTGTAAGTGTTTTTTTCAGGAATTTTAATGACAAGATTAATGTGGTGATGACAAGATTAATGTGGTGATGACAAGATTAATGTGGTGATGACAAGTTTAATGTGGTGTTGACCCACACACACTGACGCACAGCAATAAGCACAAGCAAAGGCAATATAGCGCTTTTTCAAAGTGCAAAAAAATGTTGACAAATCGCCAACCAAGTCGTTAGAATCTATAAAGATGAATAAAGTGTTTGTTTCTAAATTGAAATACTTGATTTTGATTGGTCAGAAAGCAATGATTTGTATTATAAGATTATTAATGAATCAAAGAAGGTTCAAACCAAAAATGACTTACTTAGGATATATTTGCGTTTGATCGGTGTGACGATTACTGCTTTGTTTGTTGTTTGGGTGGTTGTCAGGACGAGCTGCATGTCCTCTGTCTCAGCCAAATCCAATGGTGTTTGCCCAGTCTTCGATTTTAGATTCAGCAGAACTGGACCTACGGAGTAGATGATTTAAATTTTAACTCATGATTGTATATTTTGTAAAAATATTGCATATTTTTACGAACAAAAGATGGCAGAGTTTATTTGGAAGATTTCTTTGGCAGTTATTTTCAATTTTAAGTGTCAGAGTCAGCTAAATGCCAGTCTACTTAATTCCTTTGATTTCACTCTTTTTCACTGAATTATGCCATTTAAAACCACAACCACTTTTTCGTCCACAATTACAACTTTTAACCTGCACATTGCATCAATAAAAACTCATGTGTGCACATTTTCCAGTTATTAGTTGTGTTTTCCTTCTCTCAATAAACTGCCTTGAATTTATTTTATTCCTTGCTAATTCCACCCCTTTTTACTCTAGTTTACATTTGAAAACATGTTGAGTTTCTTTACAAGCATGCTGAATTAAAGGCAGAATCTGATCTATAGGGGATGACAAAATTACAAAAAACATGTATAATTAATCTTCCAATCTATTCCTTACAATATCAAATACAATATCTCCCAAAAGATTCACAATATGTTATAAATTGGTAAAGTTATTATTGATCCAAAGTGCAAAAATGGGTGAAAATTTTTAATTGGTAACCATTCTTATAGAAAAATAATACATTATTGTAAAAATCTTTAGTTTTCCTGGAATAAAGTATGCACTTTTGTGATTTTTAGAAAATAGACATGACAAGGAGTGACATGAGCAAAAAATATTCTAAAATTGGAACAGTTTTTTGTTTAGCCTGCTCGCTATATCATTTTCTCTCTTTTATAATGTTACCATTTGCATGCTGCATAAGTAATGATACCACGTGCATTAGTGATGTTACCACTTTCTTACCTGCATGCTGCATTAGTAATGTTACTTCTTTCTTACCTGCATTAGTAATGTTACCACTTTCTTACCTGCATGCTGCATTAGTGATGTTACCACTTTCTTACCTGCATGCTGCATTTGTGATGTTACCACTTTCTTACCTGCATGCTGCATTAGTGATGTTACCACTTTCTTACCTGCATGCTGCATTAGTGATGTTACCACTTTCTTACCTGCATGCTGCATTAGTAATGTTACCACTTTCTTACCTGCATGTTGCATTAGTAATGTTACCACTTTCTTACCTGCATGCTGCATTAGTAATGTTACCACTTTCTTACCTGCATGTTGCATTAGTAATGTTACCACTTTCTTACCTGCATGCTGCATTAGTAATGTTACCACTTTTTTACCTGCATGCTGCATAAGTGATGTTACCACTTTCTTACCTGCATGCTGCATTAGTAATGTTATCACTTTCTTACCTGCATGTTGCATTAGTAATGTTACCACTTTCTTACCTGCATGCTGCATTAGTAATGTTACCACTTTCTTACCTGCATGCTGCATTAGTGATGTTACCACTTTCTTACCTGCATGCTGCATTAGTAATGTTACCACTTTCTTACCTGCATGCTGCATTAGTAATGTTACCACTTTCTTACCTGCATGCTCTATTAGTAATGTTACCACTTTCTTACCTGCATGCTGTATTAGTAATGTTACCACTTTCTTACCTGCATGCTGCATTAGTAATGTTACCACTTTCTTACCTGCATGCTGCATTAGTGATGTTACCACTTTCTTACCTGCATGCTGCATTAGTGATGTTACCACTTTCTTACCTGCATGTTGCATTAGTAATGTTACCACTTTCTTACCTGCATGCTGTATTAGTAATGTTACCACTTTCTTACCTGCATGCTGCATTAGTAATGTTACAACTTTCTTACCTGCATGCTGCATTAGTGATGTTACCACTTTCTTACCTGTATGCTGCATTAGAAATGTTACCACTTTCTTACCTGCATGTTGCATTAGTAATGTTACCACTTTCTTACCTGCATGCTGCATTAGTGATGTTACCACTTTCTTACCTGCATGCTGCATAAGTGGTGTTACCACTTTCTTACCTGCATGCTGCATTAGCAATGTAACCACTTTCCTACCTGCATAAGTGATGTTACCACTTTCCTACCTGCATTAGCAATGTTACCACTTTCTTACCTGCATGCTGCATTAGTAATGTTACCACTTTCTTACCTGCATGCTGCATTAGTGATGTTACCACTTTCTTACCTGCATGCTGCATTAGTAATGTTACCACTTTCTTACCTGCATGTTGCATTAGTAATGTCACCACTTTCTTACCTGCATGCTGCATTAGTGATGTTACCACTTTCTTACCTGCATGCTGCATTAGTAATGTTACCACTTTCTTACCTGCATGCTGCATTAGCAATGTTACCACTCCTATGTGGTTGTTCTCAACAGCATCGTGAAGTGGGGTTATACCAAATTCATTATCTACTGCTTGTAGATCCAATTTCTGTACAGATCCTGAAAAACACATGGGCCTACAGTTAAACTTACTCAATCCAAGTTTTTGGAATAGCAGATTTCTAAATATAAAGGTTTCTTACTGTTAAGACAATATACGTAGATAATTAAATTGAGACTGAGAAAAAATGTTCACATTGAGAGGTGTTCTGATTAGAGAGGTGCTTGAATATAGAAATTTTACTGTACTAGCAACAGGGCTCCCATTAGGCCTTTAGACTACAGCACAGTACAACACTGTTGCCCTATACTTATGTTAAACATACTTGTACCTACAGCTTAATTTGTCTATGTTTAAGAAGAAAAAAACAACCAGAATCCAAAGTGACAAAAGTGTGCCTTAATCCCCAATTATAAACATAAAGGAGATACACAAAGTTGCATCAAAACAGGAAGATAACATGGTCTATATGAATATTGACTTCTCTAAATAATGCAACTCAATTAGCAGATGAGATTCATTTTTGTAAGCATAAGGTTTTCTAGTCAATGTTTATTTTAAGCACACATGCCCGTAGCTAGGGAGGGGGGGGGGTTGAGGGGTTTTGGCAAACTCCCCTGGCTGAAAAAATCTTTCAAAATCATGCAGGTTTAACGATTCTGAGTATTATTCATGTGATTTAGGCCCAAATTAGTCAAAGTGAACCCCTTGGAATTTTTCGTATAAGTGCCCCCCCTGCCCCCCCCCCCCCCCCCCCCCGCAAAGGCTGGCTACTTGCTTGACATAGTTTATATTGTTCAATTTCCACAATAAATCAATAAAAATATGTCAGTTGTAATAATTATTATCTCTGTCTCATCAGCAATTTCCTATAATTCCGTACTGCTATCACATGTTAATTAATTGCACTCTAATTATTGCACTTAATATGCGCAAATGGAATTTTCTGTATAGCATACAAGTGGGCGCTTATTACAGTATGTGTCTATGTACAGCAAGGAAATATGGCAGACTATGTGTGAAAATGAAATGATCCAAACTACAAAGAAATAGGGACTAATATTGTCATGACATCAAGGTTGTTTTAAGGAAAAAATAACTTTGCTAATACCCCAAAATGTGAAGAAAAACTCTAAATCCATCCTTGGCTAACCTTTGTTAAAATAACTGGTAATAGTTTTCTGTGGTTTGTACTTCAGCAACTCAGCAACGCATTCTGTGTTGCCATGGTTACAAGCCTCATGGAGAGGTGTCCAACCAGCATTGTCCCTGGCATTCACATCTATCCCCTGAATCTGTAGCAGCTCCACGACCCGTGAAACCTGGTTCTTGATACAGGCTACATGCAGGGGCGTCTCACCTATGAAAATAAATGAGCAAAGAATATAGGCCATCAGATCTACTTTATCTGAGACATTAATAATCACTTCTCATCGACCATTTTACCTATTCATTTACATATCTGTGTGATAACCAAGAATTATGCTTGATAATTATAGTCACCAGACACCAACACCAACTGCCGAATGTCAAACATAAACATTGAATATCAAACACTGTCCACAATTAAATTGGAGACTATAACAATACTGTATACGTGGTTTGCCTATTGCCTAAATTTTGTCGGAAATATTATCTTCATAATGTTATCCAATGGGAAGTGACTTGTCATTAGTGAGGAAGTGATTGAAAATACTTGGTGAGAATTCTGATAGACCAGTCACTGTATTCACCATACCATTGTTAAACATGGCGTAATTAGTTGGCAAACTGAACAAACAAAAACACACCTCAACTTAATTGTTTACTTTCTCCTGAGCATTAAAAACCTGCTATTTATGACAGCTGACAAATCATAATCATAAAATATGTACTATGTAGATTAACTACAGAATACATTTGATAATTATGCTCCTTTAGAAATTGCTGCTATAAGTTATGTGCTGAACAAATACCATTAAGACGACCATTAGGAGTTTTGTTTTCATTTTGTAAACACATAAAGAGAATAGATATAAATGTTAGAATAGTGATGGTATAAAAATATGTTACCCAACATGAAAGTTAACATCAGTCTCAAACTACTCCATTTCTACATATCTTTAATTGTTTATGCTGGCTTTGGTATTAAATATGATGAAGAACATTTCATATTGTACATACTGCTTTCAGTCGAAATGTTGAGGCATGCGCAGACCTCTATTTAGTGATATTTTCATTTCAAATATGGCGGCCAATCCGATGTCTGACGACCCTTACAAAGAATCTAGGCAGTTTGCATTTTTACCTCCTGTGAAATAACAAGTGGAATTTAGTAGTTGTTTTGTGTTTTATTATCATTCTGCATCGTAATTCTATGTGATGTGGTGTTGAAATGTCAGCAGAAATACATATCCATACGATAATCGAGTGAATCAGATAACAGATTTTTCGAAAACCCGTCTCGTGCTAAGAGTGTAAAAACTTGTATTAACATGCTCAAAAGTGCTAATGTGCACATCAATGTCAAGCTAAATCAATGTTGTGTCTAAAACAGGTACCCGATCTACTCAAAACAGCTTGTCATTCACGTATACACGCTTAGCAAACACGGCGAAATGACCTGAATCTTGGAATTTCGTTCAAGAGCTAGTAATGTTTGCTCCGGTCTTCGTCATAAGTGTTCATCAGACTTCACGCATGCGCAGGAGAAAAACCATCAACCAATAAGGTTTATAAATCAATTTTGCGCATGCGCCTTACAACGGTAAACAAATGCGTATTTATAAACGAACCAGTTTGAGATAACCCGATATCAGTCGGAGAAATCTGACGATCTACGAAACTCACTTCAAAAAATCAAATGCGGACTGACGGCGTATTCTACTATGTTTGGATCTAAGATTTTCAGTATAGATAAAGTACGTCTTTTATGATCTTTCGAATGAGGTAAGTCTCTAGTTCGAAAGACAATCGTATCAACTTGAACAAAAGTTGAGTTTTGACGAAACATTTAACATGCGCAGAAGTCCCATTTTCGTTGTACCATATTGACTGCTTTCACATGTAAATATGTCAATTAAAATGTAAAACCATTGGTTTTCAATTATGAAAACCCATGGTAAAACCAATCAAGAAAGAAAAAGGAAAAAGCACGTCCAGTGAAATTGCACATTAATGAACTTGAATTAATATGCTAGAAATATTGGAAATGAATAGGAAAATAGCAACTCCATGGAGAAGCAAATCCCACTTAAAAATCATAGTTAGTCAAATAACTACACATTCAACCATTTCATAATTGAAATAGAAGTTGTATATTAGGCAAAATTACAACAGTAAAATATAACCTTAAGGTGCCCTGGTAGTTAACAGGAAATGACAAAACAGGAAGTGACAAAACCATGCTGGATTTCAAATATTTTTTGAACCAAGATATCAGAGTTCTGTTTTGACCTCCAGTCAGTTAAACAAGTTCCACATATCATTTACATGACCAGGATCACGATGGCCATGGTCAGAATGACCCTTAAAACATGATGAAATAACTTTTCCAGCTCTCTGAAAATGTGACTGAAAAATGGCTAATAGTAGGATCGTTTATGGTTTACAGCATGGCAACTGACGTGATTGGTTCTCATCTCATGCTGGTTTCATGTGATTGTAAAATCTAAACAAGTTCATTGGTTGAATTGCCTGTATTAACTAATAAACACACCTGCGGTGAAACATTCAATCTCCGAGCCTTTTGTTCAGTGCAATCCGTACATGCAACAAACAAAATGAATTTTGAGAATGTGAAACATTATTAACAAAACTTCTAACTGTAGAACCTACCGCGCATATTTCTTCTTATATTTGATGATTTATGAAACATTTTGACAAAATAATGTTTGGGGAACGTAAAAGAATATATATCTTATAAGTTGTGTGAAAATTGAGTACATCTGTGATGAAAACGGGGATCATTTTCTCCAATTTTGGTGATTTCTTGGAAGTTTGATCTTCCACCAATAGACGGAAAATGGTGCCTTCCTGTGCATGCGCACTGACCTACATTCTATTCTACCTAGCAACCAGTTTTATTTACATCTAAACCTAGCAAAACTCCCATAATACATACATACAAGAACACAAATGTGTACAAAATGTCCCCACCAATGGGTGATCCCGTCAAATGGTTATCCTGAAAGTGAGTAGACAAGACTTTACCGACACATTTTGAGGACGGGAAATCCAAATGGCCACCTTAAATTTTAACCAGAATGCCATAAAATTAGTCAGTTCTAGATTTTCATACTATGAACCACCCCAGATGCCAATATGGCGATTGGTGGCCGAAAATGTATTGACTTTACTTCAATAAAGTTTATACTATAAAAAAAAAAAAAACACCCCAGAAAATTTGAAATTGATCCGTCAAACAGTTAACCAGAAAACAGGTAAACAAGACTTTACAGACAAGATTTAATGATGGAAAATCCAAAATGGTTGCCTTGACATTTACCCAGAATGTCAAAAAACTAATCAGTTCTAGATTTTCATACTTAGAATCATCCATGAAAATTTGAAATTGATCTACCAAACGGTTCACCTGAAAACGCGTAAACAAGACTTTACTGACAAGATTTTAGAACGGAAAATCAAAAATGGCTGCCTTGACATTTACCGAAAATGCCAAAAAACTAATCAGATCTAAATTTTCATACTAAGAATCATCCCTGAAAATTTGAAATTGATCTACCAAACGGTTCACCTGAAAACGCGTAGACAAGACTTTACTGACAAAATTTTAGGACGGAAAATCCAAAATGGCTCCCTTGACATTTACCCAGAATGCCAAAAAACTAATCAGATCTAGATTTTCATACTAAAAATCATCCCTAAAAATTTGAAATTGATCTACCAAACGGTTCACCTGGTAATGGTTAGACAAGACTTTACAGACAAGATTTTAGGACGGAAAATCCAAAATGGCCGCCTTGACATTTACACAGAATGCCAAAAACTAATTAGATCTAGATTTTTGTACTAAGAATCATCCCTGAAAATTTAAAATTGATCTACCAAATGGTTCAACTGAAAGCGTGTAGACAAGACTTTACAAACAAGATTTTAGGACGAAAAAATGCAAAATGGCCGACAATAAAAAAGTGATTATAAGTTTTTGCTGATTTCTTTTTACAAAATTATCACATATAACTGCCATTAACAATAACATAGGCTTTTACAACAAAGTACACCTGAAATTTTTTATAAAGCTACAAAATAGTTAAACTATGAAAACTCAACAACACCATTCAATATGATACAAAGTTTTATCGCACGCTAACTTTTCTTAAGACATTAAAATGGCTGCCATGACTGAGCTAACAGGTCCAAACCTATTCAGATGTAGAATGAAGTGAGCTGAACAAGATGTTAAAGTTTGAAAAGCAACTATGAAGCAGATTTTCTTAAAGTTTGCGGACAAGGATTTTAGCATTTGACTTCAAAATGGCCGACAGGAAGTAGGTATCGATTTAAAAAAATTTTCATCCACATCTGTATGCACTCATAAGTTATCCCTGAAAATTTGAAGGTGATATCTGTAGCGGTTTTGGAGAAAACTGCCGGACGTACGGACGGAAGGACGCGCCTAGGCCGACAATATGGCCCCACACTATGTGGTGGGGACATAAAAACCAATCAATTTATTATTAATTTTTATTAGCATACAAATGCCAGGACTTAACTTCTTCTAAGGCCAATGTATCGTGCAAGAATTGGCTAGAGACTCGAGTAAGACAGGACCAATATTATAGCAATATTATTTTAGCAAAAACACACACACACAAATGGACAGACAGCTTCTCCATATTCCTTTCAAAAACTTATATCAGTGGGGTAATACGAGAGAAAGCTGAATATATTGGAATTACATCAGCTAGGTATGGGTAATTGCTTGTCAGACTGGATTGCTAATAGACACATAAATAAATTGAAAATGTGTGGAGCAAGTTTAAACAAAGTGGCATTGACAGTGTGTCTTTTCATAGGGACCATACTGATCATTGGTAAGTACATATATATATATATAAAAGGAATAATCAAATATCATATTAATAGTCTAAACATGAATAAAAAAACAAAATAAGAATTTATTTGTAGATTGAAAACCCCGTAATAAAGTTGAAATAAGTTTTTCTTGTAAAAATTTCAGATAAACTAGATTCATAACATTGTTTATGTAGACAGTATCAGATATTGGCGAGCATACCTTGTATTGACAAAAATTGAATAAATCTTTGAATTGAATAAATATTTTTGGCTCATATCATTCCTTGTCTTTTTCTAAAAATCTACAATGTGCATACTGTATTAACTTACATGTACATGTACTTTATTTCATGAAAACAAAATATTTTTGAATTGTGTATTGCTTTTCTATAAATGTCATGTACATTTATTATTTGGAAGAATTTAAACATTTTCCCCATTTTTGAACTTTGAATCCTTATAACTTCATTAATTCATAATACATCCCGGATCATTTGGGAAATATCATATCTGAGATAGTAATGAATACATTGTAAGGTAAATTTTCATTTTGCTTGCAATTTTGTGACCTCTTATAGCTCTGATACTTCCTTAAAACACTGCAACATATGCCCCTGGGTGTCTAGCGGTATGATTTTATAGTGTATATTATATAAGAAATTATGAAATGAATAAATAGATTTGAAAATTGAATATACTATAAACTGACATATATGTAAATAATTGAAAACTGCATTATTAAATTCAATGTGTGGACCTTACAATATATTAATAATTATCATCAAAACAAAATCAGTATATTTTAAAATGCTATTAAATTCGATGTGTGGACCTTACAATATATTAATTATCATCAAAACAAAATCAGTATATTTTAAAATGCTATTAAATTCAATGTGTGGACCTTACAATATATTAATTATCATCAAAACAAAATCAGTATACCGTATTCTCTGTAATTAGCGCCCAGGGCGTTTAGAAAATTGAAAATACATTATTTAGAGGTTATAATGAAAACACGCGCTAAGCGCTAACGCGCCACGCGCCAATGCGCTAATAGAAAATGATCCTTCCCCCACGATGTTTGCGCATGTTTTAAGCACATGTTTATGATTGGTCTATACCCTTGGCCCAGGGACATGTATAATTAGGGTTATGACTCCCTGGGAACTTGTCAAAACATTGACACTTCAAAGACTGTATAAATCACCGCTAACCTGTCAATCAGACTTTGATGTGAACTTTGCGGCCGCAGGAAATAAACAAAGCCTCTCGAAAATTACACTTTTCAAGTTACGATTTCTCTAAAAATATAAGACCAATTAAGATGTTCTTCACACCGTTAAAAAACAGAATTCAACTTCAATTTAGGAAATAATTCCAAAACTAAATGAACGTGTACTTTTCTCTGTATTTGACCTGAAAGAACATGAGTAACTTAGAATTAATAAATATTTACGGCCAATTACCGGACAATGATAAAACACGCTGGTCGGGTTTACATTACTTTTTAAATCGTCTCTTATTTAAAACTTTAATTCCAAATGAAATACAATCCTGTTTTCAACAATATTCCTGGTAAAATAGGTAATACAATTCACTGGGACTGACGTAATTCAAAACTTTTTTAATCTAAAATCAAATTGAGAAAAAACGAAAGCAAACATGAAAGGGGGGTTCATAGGGGTCTTGGAAATCCATATACACTATTTTTCACAAGCCCTTCAGTCTTATACCATTTACAGCATTTTTCACCCCTTTTACATATATAACATAGTACAGTGTATGCAATATTTTTCACATCTCCCTATATAGACGGTGAACCAACACGATCCTCAGAGACCCAGAGGGTGCATGAATGCACCGACTCCCTATAGTACTATATTTTACAAAAAGGTCGGGTAAATAATATATCTGTACGATAATTTTGAAATTACCGTTGAGAAAAGTTTGGATAATATTCAGAAGGAATTAACATAATTATTTGCATTTGCAAGAATCCACGTAGTACCAAATGTAAGCATACGGCAAATAGGCAGTACACAGCCCCGAAGCCAGGGGGTTCGGAGGGTGACTTTGGAATTTTTGAAAAAGTGACCCCCCCTGGGAAATCCTGGTTACTGTCCTGGCATGTGGCATATAGAGACTACTATATAGAGATCTGGATTACCCCCATAAACGTGGGACTGATTTTTCAAATCACCCCCACAACCAGGCCCGTAGCCAGAGGGGGAGCTGGGGGAGCGGAGCTCCCCCTCTGGCCAGAGATTCTTTCAAAATCATGCAGTTTTTCACCATTCTGAGATTTTTTTTCATGATTATTAGCCAAAATTGTGAAAAAGCTTCCCCTGGAAAAAAGCTGGCTACGGGCAAGCCCCCACAACTACTTGTGTATTGAAATCCCAAATTTATGGGGATAAGCTGGATCTGCAGTATTCGTTCAAACTGCCTTTAAATTTCATAATAGGCTTCTTTAATTCTTTTAAAACATATGTTTATTTAACTTATACGATGCCATATACGATAAATGTTGCCCCCTCTTATGCGGCCATACACAATAGATTTTCACCCTCCTCTTATACGATAACCCTATACACCCCCCCCATGAAAGCGAAAGAGAGTAACCGGGCACGAAAAGAAAAATGGAAAAATATAAATGCGACGCCTGAATTATTCCACCGTTTGGTAAGTCATGTGAGATATAACTTCAAATACAAAGAGTAAAGATATATAAAACATCCATGACTTGATATTAAGAGGTAACATGCGACAAATAAACATTATATTAAGTCATTAGTCAAGTAGTCGGGCCCCCGGGTCAGATTTCGAAACGGGATTTTTCTCGCCGATGGATGGACCCAAAGAATGCAATGAAATAGGGAGCATATTCGCATATCTGCGACCATTCATCTTGTAAGGTGCTACTTTCTATCTTCCTTTTAAATCAGATAAAACACACTGACAATCGATAATCTTTGCACAGTTAACGATCAAACATTGGGGTTCTTCATACTTCTGCTTTCTGATGAGCCACCTAATCTCTTCACTCACTCGATTTTTATACATGTTCCCGGGCCTGTGGGAACGATCATTCTGAACAGTGCGTTAGTGCGCTAGCGCGTGTTTTCATTATAACCTTATTTAGACCATTCTAATAAGCGCCCATGTATGAAAGAAATCAGAAATCCCGAGGAATTTCATGTATGGCAATTTTTCTTGACAAGAATGCATTTTCTTCAACATATTTTTATAATAATATGACAAGTGCTGTTATTGGAGAGAATACGATAAAAATCGCTTAGACAATATTGACAGTGGTTGAAGACCCGTCTATGTCTAATTTATTTCCGGCACGCCCACTTTGTCATTATCGCCGATTACCTTCAATATTTCCACTAGAGACTGCTGGATATTGATCTAAAGTTATACATTATTTCTAATTTGATGAGAGATCATCATTATTCGTGCAAAAGTCGTGTAAAAGTCGAGAAACATTAAAAAGAAACCAGACCTTGACATGCGCAGAACATCTGCGCAGTAGCTTTTGAAATTTCTGAATGCCGATAAAGAACAATTCCTTCATTCATTATGGATTATTATGATTCCTCGATGTTTCTTGAACTTTGTGAAGCGGGGTGGGCGCTTATTAGAGAGTGGGCGGTAATTACAGAGAATACGGTATTTTAAAATTCTGATTTTTGAAAACTTAATGTGCTCATTAGATGGTCAATAATACGTCTTCAACTTTAGTTTCAGAAATCTTTGAATTAAAACCACTGCACAAAATAAAAGACTGGAATATACAAACTGAATTGGCCAAACTCAATCTAGCTGAGTTGTCAACAATGAAGGTCCTCAAAGAAAGACGTCAACATTTGGAGAAAATGTGTGCCTTACACCCGGAAATTTCAAAGCAAAATACACCTGGTGGTTCTGTTATGGTTGGAAAACATTTCCCTTTTGTATATTGCAACATCCAAAAGGTGGGTAGTAGCACTTTCAAAAGAATTCTATATAGCCTTGAAAAAAACATATCCAATCCTTACAAAATGCGGGCAATAGAAGCACATCTTCATGGCGGTGTGAGAACATATATTGTAAAACAAAATAACATAGATGCAAAAATGTTGAACAAAATAGAGAATT
This sequence comes from Owenia fusiformis, assembly GCA_903813345.2. Classification (NCBI taxonomy): domain Eukaryota; kingdom Metazoa; phylum Annelida; class Polychaeta; order Sabellida; family Oweniidae; genus Owenia; species Owenia fusiformis. The sequence goes on from CAIIXF020000012.1 coordinate 14,784,138, forward strand.
ATACTAAAGTTGTAATTGTACGAGATCCAATTAATCGGCTTATATCTGCATATTGGGACAAAATGTACAGCATCAATCCAAGTTTTTGGTGTAGAAGGAACATAGCAGGTATGATATTCAACCTCTATAGACGTGGTAAAGTGTCAACTGATGACACATCAACAGTTAACTCCTTTAATGAAAGTGGTGACACATCAACTAACAATGACACATCAGTACCCAACTGCATATGTGATATATCATTTAAAGAATTTATAGGATATATCATACAACAGGATAACAAACATATTAACCTTAACAAACACTGGCGCCCCCTTTACAAAAACTGTAACCCATGCAAGGACATGAAATATGATGTCATAGCACATTTAGAAACTTTCAATGAAGACACAAATTTTTTCTTAAAGAAGATAAGTGGAACTAATCAACAACATGATGAACACGATAGTGATGTCATAACACGGGAGGTTGACATTCTTCTCAGGGGGTACTCAATGCCTCAAACGAAAAGCATGTGTGGATACAGTATGCAGGATTTAATAGTGAGGGCCTTCCAAGGCCTTGTTGCTAGGGGCTACATAAGTCAAGGGGCAATGCTACCAGCCCTGAATCCGGACCCAAAGTTCTACACCAGAGAAAGATTATATGCACTTTTCCTAAAACTTTATCAAACATCAAATGGATATAGAATTAGCAAAGCAGAACTAAGGAGAAACATGTTAAAACAACTGCCTAGTGATATGATCGAGAAAATTTATGATATATACAAATATGATTTTGAACTCTTTGGTTATGAATATAAAACACAATAAAGTTTAACATGTTTTCCTTGATATAAGAGTTTGTTACCTGCAAATGTTGGGATACTTTGTATTTACAGGGTGACCCCAAAAATTTTAATAAATTTCCCAAATATGAAGAGTTCAATGCATAAAACATTTGTGTGCTTGCATAGCAACTAGAGTTATGTTTTCCTTAGAAGCATGCTTTGGCACCAAACACTCAAATTGTAAGTCAGGAAATTTGTCTTTGAAAATTTACATAATAAGCAAGTCAGTTGATCATATTTGACAAACTTATTTTAAAAATTGGTAGATATGACATATTATCCTACACTTAGTGTACTAAATGTATAATAACATGAAAAAATAAATTTGATATTTATTGGCAAAATGAATATCCGGAGGATATCGTAACGATATACTCCGGGCGGAGGATATCGTGACGATATACTCCGGAAAACCCAATATGCGGAGGATATTGTGACGATATACTCCGCTTGTTGATTTCCCGCCAAATTAACTCTATTTGGCATGAAATTCATTTTACATTGATATTATACATTCAGTACACTCCTTGTAAGTGTAGGATAATAAGAACATCCTATGATTTTTTTCAGAATATCATTTTAATCTACTCGGTGATATTGATATATGCACTCGTTCGCTTCGCTCTCTCGTGCAGATATCAATATCACCTCGTAGATAAAAATGATATTCCTCAAAATCATAGGATATCCTATAATTATTGATAATATGTATGAAAGTAATCCAATAATGACTCAAATAATGGCTAAGACAAAAATCCCAATCTCAGATAATAGTATTTTTGAACATTTTTAGACAATATCATGTGCATGAGAGTATGCCTTGATGAATAAAAAGGTAATTACCGTATTCTCTGTAATTAGCACCCAGGATGTTAAGAAAATTGAAAATAGACCCTTCAGACCATTCTAAGACGGATGCAGGTTTGCCAAAAGCACAATATTGAACTATGGAGCATGTTGTTGTTTACAGCAGTGCTGTAAACTATCAACCTTGTCATGAAATACTGTAGGCTGGTGGGAGATTGAATGATGTACACATGTACCAAATATCAGGGAGTATAGCGACAGGGTTGCCGTTTTATTTGACCACCCTGCACATACAATTTACATCCCCTCCAAAAGTTTGGCAACCGGAGTGTTTAAGCCTCCTTATGTTTGAATTCTTATTTGAATGATATGTACAGTGTAAAGAAAAAATGTTTTTAGGGCTGGGAAAAATAAATTGACATCATTTCCGATACCTGCATTTGATTTCGCAAAATACAGTTGAATTTGAAAAAGTTAAGACAATCTGATTTTCTATATTAAAATAGTTGTCGGTGAATCTTTTACTGAATATAGTTAGCCTGAAATCTGAAGGCAAAATCATACATTTTAATATAACATATTTGTTTAATGAAATCCAAATAAAGAGTTAACATACATTTAAGGGCAAATTCCAACATATCTTTAAGGAACATATTTTTAAAACAAGATATTTTAGGGAGACTTCAGAGTTCAATATGTCAAATTCTGAAACATGCGATTCCCACACTTCAATACTGAGGTAAGATGATGATTTGAAAAGATTACAAATCAAAAGATTTGTATTTGGTATTTCATTTTATAATAGAGGAGTGTTCTTAAATGACTTTAATAAACTTAGAGTTAGTTACTGAATAATGGAGTATTTAATAGCAAATATTTTCGAAGAATGTAACTATTCATTTAATCATGGGGCACATATAAAAGTCTGTATGGCTACACGAATACTCTCAATTGGTACTCAAGGTATCCATTGTGCTCCGTAAACTCTAAAATTAAACCTTTTTTAAATTCCAATGCCTTGCAACAAAGAATACATATAGTGGTCAAAATACATGTTTGTTCTTTCTTTGAATTGAAAATAAAAAATAATCTGTACTTACAGGCAGAATCAGATCTATGGGGCTGACAAATTTCTAAGTAACATTTTTTTTAAAATTTGAAATAACATTTATTTTCCTTTAAAACCAGAACAACGGCAACGCCAAAGCGTAGCGAATCCCATCGAACAGAAATGGCTGGCATTTTTACAAACAGAATATATAGCAAATATCATAAAATAACACCCATAAGAAAGGCCACCATTTTCAAAATGGTTGCACACTAGCCAAATTGTCATCAGAAGAAGTAATATGCTTTTAAGTAGCCACATATAAAATTTTCAAAAAATGGCACACACATACATGTAAATGCTGGCCATTTTTTAAAATGACCACCTTCTACCCAAAATGTCATATTTTATAAGACAGTATGCAATCCTTACGAGTATTTATACTTTTTGAGTTATAGTAAAAAATGTAAAAATGACAGCCATCTTTTAAAGTGGCTACCTACTACATGAAGTGTTATGAGACAGTGTGCAAGGCTCATAAGTATTCACATATCAAATATGAACAAAATTACTCCACTACTTTTGAAGTTATAGTAAAAAATGTAAAAAATGGCAGCCATTTTTCAAAATGGCCACCTACTACCCAAAGTATGATTAGACAGTGTGCCATGCTTATAGTATTCACATATAAAATATAAACAAAATCGCTCTACTACTTTTTGAGTTATAGTAAAAAATGTAAAATAACACACATAAAAATGACGGCCATTTTTCAAAATGGCCGCCTACTACCAAAAATGTCATTAAACATTGTGCCATGCTTAAAGAATTGACATACCAAATATGAACAAAATCGCTCCACTACTTTTCAAGTTACAGCAAAAATTGTAAAATGATGTGCAAAGGCAGCCATTTTTCAAGATGGCTGCCATGTATTTCTTCCGTATTTACATATCTAGCTTAATCAATGTCCTATATAACCTTTTTACATTTGAAACATATTGCTTTTACAGTTTTATATGCAGTACCTAGATTACTGTAAAATTGGCACTAAAATGGCCGCCATTTTTTAATGAGCGGCCATTTTGAAAATTAGTTTTCGAGTAGAACTTCTACCCCCATTGGGTATATGTGTACAAAATATGAACAAAATCGGGCCAGTATTTGAGCTATTGCCGGACGGAGGCGTTCCCTATATATATAATTAACTTACAATTATACATTTCTTAGTAACATGAACAATTGTACAAGGTGACCCCAGAAACGTCACCTCCTTAGTTTGGGAATAACTATCTCCTTTTGAAGGAATTTCTATGATTTTTTTTGTAGATGGAGAGTTCAATACATGTAGCATTAGAATTTACCTAATAAGCAGTCAGTTCATCAAATTTGACAAGACTATTGATAAAAGGGTGGATTTTACAAACTATTCATAATATGTGTGAAAGAAATCCAGACAATTTCAGAAAATTGCATTTTTACATTTTTGAACAATTGCATTCTCAAAAATATATGAAATCGAAGTGATGGATAATAAATACTTTACCCATTCGATTAAATTCTTGTGTTTATAAATGATACATACATGTATGCTTTATATAATAACTCATTCCAAAATGTTTCAAAATTATTTGAAATTTATTTATCCGCCCCTATATGAATCACCTTGATAATGTCCTCTCCCGGGTGTCACCTTGTCATCCCCCCTCTTCCAGATCAACCAATTGTTTTAAGCCATGCTTCCTATGTTAACATTATCATATAATCATGCAAAACTGGTATCCGTTTGAGTTTTCTAACCCTGCTATGAAGGATGTAACAAATATACAATGTATCTCGAATGGTATATTACTTTTTTCTGAATGTTGATATCCAAAAAAACATATCTTTGGTTTATCAACACATACTGGACACAATATAACGATTATACACATTGTAACATAGATAAGAGAATTGGGGAAAATTACAATCCCTTTGATCATTCTTTGATCAAATTATTAAAATTTAATCTCCAGCTGAGGTGGAACCAAAGTGTTCATATCAAACATTCACATTATAGTTTACTGTGGAACTCCTTCAATAAACGCAACATATTTACCATTTTAGATTTCATATTGGACTTTCTGCACAATGATAAAATGTTGATGATATAGTTTTTGATAAAACCCCAGGGCTGTAGCCAGCTTTCAGTCATGTTTATGTCTTTTGAATGATGTCTGCCCCTTGATGCATGTATCCTTTAATAAGTGGTGTTAAGAATATTGGTGTAGGCCCTGGTGAAGGGAAATGTCATAAAGATTTGACGTATATCGCGATATAGCCAAGCCCCCTTTGTCTTTATCCTTTTAAGCAAATGGCAGATAAGGGGGGTTCTGGCATACCAGAATGTTTGACGTAGGATTAAAAAGGAACAAGTGATTGATCATTATTGAACTGATGTTTAATAAGCCACTTACAAGATACAATTTTAAATATAGTTGATATTGTGTAAAGTTTGTTTTAACACATAGGCGTAGCCAGGGGGGTGAATGATCGCACCCCCCCCCCCAATAACCAATAAAGAAGTTTCATCAATTTTTGTAAAATTCAAGATAAATCTTAATTTTTTGGCTTGGCCCCCTTTCGCACCCCCCCCCCCCCACTGAAAGCTGGCTACGCCCCTGTAACATGTATTCTATTGATATAGCTATAAAATACAAGAAGACATGACTGTTTTGGCATTTTGAAAATAATATTTTGGTTTCCTTTCATTTTGTGATGTGTCCTTTTCAGGGGGGTTTGGTGGTTGGTGTTCTGCTAGGAATGGATTGAATCGGGGTTTCATTTTGCAAGCGAATCTCGAAACAGGCGCTAATTGTGTAAAAGCGAATCTCGAAACAGGCGCTAATTGTAAAAGCACAATTACCTTTATTTTACAACAAGGAGTATATTCATTGGGAGGGCTTAAATAATAAACAAATATTCCATTCTATGTTCGGGCAATACCTGTTCATCTTTCAATGATTTTTGCAGCATATATTGCCCGCGGCCCGAAGGGCGAGGGAAATACATGCTGCAAAAATCATTGAAAGTGCAACAGGTATTGCCCGAACATAGAATGAATATTTGTTTTATTATATCATTGCTACACATTCGCTACGATCATACATGTACTTTGCAGACTGGCACTCTTGTAATATTCCCCATCCTTCGTTCGCAGTTCAAGAAAAAAATCCTCTAAAATTCCATCCAGAACGATTTTATCGATAGATTTAACGTTTATTTTGATATCTTTTTTGTCCACATAACACTTGAAAATGTTCCAAGACTTTTCCTTTGATTTAATGGTGTTTTTGGAAGGCATATCCCTCAAGATGTCGTTCTCTTCATCGGAATTCAGACTTATAAATCTTTTTCCATCTGCCATTTTAATGCATGTCACAACTGTACTGGACGAAACGGGACGATTCAGAATTCCCGGGCGGGCAATACGCCGGGCAATACGTCTTTTATAATTCAAAAATTAAGGGAGCTGTGAAATACGCTTTGGTATTTTTGATCACATGGTACTGAACTAGATAACGGCAACTCCGCGGAGTAGCAAATCCCAACGAACAAAATATCAATTACCGAATTCCAATCAATTATACTCATTACTTTGGTTAAAATTGAAAAAATGAGATTTTAGAATTGCGAATTCCTGCAAAGCAGCCATTTTGAATTTTCTGAGGTACAAATCTGAAAAATAGTACCATTATTGTGATCTACTCCAAAATTCCTTCAATTTGAGTATAATATAGTTATACTTTGAAGGGATCGAAAAATTATTGCGAAATCGTAGATTAGACGGCCATTTTGAATTTTACGAGGCTCGAATCAGAAAAAAGATACAATATTTGCAATCTACTCTTAATTGCCTTTCATTTGAGTATAATAAAGCTATACTTCAGAAAGATCTAAAAATTAGCGAAAATTTCTGTTTTCCTGTCCCCCCATACACGGCCCCTGGGGGTCGGGATGAAAAACACAGAATATATGTGAAATAGATGAATGTTGTGAATATACTACCAAAATTTCATACAATAATATTAATTACTTTGGTTTAGAATGAAAAATTTATGATTTTTGCAAAAAAGTCCCGTCATTTAAAGCGGCGGCCATATTAAATTCCAATCAATTATACTCATTACTTTGGTTAAAATTGAAAAAATGAGATTTTAGAATTGCGAATTCCTGCAAAGCAGCCATTTTGAATTTTCTGAGGTACAAATCTGAAAAATAATACCATTATTGTGATCTACTTTCGAAAAACTATTCACCAATATACATCTTTCCACTAAATATGAAGAAAATCCGTCGACTTGTATTCAAGTTTTCTTCCGGACGGACAGATGGACGGACGGACGGATGGATGGACGGACGGACTGACTGACGGACGGAGGGCTTCACTATATCCCTACCAAACTTCGTTCGTTGGGATAATCAGCCAATCAAAGGACACAAATTCTAGCAATGATATAATAATGTGTTTTAAATAGAGAGTCTATTCCAAATATTGAGTTTGGTTTAAAGAGAAGTATCCTGGGAGAAGTATGAGGGTCCCGGTATCATTTTTAATGACAAGGGATTATTCTTTAAGAGCTTTAATTTTATAATCCATATAACCTGAACTTGTGATTAAACTAATGATCAAAGGATGGCTTTTTGCATCAATGTTAAATTGGGGATAATTTTGACAATACCCATGGTTAACTTGGAATTATTATAAAACACTTGATTCCAGTTTTATAAGGAATTTGAGTTTGATTTGTTCATGATTTGTTAGACTTTGTCTAATGTCAATTGATATTGTTTTTCTAGATATTTAATTGATCAAAGATAAAAAAAAAAAGTATAATCTTATGGCTGTTTAAAACACTTTTACAAGATTCAAATGCCCAAGATAAATAATTTTCCTTGTTTTAAACGCTCTAAAGAATTCATTTGTGCCCGTGTGCCAAGATTTTACTTTGTTGCCATTTGAAATGAGATCATTTGCATATTCCAAATTTCCGATCTTTCAAATAAAAGTCAGACGACAGCCTGGCTATAGGGAAATAACTAGAATCAAACCCCCATATTGGCCCCCTGGCATCTTAGAGACTTGATCCAAATATCGATATGCAAGAAAAACAAACTGGAGACATAGAAGATACCGGGGGGGGGGGGGGGGGGTGAGTACACGGGACAGAGTTTTCCCCCCTTTGCAACAAACCTTTAGTACAGGCTTGTATCACAACAAACTGCTTGGTTTAAAATGTACAATTAAGGGGGTAATTCATTATAACCAAACTTGTAATCTGTTCAGTTCTATTAAACATTACAAAATTCAGCCAAGATATATAACTACATGTATGTAACTATGAACCCCGGGCTATGAACTACATGCATTTAGTTAGATCAGAGAGTTTCAAAAATAGAAATTCCATCAAAACAACCTAATCAATGGAATTAGGATTTAATCCCTTACATGTAATCATCAGTGTTGGTAATTATGATATGTAATCAGAAAGATGGAATCTGTTTTGTTTAGATTAATGATCAAGTGTTTTGGTACCTTGATTCAAAGCTCTTTTAACCTCATAATTTTCCGGTGGTTTTAAATTTCAGTTCATACAATTCATTTATTTGGGATCGTAAGATTTTTCTGAATGATTACGCTAAACATACACATGCATATGTGAGCCTGAAACTATTATTTGAATATATTTTAAGATGAGTTCCTAATGCGTAAATCTTGTTTGTTCCGTCAACATTTTAATTGCGATTCTTCAACATTTTGGATAGTTAAGACTCATTTAGGATAAAGACGCTCTACCCCCCAATCATTTTCAATATATATATGTAAGTAACATGTAAGTAAACATTAGTAACCCGAGTTAGATGCTAGAAGTAACGAATAATGTAAATTGATATACCCTACAGGCAGGGGAGTAGTAAGCTTTCAGTCTGGGGGTGCTCTTTTCTTCATCTATCTCATAATTTCGATTTTTAACACAGGGTAGATGCAAACAACCCACCTACATGTTTTTTCAGAAATGTTTTCCTAATTTTCGACCCCTTCCATCCCTGCTTTTTTTAATTTTTCTTGCATCAATATGTTGCGTTTTGACACATAGTTAACCACTTTAAAGGAATAAATGATTCCTTCAGGGGTTTTAAAGATACCCACTATGGGTGACCAAACTTAGCTGAAAGAAATGATTTTTCCCTATGGGGAAAATAACATGGGAAATATTGTTTTCCACTTTATCTAAAAGGAATCATTTATTCCTTTTAAGGGATTAACTGTGTGTCAAAACGCGACATATTGATGTAAGAAAATTAACAAGGCACAGGACGTGAACGAGTTCACACCATCAAATAGGCAGACACTATGAACCAGGAAAACTGTTCTCCTATTAGTCTAGAAGAAAGCCGGGGGGGGGGTTGTTTTGGAGTATATACAATGTTTTATTGCAAAATATGTTGGTCTGATGTGTTCTGATGAAGATTAGACAAATATGCAGTAATGTTACCTTGAGCAATTTTTTCTGCAAGGTCAGCAAAATTTGCAATATTCCATAAGGAGGGATTTTAAGAATCTAGTTTTAAGAACTTATATACTTGCTTTTACATGGTTCTAGTTATTTCATGTCATATTTACATGATTAGCTTTGAACTGAACCGAGAAACTGATAAAAATTAATGCCGTGATTAAGTGCTGAGTCAGCGGTAATAGTTATTTTTCTCATTTCAATTGATTTTACATATCTAATCAATTTACAACCATATATTTGGACTTGGATGGTCAAAACTTAATGTTTCAAAGAACAAGGTTACTCTTTTAACTAAGATGTCAACTTTATTCGAAATATAATATGCTGATGTCAGCAAAATACTTCATCAAATTAGTAAAGCAGTCAGTTTCACACCAGGTGGCTGATTCGGGGGAAATAACATGGCAGGGTATTACAAAATTCCTTTAAACTTGAATATTCAGTTTTAGTGGTTCGCTCTTCACATTACCCTTATGTATGTGATAGTCATACAAATTAAAATATGTCCAGTAAGAGAAAATATTATCTGCCCAACACAAGAAAAGATATTTCACTTTTTGTGGTTTTACAATATGGGGTCTATTGGGAATCTCCCCGACCTAGAAGTCACATTTTCTCAGGAAAATAAATTTTCACAATTGATAAACTCTTTGCAAAACCACATTTCTAGATGTAATTTTACATGTAGATTCCAAATATGACATCAGTTTGACTGAATTGTGAATTTTTAATGACGTAAATCAAGATTATTTCTACTCGCATATAGGATATTGGCCCTAGAAGCTCTAAGGGGGGGGGGGGGGGGGGTTGTACAAAAGGCCCTCACAGTTAAGGTTTTCTCTAAAACCTTCTAAAGGCATCAGGTAGAATCTTCAATTCCTCAGTAGCTTGAGCTAGAGATACAACAAATGTATTACGAAAAAATCAGCAGAATTGTATGTAGGGTAATTAATTTATTATGATGAAATCATCAGCTCCAAGAGACAAAACCTTATTATATAAACTGAGAATCACTAATTCACGTTCAAACCAGACAAATATACAATCTTAGATCTAGTACGTTCAGAACAAACATGGGAAAATACCCTATAAAGAAGACAGGGTCAAACCTGTGGAACACTTTACTTTAGTCAGAAACCCATGTCTCTCTATCGTTTCAAAAAATTTACCCAACGTATCGGTCTCTGTTAATTTATGGCATCCATACTTTTTTGAAAGGTAACACTTTGAGGCTTAATTTTTTGCCGGATGCCCTTGCAAACTCTCATTGGTTCCTCTGTATTGTAGCATTCCGTTACCATGGTTACGCATCTATTGACATCTTACCTTGGAATCTTAAATCATTTGCAACTTTGTCATTATTTGGTCTATAGAGATGATATTGGTATCAAATTAAACCTAATCAAATTTCCCATAAAGTAATGATATTCAATTATGCAAATTAGCTCATTTGCATAAATTGTGACATCATCAATCAATTTTTGATTCAGAATTTTCAAGTATAGCAACGTATCTATTAGAACTGAGGCCGTATGTCAGAATTTCTGCAAAGTTTGGTCCTTTAGACTATAAGAAGAAGGTATAAGCAACATAAAAGTGAAAACAGATTCACAATTGGATCAGTATTACCAAAGCTATTAAACTTTCGAGGCAGCTACTGTGAATGTCATTATTTGATAATTATATTCAGACATCTTACCATGGACGTTTAAAATGTTTGTAGCTTTGTCATTATTTGGTCTATAGAAATGACATTGGTATCAAATTAAACCTTATTTCCTGTATGATTACAATATTCAATTATGCAAATTAGCTAATTTGCATAAATTGTGATGTCATCAATCAATTTTTGTTCGGAATATCCCAGTTTAGCAACATACAGTATATATTTGAACTTAGGCTGTATGACAGACTGTGTGCATAGTTTTGACCTGTATTTGATGAGTGGAAGATATAGGCAACATTCAAGAGACAATGGATTCAGCATTGGATCAGAATTAGCAAAGTTATTCAGCTTTTTGGGCAGCTACTGTGAACGTCATTGTTTTACAATTATAAAAAATATTACAATAACGAAAAAAAAGAAACAAACATAGTTGTTTCAATCTTATTGAGTAAAAATGTACATAACTTGTTCATATTTTTCCATTGAACTGGACATGTAAGTGTGTGGATATGTTATATGTATTTTGTCTATCATTCACAGGGGTCAAAATCATGTGATCTTGATCCTGTATTTCAAAATACAATTTTATAATTCACCATATACTGTCAATGATCCATATGAATACATAGTAATGCTTTAATTATGCTTTTTTGACATATGTTGACAAATATACATATCAATATTTACAAAATTTATATGGAGTAGTATTCCTGGTTTCATTTGATTTCTAACATGTGATAAAGCTGAAAACAAAGCTGTTGATATTTGGACATACGCTAAATAAATCTTAATTACCATTTTTTATTCAAAATACAGATAGAGTGTCAACTTTAGAACTTAGATATTAACATTTCCATCTCATGTCCCAATGTGCAAAATGAAAAGTGTGATGTGAGAAAGTCACATCACACCCTCCAGGACGCCTATCTTTGATGGAGCTGTCACACTTAGGCCTTGTAGCTCATCATTCGCCACCATGTGAATACTTTCCGACAGATGGCAGGGTACAGCATGAATACAGGGTGGGCAAAACAAATAGTTTTACAGAAAGATATCCTCATCACACCAAATAAAAAGTAAATTAATTAAAAAAAAACAATGCCCAAAATAAATCAATTGGTGGCAAATGGCAAGCCCACACAGCTAATGTGACAACTACTTAAGGGAATTTTTAACCTTCAAAATCCTTGGTGATTCAACCTTAAAATGGTTTATGTTATAGCTTTTCTGAAAATGGACTATAAGCAGAAAGTAGGTACTTCGGGAAGCAAAATGAAAAGTTTAATTTTACATAGTATAACCTCTTTGATATGCAATGAAAAATGATGAAAAATCCATACAAAGAGCTCAGTAGTAGTACTAGTAATCCTGAAATTAAAGTGTATTGATCGAAATAGCCACAAAGAAAAAATGCCCTTTAAAATATTTTTGAAAGAAGTGATTTTTGTAGGACTTTAACTAGCCCTTCCTACATCTACATATAGGTTTCCTACATCTAACTCTTATGGAAGTATGTGTGGTATAGGACTTATAATCTGAACTTGTTTTAAAGGGTTTCCAAAATATGAAATATGTAAAAATCTATGAAAAATATGAGTCTCAGATGGATGGATTTCAGGTATATCCCAAAGAGTATGGATACCATTCAAAACTGAGAACAGTAACAACAGGAGATTTTAGCACAAAATAAAGGAGTTAATCACGTAGTATGATTGACAGAGGTTGAATAAACTATTTTAATATGCACTTTTTATAGCTTAGAAGCTTTAATATGGAATGAAAATAGCATACCGTATGTAGTTTAGGGAGCATAGATTGCAATTCTGAACGAAGACCAGTAGAAGATATTATTTCATTGTAAGGATTTAAATTATTTTCAGACAAGGGTTTCTGAAGATCTGATCAATATAACAGATTATATCCAAAAGTCATAGATGTACATGTAGACCTGAATGTTGGGGCAGTTATCCAAAAGTCATCACAATAATATAAGATGTGCTGAGAGGAGCTGAATCAATGTCACAGCTCTATATGATGTTAACAAGGAGATTAATGTCACACAGATGATATTTGGGAGTTAAATCAAACTGGTGAGGTGAACATGGAGATGTGACAAAGATGATGGAAACATTAAGAATAAAAAACATCCCTGTCATGAAAGTCACCACTGAAATAGATACATAAGAACAATTCAACCACTGCCATATGAGTCCAAGACATGGGTAATGCTAAATGAATATCAATGTTACATATACGAGATGTAGATGGTTATAACATGAATGAATGCCATATAGTTGATTTTAACGCGGATATCAATGTCACACTGATGACATTAAATCAGTGTCATATGGATGTAGAAACTCTCGGGTTAAAGCCCTCACTATTCATTTATACGCTTCATTAACACTTAATATAAAAATGCAATGGTATCTATAAACTATGATAGGTTGGTATGATAAATAATACAAGTTGTCTCAAAAAATGTACCTAAAAGTATATAAACGGCACAGTTAAACCAATTAATATTTTCAGACATTTTTGCATGGTCATGTTGCTGAAGCATGTACGTTTCCTTCCTGATACAAAGTTTTTAGTTCAGTCTTGCCTTTTTGATGATCTAACCCTTTACTTTTTATTTCATATTTCAATGACAGCCTGTTTCCTTATGCTACATTGTTCATCACATTTGATAATGTTTCAGGTGGAATGTTTTGAATTTCTCTTTGTGTGTTGGCCTTATGTTGTTCTAGGTCTTTTGGGTTGGGATTAGCTTAAAGGGATAATAACCTCAAGTAAAAACTATGATTCATCAGAATAATAAGTCTATAATCAAAAACATGACCCGGGTATGAGCGACGATCTTATAATGCATCGGCAGATATATTGGAATTAATTTTGAGGTATTGGATCTTCACCTGGATTATGGAGGTCGCCATAACCTACCTATGAATATTCATGAGCGGCGTCACTGCGACTCGACAAATTCCAGCATTTTGATTGGCCTGAAAAATGCGCATGCGCAATTGTAGCGGGGCGGCCACATTGAAAAATATTACGAACTTCTTAACAAGAAAATGGAGCAATTTGAAGATTTTGACGATGTATTTGGCATATTGACATACTATAATATGATATCACCTGTTCGAGAAAAACATGACCATGTTCACATCAATACTTACAATTCATAGAATTAACTCCCAAAGTGCCAATCAAAACCAAAAACTGACCAACTCGTGAACGTTGGTTACCGACATGACAGGAAAATGCGTTAATTTTATGTTGACAATCAATTATCTCTCGATCGTTTTGCTTGAAGATTAAACATATTCGGATCTTTTATTTAATAAAATGACGAATGGCAGATATTAATTGGATTTTTGACACTCTGTTATAAATATAAGGCAGAACTGATAATGTATTTCCCGTCATGAATGATCGCGATCGATGACGCAAGGTTCGTCATTTCGATCACCATGGAGGTGTATTTCTGTTGTATTTACAGTAGACAACAAACAATTTAAAGGCTCGTAGACCTAGTATGTTATATTTATTTCACAAATATGGTATTAAGTTATAAAGCTATTAAAGACATACGATACGATACGCTACAATATATTCAAAAAGTTTTTTCAAAATGGCGTCGACCTAACCGGCACATGACCTGGTTCAGTTCTCTTTTTGGGACCGGATTGCTCGCCTTGAATCCGTTTTCTTTTGTTTCTTGTGAGAGAATATGTATGGTATGGCAACTGCCCGAACGACAGTGAGATTCCATTGTCGATAACGACAGTGTTATTTCTGTTGCCGATAGCAAACTGTCGTGAGTAAACCCGGAAGTAAAATTGTGTTCAATCTACGCCGTTTGAGGAGAAAATCAGCTAAAACAACTTGCCCCGCGTGTCTAGAACCATCATCACTGTAGCGTCTATATAATCAATACTTACTTGAAATTTCCTGACATCGAACTAAATAAACCACTCTAACTTCAGTTGTTATTCATTTTTATTCACCAATCTATTTTGAAGAGCTTTTGAAGAGCGATTTCAGCATTTGAGGCAATCTGCGCCAGTTCCTCTTGATTCGGAATCTAGTTCATGCGCATCAGAATGAATAATTTGATTGGCTTAATTCCAAAAACACATGCGCACTTGTAAATTATTTCAAACTACTAGGCATGCGTAAAGAGTTGAAGCAAAAACGAAACTGCTGCAGATTACCCTACTTATTCGATGGCGGAATTGGAAAATTCTTTATTCAAAATGTTTTCCCGTATCCGGGAGAAAAAACACAACCCCAGGATAGATATAGGACGACAAACAAGACAATAATAAGTAGGAATCTTTGATTGTTAAAAGCCGTGCATGAAACTTTTCAGAAACTATAGTAAGTGACACTGTTTTAAATGTGTTCTATTCCCCGGGGATTCGGTCCACGACAACGACAGCTGGCTTGAACTGTCGACAGATTTTAATTCTACCGTCACCAGCCGACTGTCGTACTGTCGTTCAGGCATTTCTTTTAAAGTCCTTATCCCAAGTCTAGCTCTATCAGTGGAAATATTTGAACAATTTACCGCACAACACATAGGCATTTTCCTTTGTTGTGAATGCTTTCAAGATGGCGGCTCAGGTCGCAGAAACGTCACACTTCCTGTCTACATCCGGGTCTCTGAGGGAAATATGGAGAGCCCCGTCCAACAGACAACTGGGTCACTGGGTCAATTTATGATTTTTATTTTCAATATTATACAAAAACTAACACATAACAAGATTTTCAACTTATTGCATTTTATTCAGTAGTATTGTAACTACATATAATGATGATTAGAATACCTGACATTATTTCCGCTTTAACATGTCCCTTCAAATAGCCCTAGAGAAAGAAGTTCCAAGGTTGAAGATGGCAGAACAATCACAGAGAACCAGGTCAATTCATCGTGAGATATAACAGCCTTCTCTCAGTTTCCTTCTTGTGCATAGCAGAGATGGTCTGAGTATCAGAATGAGGTCAATTATCGTCAAATGATTTAGCGGTTAATTGATAATGGAGTTCCATCTGCCAGAGTTACGGAGACTGAATGAAATATAAATGAGAACACAGTTTGAGCCCCTCCATGTACAACAATGGCCACACAAAAATTCCCATGAAAGGAGTTTCTTCTCTCTGCATATAGACATTGTGAGGGCCTCCCTATTCAACAGATTTGACACCCCAAACATTTTCTCTGGGATGACTTCAAGAACCATGTTTATGCTTATCCCAAGCCTAGAGACATAGAACAACTTGAGATCAACATGTTAAAGGAAATTCAAAACATTCCACCTAAAACATTATCATATATGATAAACAATGTTAGGATGCAGGCTCTCATCAAAATGTAAGGAGGTTAAATTAAACACATGGTATAAAAAGGGTTAAAAAGCATCAAAAAGGCAAGACTGAACTAAAAATTTAGTATTGGAGAGAAAACTTACATGCTTTTCCTAAATGACCATGCAAAAAATATCTGAAAATATTGATTGATTTATCTTTGCTGTTGATATTGCTTTGGGTACATTTTTGAGACACCCTAGAAAATAAAAATTGTATCTTTCATGTCACTGCCAGTAATCTGACAAAATGAGTGAAGGGGAGCCGATTTCTGCTAGAAAATTGAACAAATAAGATTTATTGCTTCAAAAAGCATATAGTATGGTATAATCAGTTAGGTGTTAGAATGGCGCAACGTCATCAGCAGTCATCATCATAACAATATGTCACCGATTTTGGTGGTGACATGAAAAACAGCAATGATATAATCTATAATAATATAATATAATGTTTAAAAATTCATGTAGATGTTCACTGCTTGAATCGCAGAACAAATATTGATGTTTGACCAGGCATGATGTTTCATCTCTTTAAATAGATTGATGCCTATGAAACAAATCAGTTTAAAAATTTATAGATTACATAACAGATTTCACAATACCATTCACCCATTCACTAACTGATGAATCCATAACTTTCTCACAAACAATAAATCATGTTACAAAATCAAAAAAAACTGTTTTGACCCCTGTCAATGATAGTCAAAATTATAAATACTTGTATCATTTCTATACACCAACTAATTCAGTGACTTGGAAAATATATAGATTTCACTCGATAAGCTTGAATCAGCTTTGTTTCATTTATGTTATTTCAGTGTTTTATTTTTGATTGTCAAATAGTAACATTCATAGTAGCTGCTTCAAAAGCTGAATTACTTTACTAATACTCATTCAATTTTGAATATTTGTTTTATGTTGCTCATACATCTTCCACTCATAAAATAAATGACAAACTATGCAGAAACTACGCCATACAACCTTGGATCTAATAAATATGTTGCTATACTTGGAAGTTCTGAAGCAAAGATAGGTTGATGACATCATAATTTATGCAAATTAGCTAATTTGCATAATTGAATATCGTTTTCATACCGATTATTCAATTAGGATCAATTCAATACCAAGATCTCCTTTTAATAGACCAAATAATGACAAAGCTACCAAACATATCAATTCTTAGGTAAGATGTTTAAAGTTAATTGTTCAGTGATAACGTTCATGGTAGCTGCCTAGAAAGCTTAATAACTTTGTTAGATCTGATCCAATTTTGAATCTGTTTTCACTTTTATGTTGCTTAAACCTTCTGCTCATAGAATAAAAGTCTAAACATTGAAGAAATTTTACCGTACGGCTTCAGTTCTTAAAGGGTTCCGATAAGCATCCCGTATAAAAACAATATGGCGGCTCCAGGCGAATCGACTGGATCAGTCCATTTTTAAGAAATAAGGGGAGTTCTGTAAAATCCAGTTTATTGAAATTGTCTTTGAGATAAAGTAATCCGTTTATAATGATTTTGAAAACATTATCCATAGAGTGATTGCTTTCAAAGAATATGTACAACAGCCAATATAAATCCTTGTATTAGAACTGCTTTGTTTCATTTGTAGGATATTTCATATACCAAGCTGTGTGCTATTACGTTATGGGGAAATTTAGATGTCAATTTTTCCTTATTATACACAAATAGAAGATCCTGAAACTTCACCCATAAATGTGGAATTGATTTGTCAAATAAAAATCACCGTTTTATAAATATGTGACGATCTATAATATACTTATGCTATATAACAGTTAGAGGTGTTGACACAACGACCTCGAGCCTGTGAACCCTTGAGTATTATTCCGGGATCGGGCCTTTTATACTAAACGGTGAGCAACACCAGAAACGAGCGTTCGATTTGCTAAACGATATGCGTCACCCTTTAAAGATACATTGCTATACTTGAAAATTCTGAACCAAAAATAGATTCATGACGTCACACTTTATGCAAATGAGCTAATTTGCATAATTGAATATTATAATTCTATGGGAAATTTATTTAGGTTTAATTTGATACCAATATCATTTCTATAGACAAAATAATGACAAAGCTACAAATGATTTATGATTCCAAGGTAAGATGTCTATAGATGCGTAACCATGGTAACGGAATGCTACAATACAGAGCAACCAATGAGAGTTTGCAAGGGCATCCGGCAGAAAATTGAACCTCAAGGTGTTACCTTTCAAAAAAGTATGGATGCCATAAATTAACAGAGACCGATACGTTGGGTAAATTTTTTGAAACGATAGAGAGGCATGGGTTTCTGACTACTTCATAAAATTACTAATTCTAATACTCTTTCCACCTTCAAAAAATTAAGATTACACTTGCTCAACAATTAACATCATTACTTTAAGAAAGAATCAATGAAGCGAGCAGCCTAACAAAAAATTGTTTCAATTTTCGAATATTTCTGGCTTATGTCATTCCTTTTCATGTCTATGAGGGTTGTCCCAGAAGTAATGCACTATATGCTCTAACTTTCTTTAATATTCTTCAATTCAGCTGAAATTTTGTGTATATTACAATTGAAGTTTTATCTATTATATCCTGAATTTTCAGCATCATTATTAAGTCTTAATATGGTTGCTATAGCAACATGTGGGTAGGGGTGGGTGGGGCAGGTACCAATTTCTCTTATGAAAATATCCAAAGTGTTATTTTATAAATATTTCTTTCTTTTAAATGATCAAAATGTTTGGAAAATTGTTAAATTTATTCAGCATGATGTTTACTAAGTACAAATTATGACATTCAGCACTGTGATGTCATAATATTACAGTTCAATAGTCACAAATTAAAATACAGTCACAGTCAAGAAATTGCAAAAATGGCAGCAATTCTCACCTGATAACAGAAGGCCTTGCGTTTGGTGGCCTAATTTCATACTTCACTTGGACTCACAGCCACACAAAACTTATGCTACCATGAAGAAAGTATACAAAAATTCTCAAAAGTTCATGAATTAAATTAGGTAAGATATAGCCCATCATGAGAAATCATGGCCTTCATATTTCTTGTTGAAGGCGGAAATATGTGATGAGTATCAGAATGGATTTAACCATTTACTGTGTCCATGTAGACCTATGTAGCATAGTAGTCCCATTCAAATCTAAAACAAGGGCGGGATGTCAAGGAGCAAAATCCTTTCATCAGAATATTAAAACATAGTATTTGCCCATTTAATTTGATTCTTGATAATAGTTTTTTTTCTGAAAAGTTACTTATTCACAATGAAGCAACTATGTATCTTTTGAATCAATATTTTATAACGAAGTGTATTTTTAGAATTTAAATCTTAAATAAAATAGGATTAGTATCAGAATGAAATAGATTAGCCTACATAACAATTTAATAAATGAGAAAGGTAGAAACGGTATACTCTTTTATGATCAATAATGCAGATGCGAGTAGGTATTTACCAGTTATACCACCAGGTGGCTCGTTCGGGTCAGATAGCATGGCGGGTATAGTATAAAGTTCCCTTTAACTTAAATAACATCTGTTTTAGTGGTTCAATTTTCATATAACCCTTATGTATCTAATAGTTATGCAAATCAAAATATGTCCAGTAAATGAAAATGTTATCTGACCAATACAAGAAAAGATGTTTCACTTTTTGTGATTTTGTAGCATGGGCTCTATGGAGAATCAACCCGAACTAGAAGTCACACTTTAAAAAATAATTAAATTTTCAAACTTGATAAACAATTTTCGAAACCACATTTCTAGATGTACTTTTAAATGTAGATTTCAAATATAACATCGCTTTGACTAAATTTTGAATATTTAATGGCGTAAATCAAGATTTTTTCTACTCGCATCTAGTCTATTAGTGTTGGCTCATATGGACAAACTAGTGACAAAAATTAATGTCAACTTTACATTAAAAGATAATCTTCCAACATTAACAAGACAAAATGCCACACAGGTTATCGCAAATAAATGAATAGATAGAATTCAATCATTTACGGTGTTTATATGTAGCGTATGTATTAGTCCTGTTCGTATCTATTACAAGAGCAGGGTGTCTAGAACACGTTTAGAACATTACTACAGTAATACTAATTGGCCATTTAATTCAAGTCTGAATGATAGTTTTTTTCTGAAAAGATACGAATTCACAATGACGAAACGGGTATCTTTTGGAATCAATATTCTATAATGAAGTGTATTTTTAAAATTTAAATCTTAAATAAAATAAGATTAGTGTCAGAATGAACTGGATTACATATTACAATTTAAAAAAAGAAATGAAGGAACATTAAATAATTTTAGTTGAATAAAGTAAAATATAAGATTTCATAAGCAAAGTTGTTTTAATACTAAATGTGTAATTTCAAGTCTATCTGCTATTACATGTTAAAGGTTATTGTTTTGGAAATTGTTTTGAAGTTATGAAATACTTGTATATGTTTAGGTTCAATTATAGCAGGTGACAATAGATTAATAATACTACCTTTTGAAGTAAGAGTAAAACATAAGCTTACATTTGCAAATGCAACTAACAGCTAGCGACTACCGGATTAACCTACTATTTTATGACCAATTCATTTAAATATGAATGCGGAATAGTGGCAGGTACTATTCATATCTAAATGAGTTGCCCATAAAATAGTAGCCCTTAAGAAAAAACGCTTGTTTTCTCCTCATGTGGTTAAAAGATGACCTTTTTTTAACCACATTTTTACCACTCAAGATATGTTTAAGTGTGGTTGTGGTCACTTGTTTTGACATTCATAAAAGTGTGGGCTCTTTTGGTATTTCTTCCACAATTCCAAGAAATATCTCCCCATAGTTTCTCCTCATAATGAGAAAGTGTGGTTAAGGTGTTCCTGAAACTATGGGTGAGCAGGACATCAACTTAAATATGATTTAAGGTTACCATATTGTTAATAGGGGTTAAAAGGGTTAATGCTTGTTAAATATATTTTTGGATTTATTGTACATGATAAGTCTGTTATACCTGTTATTCTGGTATCTAAATTGTTTCATGCATCTTTTTCATCATCTGTTTTCCCAGGGAAATATGAAGGAATAAAAATCGTATTGAATCGTATTACATGAAAAAATCGTATTGTCCCCGGGACAAAAAATCGTATTGGAGCGTATTACATGAAAAAATCGTATTGTCCCCGGGAAAAAATCGTATTGGAACGTATTAACCTATTTTTGGTTTTCCTGTTATTTTTAACCTTGGCTAATTGATAAAAGCATTTTCAAAATGTAACATTTTAGAGGAATGTATTATGGAATAAATAGGTTATTTCTGGTCGGGATTGAATATGGGTTTCATTCCTCGGAAAATATGATATTGACCTTGGGAAATATGATATTGACACTCGGAATAAAACCCATATTCAATCCCTCCCAGTAAATAACCTATATTTATTGGTGTATATTTTAATCTTTGATTATCCCAGAGTTTAATCTCTACAGGATATTTCAGTGAAACGCCTCAATTTGTGGAAACTGGTGACCTATGAAAGTGAACTGTTGACAATACCAATCAATTAAATTTCAATATGCTCCCATACCAATTAATTTGTACAATAGTATTACACCACAAAGCCATATCAAATGTCAAATAGGGACCAAATACCAAACTAATTGTCTAAATATAAGACCAAATATCTGGGAAACAATCAAAATCAACCTCAATTTTTATTCACTATCAACTGAGACCATGCCACCATCATAAAATTTTTTATGTTAGTCTCAGCTATCAGAGAGGATGATGTTTGAATATGACTATTCAACGTTCATTGAAGGCTGCTTGGCACCTTTCGCCTGACTGTAACCAATGACAATTCTGCAATAAACTTTGTAAAATATATAAAAAGTGTAAGCTCCGAAGATTAATAACAGTAAATAAAATCAGTATTTGCTATTCATACCAAGGTTAAGATTGAGTCTATTGCCGAAGTAGGGTGGGTTGTTCTATTATGAGAAATCTAGCAATTCTAAGCAGTGTAAAAACTAAATTGAATTAAAAGAATTCCATTATATATAAAAACCACTGACCATAAGATTCAAAGGTGTGGGTCGGGTGTGGTATGAGTGTGGTTTGGAGATGGTATAAGAGCAGTACAGGTATGGGTGATATATAATATGAATAAAAAGTGTGGTCTAAAAATGTGGGAAAAGTGTGGTCTTTAAGTCAACAAACCCAAAATTGTTTACATAAGTTATAACAACAATGTTCAGTTCCACAGCTAGGACAAAATAAGTTTACTCAGATCTAGCTCAGATATAGATTTAATGAAAATAAGCATCCAAGATCCATATTTAAACTTATAATTATTAATCAAATGATTAATTATTATCAAATAATTATTAATTAAAATGGACACATTGAAGTGAGGAGCCTGAACTGAACATACAGAGGCAATCAGAACATGCCATCTAGATAGATACAGAAAAGTATCATTTAAAGCTCTGTAGATGAATTGAATTATCAGTTAACCTCCTTACAAATCTGGAATATGGTCCCTAAGCACAATAATGTACATTACAAATGTTTACTATAAAGGAAAGATATGTAAGACCTTCACTGAAAATGATAATAATTGAAGAAAAATAAACTGTGACCAGTTCACGAAAAAAGATCACATGATTATGAATATAAATATCTCCCACAAAATGCATCAACTTGGGTTGTTGCTATAGAACAACCTAATATCAACCTTTGGTATCAACTTAAGATGTGTTTTTCAGAATCTCACAGTCTTCACTAAAACTGCTTTTAATAATCTGTCCATATAACTGTAGCTTTAAGGGTGATTTAAAGTACAAAATATGTCATTGAAAATATACTGAAATTAAAGTTAAATAAAAATCACATTGCTAGGTTTCCTCATTCGCATGAATTTAGGGTTTTTGAAAAGATATTTAGGACTCAACTTGTCCACAAAGCACATTCAGGAATGTGTAATAACAAGTTAACAGACTTATTGAACTATTGTTTTTATAAACATATCAGCAACATCCTTTTCTTATTTAATCTTTAGATTTAGACTGTTGATTACAATTATAATCTTATTATTAAAATTAACATTGATGTAATTCAAATAAATTCACCAACTACAGGTACAACTTTTATTCTCGTACCTACAAGTCTTTGATGTCTAAGAAATAATAAAATCATGTCTGGACTATACTTTAACATTGATTCCCGGGGGGTTCACTATGTATAAACCTTGACGGGGATCCTCGGCGCATGTGGGGTACCTTTTTCAACGTTTGGTATGGCAATGGACCCATATTTTAGGATTTGGTATGGAAATGCCCGGAAATTTCTGACTTCTGAGGTATGGCAATGGTCGGACTTTTGCTCTTCTGGTATGAGAATGGTCGTTGTTGATACGTTACCTAACATTCGTGGTATGGCATTGGTCCAGTAGTTGCCAAATTTGAAGTTGTTTTGGATCGTTTCCCGAAGTATCTTCTTTTCTCAGGGCCTTCTTCACTTTTGAATTTTATATGGTATGGCATTGGTCCTACATTTTGACATTTGGTATGGCATTGGTCCCATAATTGGGCATTTGGTATTGCATTGGTCCTATATTTGGACATTTGGTATGGCATTGGTCCTATATTTGGACATTTGGTATGGCCTTTGGGCGTTATTTTGGTTGGTATGGGAACATATTGAAATTTGACAGATTGGTATGGGAACATATTGATATTTGAGGCTTCAGCCTAGGACCCCTGTCGAGTTTTATATACAGTGAACCCCCCGGGCATTGATTACATGTATTTGTACAGCAGACATCCTGTTATTCTTTAATTAGTCTTATAATAAGATTAGTCAGTTCAGTCAAAATAAGCGTCCCTTTAGAATAACTAATACTTTGTTTTATATTCATGCAAACTTCTGATCTCCCTAAATAGAAAATTCAAGCATCATCTGGACTTTCAATAGCAGGGGGCGAGTGTCCGAAATCGCTGTTTGTTTTCGATAATTCGCCGTTTGTTAGAAGTCGAATATAGTTTCGGGGAAAAATAAAAGTCTTCTATAGACTATCCTTTATTTTATTCAGCGATCTTGTTTTGCACTTCCTTGTCTATGATTTGTACCTCAGTTTCGAACTGCAATGGAACTCACTATAATCGTAAAGATCACTTGATCTCATTATAGTAGTAAACACCGTCCAATTTTGTACCCGTTTGGGCTATGCATTTTAGATCACTATCTAACCACTATCATGTGCATGATAATTCAAATTCCAACCTTTGGTATAATCAGAGTTGGTTATTTTCCACTGGACATGCAGTTACATGTATGATTGATATAACTCTGTACAACCAGTCACAGTACAGTCTTTCCAATGGGTGTAAAATTGTATTATTACCACCTTGCCGGGCCAGTTCTAGGGGGTTTTAGTGCTAAATTAGAAGGCATTCAATTTACTATATCGACCTGAGAAATGTGTGACGTCATAGTGGTGGTCCATATGGACCGGTCTAGAATATATTCTGGTCCGGCAATTTTTCCCCGGGAAATTAGATATCGTTCAGTGCGTAAGATTTTCTTGCTATTTCAGCCCTGGTCGTTAACGGTGGTAATAATACTTATAACGTCATTTCACTATATTCCCCTTAGAAATGATGTTATTGTACTATTAATCAGTTAAAGGCCCCATATAAAGTTTAAACCACTTTGGCTTATATTTTTGTCTTATCCAATGTTATCAAAGCGTGAAATGTGAAACTTTTTATTAATTTCAAAAAATGTTTTTGAAGGACTTTTTGTTAAAAATATCGTGAATTTATTTAAAATTAACTTAAAGAGGTAATAAGAGGTCAATAATTCTACATGTTCACGTACAAGTTTAAAAAATGTGTATCTTAAATTAATGTAGAACTACGCCTTTGTATCAGAGACACACTTTCATAGGTGCGTCTTTACAATGAAACACAATAACGAGAATTGCAACTTTAGGATCTTGAAAAAAGTTGCAATATCCTTCCTGGTTAGAATCGGTTTCCATGTACAACTAAAACACTATATAAAACTAGAAAAACAGCAACTCCACGGAGTAGCAAATCCCACCGAACAAAACATGTTTTGATAAAAAAAATTGAGCCAAATTCATCCACTGGTATTTGAATTATCAAAGATTATGTCTTTATGAAACATGGTTGCCATTTTGAAATTCAGCTGTCATCTTTTGATTTCTTCTTTAGCAGAGAATGTCCGTAAAATGGTATCTGGGATATCAAAGATTACTTTTTTAATGAAAAATGGCAGCCATTTTGAAATTCAGCTGTCGCCTTTAAAATTTATTCTGAAGCAGATCTCCTTTTCCCTAAACATCAGCATATAAAATTGGAACCAAATCCATCCACTAGTATTTGAGTTATCATTAATTACGTTTTTTACGAAAAATGGCGGCCATTTTGGAATTCAGTGACCATCTTGAAAATTTATTTTTGAGCAGAACTTCTTTGTCTCTAGGCATCAGCATATAGAATTTGAACCAAATCTGTCAACTGGTATTTGAGTTATCAAAGGTTACGTTCTTTTATGAAAAATAGCGGCCATGTCCCTATGTCCCTAGGCATCATCATGTAAAATTTGAACCAAATCCATTCAATGGTAATTGAGTTATCAAAGATAATGTTTTTTTAAAAATGGCCGCCATTTTGAAATTTAGCTGCCATCTTGAAAATCCTTTCTTGAGCAGAGCTCCTATGTCCCTAGGCACCAGCATCTAAAATTTAAACCAAATCCATTCAATGGTATTTGAGTTATCAAAGATAACGTTTTTTTAGGAAAAATGGCCGCCATTTTGAAATTTAGCTGCCATCTTGAAAATCCCTTCTCGAGCAGAGCTCCTATGTCCCTAGGCATCAGCATCTAAAATTTGAACCAAATCCATTCAATGGTCTTTGAGTTATCAAAGATAACGGCTTTTTACGAAAAATGGCCGCCATTTTGAAATTTGGTGGCCATTTTGAAAATGTCTTCTTGAGCAAGGCTCCTTTTTACCAAGGAAACAGCATATAAAATTTGAACCAAATCCATCATCTAGTATTTGAGTAATTAAAGATTATATTTTTTCCGAAAAATGGCCGCCATTTTGAATTAAGCGGCCATATTGAAAATTCCTTCTCGAGCAAAGGTCCTACACCCATAAGGCATAAGCCTATAAAATTTGAATAAAATCCGTCAACCGGTATTTGAGTTATTGCCCGGACACATGAACGGACGGACGAACGGACGGACGAACGGACGGACGAACGGACGGACGGCTTTTCTATATCCCCCTCGAACTTCGTTCGGTGGGATAATAACTATCTATACACCATCAATGCAAATATATGCTTTCTTCCATTCTGATACTCATGGCATCTAATCTGTTTCACTTGAAACACAGGGCTGAGAAGAAATGAGATGTCATGGTTTATCATGATGGCTTTTTTCGAGAATACATAATGCGGGTCCGGGAATGCAGGGTGCCACATTCATTGCAACACACCTTGCAACAATGTCTTATGAGGGTATATTTCTTATATTGAGAAGTTTATCATCTATTGAAATTAAATACTTGTACATGTAGCTACAAAAAGCGAATTTGTTTGAGCAGTCCTAGCTCGACATATTATAAAGAAAACAATATTTACAACATGGTATGCTTAGTAGACTGTTCAATTTGGAATTTCGAAGCTTAGCCAAACATCAGCTTTCTAACAAAAATCATCAAAAAAGGATTTTATCAAAGTCTTCCATGCAAATGAAGGTGCGAATTCACATTAACAAATTAAGATAAGATCCACAATATGTTATCAAATGGTTAAATGCGCAAAATGGAAATGACTTTGACAAACCTTGGACATCTTTCTTTCAGTCCATGGACTCTAAAATAACAAGAATTTGCATTGTCGGGAGCGTAAAATTGGTTATTTTGAATGCCGCCTCTTGTATTTTTCATCTGCCCCTTGTACACAAAGTTACTGAAACCACTGATCATTCATTTGACTCTAACCCTTATGTCATTTTACTGAAATATTTTGCAAAGATTAAACCGTATGTTTCAATCATACAACATTCTCATAGTTGTCACATGCGTAATGGAATATTTCAAAGAAGATGCATAAAACAATTTAGACAGAATAATAGGTATAACAGACTTATCATATACAGTAAATAATAAAAAATATTTTTAACAAGCATTAACCCTTTTAACCCCTATTAACAATATGGTAACCTTAAATCATATTAAAGTTAATGTCCTGCTCCTCCATAGTTTCAGGAACACCTTAACCACACTTTCTCATTATGAGAAGAAACTATGGGGAGATATTTCTTGGAATTGTGGAAGAAATACCAGTGGGGGCCACACTTTTATGAGTGTCAAAACAGGTGACCACAACCACACTTATACATATATCTTGAGTGGTAAAAATGTGGTTAAAAAAGGTCATCTTTTAACCACATGAAGAGAAAACAAGCGTTTTTTCTTAAGGGAGGTTATTCGGGTAGCCAACCGCGTTAGTTGCATTCGCGAATACAAGCTAAGACTGATATCATAGTGTATTATATTGCACAAATAATCAAATTGAGTTAATGTTAAAAAATATGCATAAAAACACAGTTGTGGTACACTTCTTTTACCCCGATACTCATAATTGAAATACTAGATCGTATTTATTCTACTCTAATCTAGGGTTATGTTATTCAAGTGAAATTAACTCCACTTGTAACACATTTATATTTTTAGCTTTACAATGATACCAAATCTCTGTTCTACCAAAGGTGAACCCGTTATAAAAATCAGACAATCGTTACTGCACTTAGTTTACATTGTTCTGGTAGTGTTGATTTAATGACTTAATTTAATTACTGTATTTTTCAGAGAGAGAATGTTCACAGGTAGATATGTATATTGCAAGTCATAAATTAAACAAAAATAACTGATAAGGGATTTTTAACTCCATTTAAATACATGAATACTACCAAATGTGCCACGCCCCCTTTCAGAAATATTACATAATTTTAAAAAGACAATAGAAAAAAACGCTCAACCTTCCACAACTGCATATTTGTGGCTTTTTGACCAGGACATGTCTTACTATCAAAAAATGCAATAAAACATTGTATATACTCCAAAACAAGGTTCAGTAATAAATCCTTTGTTTTCATCTAGACTATATTATGGTTACAAATTTCAAGAACAAGAAACAAGATTTTTCAAAAAACCTTCAAAATGGCCACCAGAAAACAAGATGGCCGCCCAAAAGTTAATCAGCTCTAGTACTTGATATCCTCTATCATTTGTGTAAATTTGAAGGAAATCCGATGAGCGGTTTTCCTGAAATGGCGATGACAAGATTTTTCGAAAAATCTTCAAAATGGCTGCCAGAAAACAAGATGGCCGCCCAAAAGTTAATCAGCTCTAGTACTTGATATCTTCTATCATTTGTGTAAATTTGAAGGAAATCCGATGAGCAGATTTTCTGAAATGGCGATGACAAGATTTTTCGAAAAATCTTCAAAATGGCTGCCAGAAAACAAGATGGCCACCCAAAAGTTAATCAGCTCTAGTACTTGATATCCTCTATCATTTGTGTAAATTTGAAGGAAATCCAATGAGCGGTTTTCCTAAAATGGCGATGACAAGATTTTTCGAAAAACCTTCAAAATGGCCGCCAGAAAACAAGATGGCCACCCAAAAGTTAAACAGCTCTAGTACTTCATATGCTTTATCATCTCTGCAAATTTAGAGAAAATCTGATGAGCAGTTTTCCTTAAACGGCGATGACAAAAAGCGGGACGATCATGATCACGACCACGATCACGACCACGATCACGAACAGTATGACGACTATATCCCACCGATGGTGTGATAAAAAAGCAGGGATGGAAGGGGTTGAAAATCAGGAAAACATTTCAGAAAAAACATGTGGGTGGGTTGTTTGCATCTACCCTGTCTCAAAGTCGAAATTATTTTATCATCTCTAGAAGTGATGGCCAAAATCAAACATATGACTGTAAAAAATCTGTTGCACTAATTTGCCTCCTCCTTTGCCTCTATTTTCAGTTATCTTTCTCATCTTCATCTCTTTTCTTCATGATGTTCTACAAGGTGGTTTATAATGATTTGAAATTTAGCAGTTCGTAATGAAGTACAGTAAAATCATGTCATCCTTGCTGTAAGGGTATTTTACAAGTATATTTAAGCATAAATGAAGTCCTTTGAAGAAGGATGAAATCATGTAAACCCAACCACTCTGAAATGCAAAGAACATATCATTAGAATCCACATGGTAAAATCACTCACTTGGCTGATCATAAATTGTTTTCATAACATCCTTCTTACTCGATACTGAAGGGAAGTTGGAACGTCTGATATGCAAGCTATGTTAAGTATTATGTAGATTAACCATATGCATGTCAGTTTTGTGATTTGGTAATCTAAAAACAGAAAATTTGGTGAAATATACATTTTCGTTCGGCGGGTTTTTGATTTTGCTTCATTTATCAACTCAGTTCAGGTATTTCGGTTGAGCCAATCACTGAATCCTGTCACCAAACGAATCTTGAGTCTCTTATACAGCATATGGAATACCATCTGCAGGTAAAATGACATTAAGGTAGTAAAGAGAAGAGAAACAAACATACCTTGGCTTTCCTCCGACATTTCGAATTTTGCGCATCTTGTCGAGTCTTTGATCACGCACTTTTAAAAGTAGGCGATCACTGTACATACAGTGATTATGAACACGTCTTAACTGTTTTGTATCCCATGGGTCTGTTATGATAGCTAAGATTCAATCAGTAAATGTTTTATAATCACAAAGACAACACAGACACATTTGCAGACAAGATTATATCATGAGAAAGAGAAAAAATTCAACTCCTATCACTAAAATGTCTCCTAAAAAGGCATACATCTGACATTCTGAATGCCCTTGATATTTTGAAGGATTATACTGTATAATACATCATCTCAAATGAACACTCATGAGAAATTCTTTTTACTTGAAGAAGATTTGTATCTAATCAAATATCATCCTGCTATATCAAGCTTCAGACTGTCCTCAACGTAGTGATTGAGCGTGGGAACCGACGATGCTCAAACATTGCTAATGCTAAAATTCCCAAGAAACCATGATATGGGATGAGTCATTTGATAAGCATAAGATTTCATATGATACTATCATATACTCATATATCATATACAGTGTATTACAAAGTTTTTGCCAAAATATGAGTTATTTTTACTAAAATAATGAAATTGTTCAAAATGTAATAAAACATAGCATATAGGCTATAGGCCTATTATAATCTCATCAACAACATGTATTGTTTTCTGACTTAGTATTAAGTGTTCAATATAGTGAACTGAACAATGAAAATCCCCCCAACCAACAATATCCTCAAAATTTGAACACTTGCCAATTTGAACGCTTTTTGCCGGTCCTGTGGGTGTTCGGATTAGACAGGTTTTACTGTAGTCAGATTTGAACTTTTGAGAACTTGTACATGTACATGTGTAGATGATTTTGAAAAAAATTGGTCAATTTGAAGCAAGTTGAGAAAAGACCTTTTTGACCTATTTAAACTTTTTTGACCTTGAGAAGGTGAAATCTAAAGTCAGATTTGAACATCTGAAAACTTGTAGATGATTTTGAAAAAAATAGTCAGTCTAAACAGTACTCTCGGGCAATACAATATATTAAAGATATAAGCTGATATCCAGACACTACATCAATTTTACATAACATGGCTAGGCTATATTTAGTATATATCATTAATAAATTAAGACAAATGAAAAACTATTTAACAAAATGGACTTACAGGCAGTTTGACAAAGCAAACAATAATATTTCAAACAAAACAAACAATAATATTTCAAACAAAGCAAACAATAATATTTCAAACAAAGCAAACAATAATATTTCAATCAAAGCAAACAATAATATTTCAAACAAAGCAAACAATAATATTTCAAACAAAGCAAACAATAATATTTCAAATAATTCAAGATGTATTCATTTAGTTTATATATTTCCCTTCAAGTAATTCTTTGGACTTAAGCATAATGGGGTAAAGGTAGAGTTGTCAGGGGGATGAGTTAATCAGGGGATGAGTTGTCCAGGGGATAAGTTGATCAGCTACTGAGTTGTCCAGGGATGAGTTTTCTAGGGGATACAGTTATGGCTGTCATCACAAAGAATTGCTATCTTAATTACCCTAACACTATTTGATTAACAACCCTTGAAAAAAGAGGTGATGATTTACTCTCAAAAACAAGAAATTTTAATATCAGTAACATTTGTAACAAATAGTATGTTTCTAAATAGTTGAATAAAGCTGACATAATAGATGTCACCCTTGTCATTCTTCGTTTTGCTTGGGCCAGACTCCCATAGCCATTGTTATGATCTTGCAATAGTCACTTGATTTAATGATTTATAAAAAGGTGTTGGTTGAATCTGTCTGAAACTCAAATGGCATACTATGGGATGACCCTGTCAATGTACCTATTGTGATTAATCATGAAATTTTTGGTTTTCAAACTAATTAACCAAGGTTTTAAAGAATCTTGGCATTGCATCGATGGAGATTTGGCCCAAGTTTTTTTAAAACGTCTTAGAAAATGATTTAAATTACATAACTGTATAAATCAAAGTTATTATTGTAGAAATTTTTCACTGAGTTCAAATATGCTATTAAAAGTATAGAAAAGTTAGTTGTTAGAAGTTACAAGTGCAAATATCTTAAAATCTAATGAAAAAACGCAAATGAGAATTAGCGAGATTTCAAAGTGATGGAAACTCCTCTATTAGCTTAAACAAACAGTTGCTTTTAATGCTACTGTCATCCTTCAAGATCAGTCCTTCACTGCTTTCATAGCAGATCATGTAATGCAATGAATTACTCTTGGGCCAAGGATGTGCTACTGTCAGTATATACTGTAACACATTTGATTTCTAGTATCTATCAATCCATACAATACTGTCTATTGCACTTGTGAAACGAAACATATGACACATTTCAAAATTAAATTAATTGTTTCTATTGATTTTTCAGTCTGTCCTATGCTTATCTTTCAATCGAAAATACACCAAGAGAGTGTGTTTAATTGTCCATTCATGCTAATAACCAAGTTATACAGTTCAATTTAATTAGATTGTTTCTTTATCAAGGACCCATAGCCCCTATGCCCACACAGTTCAGGCTTTATAGCATACGGTAACTGAACACCTGCCTAATCTGAACACCTTCCAATCTGACAACCTTTTTTCAGTCCAACTTTTTCCTCATATTTAAATCCCATGTTCAAGAAACCATGAAATGTGGACGAAAATTCTCCCAATTTGAGCAGTGAATAGTCATACATACATATCTGATGTGTAATCTGAACATTTTTCATTAAATATCACACGTTCACACATTATTGGTCAAATATTTTTCTATTAATTTCTATTATGATATCCAACTTTTGAAAAAAACATAATGTGTCTTTGTAACATGACTGATAAATGCATTTGAATCAGATTTTCAAATTATTACAATGCAATAAAGCTATATGTGGTCAAAAGAACTATAGATATTTATTGAGAATGTGTTCACATTTCTTCAACATCCAAAATGTAAAAAATCTCAAAATGTGAACACCTCCTTATATGAACACTATTAGCCAGGCCCGATGGCATTTGGATTAGAAAGAGTTTTAATGCACTTTTCTTTTACCTTTAGTAGAAAAATGAAAACGAATGAATTATAAAAGTCGTTGGAGCCCATAGACAATTTTGATGTCATTAGAAAGGCTATCTTTACTGTATTCTTAAAAATATCTTGCAGGACTTAGACATTTTTATCAATTTCACTCTAAACTGAAACGTATAAGGTCAAGAGGCGAAGTCTCACAAGTTGTTCAGATATAAATGAGCAAAAGCTTAAATTCACATGCTTTTCCATACAGAAACTCGTAATACAGACTCCACCTTTTTGCCCATATAAGGAAAATTTGCGATTGTTGCCAGTAAGCAGGAAAGAGAGGACCTATCAAAGAGCTCTTCTCTGGTGTGAACGCATCCTATGGGTACTTTTAGGAACCTTGTTTTTTGTAAACTTTTGGTAGGTAAAAGATTGTTCAGGACGGCACAATGTTTTCAACTGAGTGCAAAACTTCACCTTTAGCACCAACATGGTGGTCTAAAGGGTTCAACTGGGCACAGTGTCTGGCCAAAAGTGGCTCAGAAGATCACTGAGTCACTGTATATAACTATACATGGCTCACCCATCTACAGGGTGAGCCAAAAATAGGTAACCCAAATAAATCATATTTATTTGGGTTTAATCATATTTGGCATGATTAAACATTGTTCAATGTTCTTTCATTCCCCCAAGCTTCATTGGTCTATCCCCAATGGTCATGATCTCATGGCCATTTACAAAACATGCTCCAAATGCCGAAATGGGCAACACTCACTGGATATGAAACACCCCGGATTTTTGTATCTGTGGGGCTAATTTCTATACTAACAACCCTTGTCTGTGCTTGCGTAGTGAACAACTACACCGGGTGCATTCACGTTTGCCTCCAGACTCCATGTCAGAATTTTAGAGCATGTTTTGTAAAATGGCAATAAAATTAGACTTTTGGGGATAGACCCATAAAACCCAGTATGAAAGAACATTGAACAAAATTTAATTTTGTCAAATGTGATTTCAACCCATGCTCAATGACTGACTTACTAACATTTGTTTGGCGCAATTTGAAAAAAATATGTTTTTATATGTACCAGAACTTAAAAGAATGACTGTTGCAAATGTCTGAATGAATGGAGGTGGTGTGAAAAATATCTGAACTGTTCTAATAATTTTTGAATAGAGAATAAAAAAAAATAAAACATTTGTTTGGTTACCTCTTTTGGCTCACTCTGTTACTGGTAGCAATAATTGACCATAGATACTAACTATGCATGTAATGCATTTACCTTTAGCATTTTTCTTGTTGATATTGATGGTTCGTTTATAAGGACTGCCACTGTTAGAGCTCCCAGCTGGGGAGTTAGGGATCAGTTTCTTCTTTATACCAGCTCCCCTAGTCTTCCTATCTAAGCTTTTACTGTTGGTAAGGTCCCTGGAATAATATGTTTATTCACTGACTTAAACTTTCTAGTTGGATAAAATTGTAATGATGTATCCAATTTTTATTATCTTGTTCACAAAAAAAATCTTGTTCACAAGTCATGAGGTTTTTTTATTACCCAACTTACAATGATTCATTATGTTTACAATAAAAATCATATTATATTATTTGGTGACACAATTTATCTAGTTTTGTTACCTCATTGTAAACGAGTAGAGACAAGTTTGGTGTTTGTAGTTCTAGTTCACAGAATTAAGCTAAGTATACCATTTAAAGGCTAGAAAGTATTATACATGTTCTCTAGCACATTAAAAATAGGCTTCATGGAGCAACAAGAAGTTTCAGATCACTAGTTTAAGTACAAATGTACATGCACTTTTATGCATAAAAGTTCATACTTTTGAAATGAAGGGGGAGAACATATTTATTTGACACCCTGTAGTTGATCCCACAAAGGCCCTCATAAATAACGGTAGGTAGAATTGGATGCAGTAATCCAAAATTGTATAAAAGTGGAATTTCGATTATGATTTTATAATAAACATATGAACAAACTACAAAGATAAGAACAAGAGCAATAAAAAATGTCCTTGGAAATTTTCTACACTTCAAATGAGCTATTGCTTGTAAAAATTGTAAATTTAGAATAACAGGTGGGGCTATTAATTATTGTACATACGGGGTCATGATTTTCTTGGATGGTGTGCTCAATGGTGTGCTTCTTTCTCGTTTTATAGATGTCTCTCCTATCCCTTTTAGGTGTGGTAGCAAATAGAAGTACTGAGACACCTAAAATAAAAACATTTAAAACCTCAGGTATAAATGTTCATGAATTCTCAAAATGCCTAATATTCTGAATTACTATAATACTACACGTATGATAAATGTACTGTACTTCACGTACAATAAATGTACTGTACTACATGTACAATTAATGTGCTGTGCTACATGTAATGTACTGTGCTACATGTACAATTAATGTACAGTAATACATAATTAATGCCCTGTACTGCATGACTATTTCAAAAGGCTTATACATAAACTTAATTGGACTCAATGTGTATTTTCAGCATTCATTGCTAAATGAAGTCTTACTTTTGATCTTCATAGTATTTCTGGTGGATTGAAAAGTTTTGTTTGAATCTGTTTTTTCATTGGACACCAAAAACAACTCAAACAGACAACTTCAGAGTTTACAATTATCAAAAAATATTTTTGATCTGTCAATTTTCATATACCAAGTATTTAGCAATGTCAATGAAAGATGGCGAAAGTCACATGATTCATTCATTTTGATAGAATTGTCAACCATACGCCATCTTTTAAATCAAGAGTTATTTAAAAAACATACACTTTGTGAAAAATGGGCATGTACAACTATGGATCTCTGAACTTCAAATGCAGTGTTCTTTGTGAGTTGTTTTTTCTCATCTCAGTTTTAACCCAAATTAAGGTTTATATCAAATCCGATTGAGTGTGTGAGTAACATGTTTCAAAGATAATTCCATCCTTTTTTCTCCAAAAATATACATATTGCGTTTTCTTTATATGTACAATATTATAAATGAAAGAATTCTCTATATTCTCTCTGAACTTGTGATGAGATACTACACATAAAGACTACATTTTCCCTCTCAGATTCCAGAGTAATGGCTACTCACTATTTTCTTCAGAGATACTTGATCAGTTTGTTCAATACAAGGAGGCAGTAGGCTTTCATCATATCTCTCAAACATATTCAGGAACATATCGCACATATGTAAGCTCAGCCAAGCAGGCTCTAGGGTTTGTAGAAACAGTTCTAAGCTGCCAATGTTCTCAGAAAATTCATCTGAAAATAAGCATGTAAAGTCAATATATGTGAAAAAACATTAAGAATCGCACATATGTAAGCTCAGCCAGGCAGGCTCTAGGGTTTATAGAAACAGTTCTAAGCTGCCAATGTTCTCAGAAAATTCATCTGAAAATAAGCATGTAAAGTCAATATATGTGAAAAAACATTAAGAATCGCACATATGTAAGCTCAGCCAAGCAGGCTCTAGGGTTTGTAGAAACAGTTCTAAGCTGCCAATGTTCTCAGAAAATTCATCTGAAAATAAGGATGTAAAGTCATTATATGTGAACAAACATATGGTATCGCACATATGTAAGCTCAGCCAGGCAGGCTCTAGGGTTTGTAGAAACAACTCTAAACTGCCAATGTTCTCAGAAAATTCATCTGAAAATAAACATATAAAGAGTATATTATATTAGGTCAAACATGTTAGGCAACGCACATATGTAAGCTCAGCCAGGCAGGCAGCAGGCTCTAATGTCTATAAAAGCTGTACTTTAGGCGCCTATATCTTATAAAGTTCAACTTATGGAGTATGGATTTCTAGACATCGTAACGGTGTTAAAACAAAGCATTAACATGCAAAAGGTCACCACCTGCCATTTGTTACAGACTCCGAACACTGACCACTGAACAGAGTCCAGAAAAGTTTGGAGACTATAACAATATGTTACCACTTCTGGTGGCGGCATAACATACATGTACTAACTAGTGTTCTTCTGAGGACAAACTGAAGACAAATATGTTCACACGTGAATTAAGATCAAGTATGCAAGTTATTTAGCCAAGCTGACTATGTACAAAAAGCTCCAAGTTGCAAAAATATACTTGGTGGTCTCAAAAAAACTAGAAAATTAAAATTGGTGAATATCACTATTTTTAGGACAAGGCATTAACATACAAAATGATTCCAACCACAAAATGCCAAACATAGTCCAAAAAAGTTGGAGACTATAAGTTGGAGACTTTTATTACAGATGCCGAATGCCAACTCCAAGTGCCGAATGCTAAACACCAACTGCTGAATGCCAAACACTTGTGGTAGTGACATAAAAACCAGGACTATATTTCTGGTGCGGTTTTAATTATGTAAATGTGTAAGTACACTCACCGAGAAGCCTGTTCGCAAGCTGTTGTATGAACACCTTCGTCATAATCCCCAATGAATTAAATGAAGAATTCTGATTGGCTGGTTTGTCCACTAGGTGGCAACATTGGGCTACCATAGCAACAAGACGCTGAAGAAGTTGTACCAGTGATCTCTGGAAAATGGAAATCATTAAAAGAAAATGTAAAAGTCACAAAGGGCATTTTTCTGGAATTATCATAATTGTGAATTGCCATCGTAACAGCTTGAAAAACAATTGAAATGTGATCAGCTTTCAATTGAATAATTTAGATTCTCTTGCATACCTAGTCTAGACCTTAAAGTCCTTTCTCCCATGCCCACCTCAACTCAGAACCTGACCCCTACCCCTTCAAATATTTTTACCGCTACTAGTGCAATGCTTCAAATTCACTATTTGTGATAAACACTACATCCATTATCATTTTAAACAAAAAATAATTCAAAAAGAGTAAATGACAAAGTGGAATAAATGAATATACATGAATGAAATCAGAAACTTGCCTAGCATTGCTCCTTAAATCTTAGCAAACAGCGGCAACCATAAACAGCCGTAGCTTCCCAAAATCGAGAGAAATATGCAGCATATAATATAGGGGCATGATGTTGATTTTCTATATTGTTTTTGTGAAGCTACGGCCGCTGTATACCCCGCTGTAGAGCAGAAGTGACGAGACTTTATATTTATAGCAATTAATGTAATTCTATTGATTATATTGGGATTACCTTAGCTGGGTTATGCTGAACTATTGAGATTGCACTGATCAACTCAATAATCAATTGCTTGATGTTTGACCTGAAACTTCCATGTGGTGTGTCACCAGGCCAGAAGACCTGAGCTATGATGCTGCGTCTGTGTGTCTTACGTGGCGTGTCACTGAAAAATCATGTTACTTTCATATTTAATCAAGTCACTTTTATTCTTTAAAACATCACTCCATTTCTCAATGATTCATTTTCAATTTTCCATATTTGACTTTTAATTCAATATTGAATTTCTACATGTTCATCACAGATTTTGTGAATATCAAATTTTTCCATTGTTTATAACACATGATTTTACCTCTGTATATAGTGTTGAAAGTCCACCTCCAACATGCCGATTATGTATCTCAATATTTGCTCATTATTGTTGGACTTTTGTTCCCCTTTCATAGGACCTTTTTGTTGGGCAATGCAGTTGTCATTCTCTTCTTTTATAATAACATCATCTTCACTAACTAGGGCTGAACTAAAATGTCATTCAAAGTAAATAATAAATAACAAGTAAAATTACAAGGCATTAACATGCAAAATGTCACCACCTACCATTTGTTACAGATGATGAATTGGGCCAATTGTTACAGATGCTGAATGCCGAACCCAAGCAAAAAAATACCGAACAGAGTCCATAATAAAGTTGGAGACCATAACAATATGTCACCACTTTTTTTTATGTCACTCCTTGTTATAGTGACATAACTAATAGAAAGGACGTTCATGGACCAGAAAGTTTTTGATAATTATCACTTGTCAATTTCCAATGCATTTCTAGCATGTACATATAGTAAATTAATTGAGGGTTAATAGTGGGCATAATTTGATATCAGTCTACTTCAATGAAAGCACTCTTTTATAGATGGATAATGGTTGACAGTCACATTGACAAAAACAGTCAGGAATATCATGTTAAAGGCCAAGGGATATAATGAGCTAACAGAAGTGGGAATATCCCAGAAATCATTGATGACCCTATCTCTATATGAAGATGAACTTCTAAGAGGTTCATCTTAACATAGAGATGAATTCTGGGGTATTTTCCTCCCCTTGTGATAGTAGGTAATTAAAGACTTGGGTTCCTCCTATAACTGTGTCCAGGATGTTCATTGGCTTATTTCTGATCACATGACATACTAATTCCTTGTGGGTGAGGATGTTAAAGGAAAAAGCCTATCTATTTTATATCATGTGACCTTAAGTAAGCCAATAAGCATGGGAAAATTCATGAAATATGGGGAATAGAATAATACCCTCTAAAGCCCAGTCTCGTACAATGCTGCAAACCTGTGCACTGTCTTTTTTAACACATCTAATTTCTCAAAATAACATAGCAACACATAATATAACAACAAAAAGCAAAAAAGTATAACTACAACAGTCAAACAATAACAACAGTAAAACATCCATAAAGGAACTCACTAATAGTTAAGACTACATTGAAGACATGATCTAAAAGGAGAAATTCAAATTATTGACAATAATTTCATTTATGGCAATGTGAGAGTCGGTTAAGGTTTAGGTATGAACAAGCCCTAAGAAGACCATTCCCCGGTTATCCCAGGTAAATGTTTCTGGTAAGTTACACTGAACGAAACATCAAGCTTCAGATCTCGAGAGTACGAGATGAGACTTCAGACGAGATATCGATAGGATTGTAGTTGGAGGGTTTTCTCCCTAGGTGCGTACAAAATCCATTAACATCAATGTAAGTTATACATTTCGATTCTTTTTATCGACATTTATCTCTTGTATATACATTTATCTATCGCTGAATCGTTTTGTGAAAGTTTTATCGTAATATTTCACACAAAAAACGCCAGTTTAAAAATGTTCAAAAAAAAAAAAATTTCAAACACGTTTTATCTTTTGTCTTTATGACTTTGTAGTATTATGTTTGAAGTATTCAATTGATATCTCGTACATATGGTTTAAAACTTGAATTTATACAAAAGAATTAATTTATTGATGAATATGGACACGTCACATATTACTCGAGTCTCTACCTTACAGCTAGATGTAACTTCATTTATTTCGTATGTACTCGTATTTCGTATGTAAAAATTGCTACACGCACCTAGAAATTATTTTTGATAAATTTTATAAATATTTAAGAATATTAATTATATTTAGGATGAAGCGTTGCCTGTCTGGATTTAGATATTTCAAAATTTCTTTTCGAAGTTTGACACATGGTTAAATTTTCTCGCTGTAGCTAAAAGTGGCTTCCGGTTCCAGACGTCAATAATGTAGGAAACTTTGAAATTATTCTCGCTTAAGAAATCAAATATTACAATAGATTCAGACGGAGATGTGTGCTGATGTTTCTCAAATCTATACATAAAGGTATATTTCATATTATTATGCCGTATTTCCTGTGCGTGTGACACATTGATTTACAATATTTACAACACCAAGGCAGCTAATCTTTCTACTCAAAGCCGGAATATAGAGAAGGTTTGGACCTGAGTAAGTCACATACATGTCCTCAAGTTACGTTCAATAGACTCCATCCAATCTAATAATAGATATTTCATTTATTTACAAGTGTAAGTAACCTTGTAGGCTATTAATTAAATATATCTATTCTATTTATTATCCCATTCCAGAGATTTCTGGTTGTTATTGGGATTATTCATAGTACCATTAGGTACAGATATCATTTTATTACTTGATATATATTTATCTCTTGAGAGAGCTATAATTATTCCTTTTCTTCTATATTTCTGACACCTTATTGCACATAATAAACTTTACTCTGAGGATAAGACAGGAGTCAATAATATCCTTACCTTTCTTCTCCCATTATACAAGACAATTAGAGATGCCTAATGTTATTAGGGTCAGCATTATAGGCCCAAGTTTTGTTCGAAAAATAGAAGAATCTAACCAATTTGACTTTAAATTAAAGGAAGACATAGTTAACTATAATACCACCATTGTATATACAATTAAACAATTTCAAGATGATGTAAAATATAAAAATCCCTATCCAGATATGGCTATATTACAGCTAGGAAAAAATGATCTGGTTCATAGATCATCTACCTTTGTTCCAAAAATCTCATCACTTTGGCTGAACAATATTTAGATATACATCCTTCATTAAAAGCCTTTTACATTGGATAACT
Organism: Owenia fusiformis; assembly: GCA_903813345.2. Classification (NCBI taxonomy): domain Eukaryota; kingdom Metazoa; phylum Annelida; class Polychaeta; order Sabellida; family Oweniidae; genus Owenia; species Owenia fusiformis. The sequence goes on from CAIIXF020000012.1 coordinate 14,825,418, forward strand.
ATTTCAACGCTCATGGCATCCTTTCAAATCCTCGATCAATACTGCTTCAGAATGCATTCAATATAATTCAATATTTTATCTACCAATTTCAAATTGTTATATGATATTCATCATCATAAGGGCAATAGACTTTTGTTCCTACATCACCCACATACCACCCAATATAGAATCAATGGTCAATTTTGATAGATGACTCCTACGATCCCATACATCTCAATGAAAAAGGGAAAAGCGTTTCGTCAAGTCCTGGAAAGGCGCAGTCCTGAGATTTCTTGATTACATTTATTAGGTAATAATAATTAGACTTAACATTAGAAGAGACGGCTACTCTTCTCTAACCAAACATAAGCCAGAGAGTCGTTAACCATTCACAATAGTTTATTCACTTAGTTTTCCTTCATAAGTACTATACTTATATTAGGAAATTTAGTTTCCTATTTACTTATATTTTATCATATTTATATTATGATAAATATATATTATTTTGTATATCATCTGCATTTATTCATGCAGTGTATACTATACCTTTAGACATGATATGTTATCATATTTATATTATGATAAAATTCATATTATTTTATATTTTATATGCATTTTTTCATGCATTGTATACTTTACCTTTATTCTTAAAGGTTATCATATTTATATTATGATAATTCATATTATTTTATATATCATATGCATTTATTCATGCATTGTATACTTTACCTTTATTCTTAAAGGTTATCATATTTATATTATGATAATTTATTTTTATATATCATATGCATTTATTTATGCAGTGTATTCTAAATCATATTTATTATGATTAGCCTTATGGGCATTTATTATGATTAGCCTTGTGGGCATCATATTTATATTATGATAATTCATAATCTTTATATATCATATGCATTTATTTATGCAGTGTATTCTAAATCATATTTATTATGATTAGCCTTATGGGCATCATATTTATATTATGATAATTCATAATCTTTATATATCATATGCATTTATTTATGCAGTGTATTCTAAATCATATTTATTATGATTAGCCTTATGGGCATCATATTTATATACATCTAACATGGAGCATGTGCTTCTATTTATATTTATCTAAATGTTTTTATGTCTTGAAGTTGCTTACCCTCTATATAACTACTAATTATTTCACTGCAAATGTCTGAAACTGAAGGACCTAACCCAAGTATTACTATAGAAGAGTATCACACTTCTAATACCCTGACTGCAGCCAAGTCTATGCCCACTTTAATAATAGGCAACTTTACAACAATTTTTCCCTTATCCCCTTTCCCTTCTTATTCCACTACATCTTCCATTCCAACCCAACATTTCATTCTCTCTAAATAGACCCACAGCATCTATTACTCGCCCTATTCCATCTTTTGCATCAAGCGCTAATATCCAACCCTACCCTTTCATCCCTCCAGTCTCTACTAACCTTTCATCTTTTCATAATTCCCAACCCGTCTCTACAGCTTATGGATTAATTCCCAACACAAATGCCATGCTACAAGGACAGGTGTCAGTAGCTTCAATGAATCCAATTCCCAGTTTTCAACATATTACATTACATTAATTTGTCCATATTTCAGATTTTGCGGATTTACTTTAATTCATTTCTATGATGTTCTTATATTTTGGTATTCATGTATTGATTCATGATTGTATTGAAGAAGACATAAACAATGATTATGTCCTCTGTGAGATGTAATCTGACAATTCTTTTGAATCAAGACATTTGAATTTAAACCCTTCAAAGAAGGGAAAATCCTTTCATTTCCAGAATGGGTCCGAGCATTCAGTATATTTATTGCTGTCTATACCCAAAGATTTCATGATCAAACCCCTCACCTCTTGAAATATATATCCCCTTGTCCCTTTAACCACACCTGCCCAACTTGCAAAATGTTACTCCCGCAACAACGGCAGGCAAGCCCAATTCCCCAACAAAAAGCGCTCAGGTACTGGAGACTCCAAAAAACCCTTCGAGTGAACTTATGTCAACACAAGTTGTTACTCCAGTTAAACCTGAAAGACTCAGATATTGGCTTGAAGGCTATGAACATCAAGAAGAAACAGTTCATGGTTTCTAGTACGGATTTAAATTTCCTCACTCTGATTTGCCAGAACATTACAACATTACTCATGATAATTTGTCATCATTTCTAAGAACCCAGAAGCTCTCAAAAAATTTAAACAAAGAGCTTTAAGCTGGTAGAATACTTGGACCTTTTGACCAGCCACCATTTGACATATGTTTGATATTATTTTGCCCTTATTTCTCGTTCCTAAAAATCTCCAGGTGAATTCTGTGTTATTCACAACTTATCACATCCCAGAGGCCAATCCATAATGATACTATCCCAGACGAAACTTCTACAGTTAAATATGCAACCGTACAACAAGCCATAGATATTATAAAACATTTAGGAAAAGGTTGCTTCTTGTGTAAGACTATTAGAAGCTTGTTTGCTCATGGAAATGGCAAAACAATCATTGACACTTTATGTAACATCATCCCCTTTACCATTAAGCCAAAACCAAAGAAAGTCTCAAAAAGAGAACTTTTATCTGCTATAGGATTCCTTAGCTACTGTTGTTGTGTGATTCCTTTCGGTAGATCATTTATTTCAATATCTATTCATCTATCTAAAAAATGAAAGAGCTACATTATAAAATCTTAATCAACACTCCATCTATGCAGGATTTATTAATGTGGAAATAGTTTCTAATTCCCTTTAATGGGAAATCTATTTTCCTTACAGAAGAACAAGAGACAAGAGAACAATTGCATCTTTTACCGATGCTTCTACTACGATAGGCTATGGAGCCGTTTGCAATAATATTTGGTTTAAAGGGGAATGTCCATCAGAATGGAAAGAATTGGACATCAATATTCTCGAATTATATCCTATTGTTACTGCTATACTTACATAGGCAAAACTTATGTCTGGACACACAGTTATCCTGCATTCTGACAATGAAGCAGTAGTGAACATACCGAAATAAATTTTCTACCAGCAATCAAACGTCCATGCAACTCTTACTTCCTATATATTAAAATGTCTCTTAAACAATATCATGTTCAAAGTGAACACATTGCTGGTATTCATAATTCTGCTGCTGACGCTTTATCTAGAAACAATTTATGTTATTTTTTATCTTTTAGAAGCACTTCAAGCTGCCCAAGCCCCATCTACCAGAAAGTCATATGATTTATTAGTACAGTTCAACTCCCAGACAGGTATAGGTGAATTTCCTCTAACCCCAGCCTCTGCTAGCCTTTTTGCAGCACATCTTCGTTTAAAGAATCATGCCCCTAATTCATTCAAGTCAGTTCTGTCTGGTATATCATATTTATCATATTTTCACAATTAACAATTTCAAGGATCCCACTACTTCTTATGTAGTCTCTCAAATAGTTTCCGGTTTTTGTAAACAAAATCCTAGCATAGACACTAGATTGCCAATCAACACAGCCTTGTTAAAACAAATGGTTTCTAAAACTTCTGAAGTAGATTTTGACCCTTTTGCTCAAGTCTTGTACAGAGCTATGTTATCTACAGCCTTTTTGGCTTACTAAGAAGTAGTGAGTTGACAAGTACTTCCGCAGGACACAACTTACAGTTAGAAAGTATTAAATTCTCTCCCGATGAAGCCTTTTTCATTATTACTTTTTCACATTTTAAACATAGCTCATCTCCTGCTACGATATCAATTAATTCTCAATTACCATCTTGTTGTCCAGTATTACATATGAAGTTGTACCTGAACATATGGTCCTTTAAATCAGGTCCTCTTTTCATTTATAGAGATGCTCCAGTGAAGACTTCTGTATTTAACAATTTTCTTCACAAACTCTTTGTTCAATGTCAGGTAGATCCTACCTTCTATAAATGCCACAGTTTGCGGATAGGCGGAGCTACATGGGCCACAAATCTTGGACTTGATGACTATACTATCAAAAGATTGGGAGATGACATACATACATACATTAAAAAATATATTAGGTAGACATTTATAAACTCATACTGGTGTCTAGTATGCATTTTTCATTAAAGCCCCAAAGCTGCTCAGACAGGTGTCGAGTATTCATTTTTCATGTAAACCCCAAAGTCGGCTCAAACAGGTGTCGAGCATGCAAATTTTAAGTAGCTACTGTTTTTTCTTCATGATGTACTAGAAATTTAATTGAGATAAACCCGCACTTTCTGAATTCAAAAATTTTCATTCAATTCTAATTCCTTTATCTTACCTGAGATTGACAGCATATTACATTACATTACATTAATTTGTCCATCCTTATTTCAGAATTTGCGGATTTACTTTAGTTCATTTCTATGATGTTCTTATATTTTGGTATTCATGTATCGATTTGTGTGTATCAATGAATGATTTAACTACTTTCTAATTAATCTTCTTTTCTTTTGGGCTCTCGCGAGAGATCGCGCATGGCCTTATTTTCGCCCAAGAAGATGAGTTGGAGATGGTATTATAATATATCCAATTGAGCTAATTAACAGTTATGTCAAAGTGTAAACTCTTGTAGCTAATTAACTTAAATTAGCCATTATTTTCCAAGGTATTGTGTTTTGTGTTAATTGGCTCAATATTTATTTATATTAATTTTATATTAATAATTTTACATGTACGACTCTCACGGCCATATCTATACTCTACATGAACATAAATTCAAATTATTGACAATAATTTCATTTATGGCAATGTGAGAGTCGGTTAAGGTTTAGGTATGAACAAGCCCTAAGAAGACCATTCCCCGGTTATCCCAGGTAAATGTTTCTGGTAAGTTACACTGAACGAAACATCAAGCTTCAGATCTCGAGAGTACGAGATGAGACTTCAGACGAGATATCGATAGGATTGTAGTTGGAGGGTTTTCTCCCTAGGTGCGTACAAAATCCATTAACATCAATGTAAGTTATACATTTCGATTCTTTTCCCTCACCTCCTTCCCCAGCTTACACCACCAGTTGGAGATTTATTTTCGCCCAAGAAGATGAGTTGGAGATGGTATTATAATATATCCAATTGAGCTAATTAACAGTTATGTCAAAGTGTAAACTCTTGTAGCTAATTAACTTAAATTAGCCATTATTTTCCAAGGTATTGTGTTTTGTGTTAATTGGCTCAATATTTATTTATATTAATTTTATATTAATAATTTTACATGTACGACTCTCACGGCCATATCTATACTCTACATGAACATAAAAGAAATTAGTTGATTAATTGATTAATTGAAGGTGAAGGTAGTAGGTTTAGGAAGGGTAAAACAATGCAAGCAATGATTTGAGATACAATAAAAATGTTCCCAAAACCATGTGTAGTAAGAGTTATGTGACGTCCAAATGTCACCAATTGTTGCTCTCCCCATATAAAAGAATTTGGAAATGTTGAGTTTGCTTTATCAAACTTTTACAAAAAACGAACATTATTGGTGCTTTCTCGTCAATATCATACCTGATTGTATCTTTGATAAATCCCCAAGCATCAAGCCCCGTGTCTTGGGGTGGTTGAATGGAGGATAGATGGAGCTGTTGCATGACTGGAGTTGCAGGCGGGTGGAGGAACAGACAAGTTTGAAGAGCTGCATATGCCTTGTTGACTACAGTCACCGAACTTGACTGCTGTAATGAAATAATGGAGTTTTAGAGGTTTACTGATAGAGTTAATACATAATGAGGTACAAGCACGAACATACAAAATGTCACCATCAGATATTTGTTACAGATGCCAAACGCTGTTACAGACTGCAACACCAACATCTGAATGCGAAACACTGAACATTGGCCACAAAAGTTGGAGACTATGACAATATGTCACAACTTCTGGTGGTAATATGAAAACTTGTCAATATCAGTCACTTTTCAAATTTAAGACTGAGTTAAGGCATTGTTTTTGGTCTGTCTGTCATTTTATTGAAAAGGCCAAAATGAAGCACATCAACACTCTTGGTTATTCTCTGACTTGGTATTACATCCAATTTATATAGAATTCAATCAATATGTTGTATTAGTCAGATTATTTCTATTACCAATAAAAATTCTGAGTAGTAAAATCATAAACAAGGCATCAACACGAAAAATGTCACCAACTGCCATTTGTTACAAACACTGAACCCCAACTGCTTTTACAAGAAAATAGACACCATAACAATGTGAGTTGGAGTTGTGTGTTATGATTATATAAAATGGTGAAATCTTTCTAATATGTACACGTATGTGCAGTAAAACCTCTTTTACCCTTTCCAAGACTGTTGACTTTCTAGCACTCTTAGGGACGGGGTCAAAATATCGATGTTCATATGGAGACGAAAGTACTTTCGCGAGGGGGGAGGGGGTTTTTGGGCACTTTCGTTGACCAAAAAAACATCGATAATTCGGATCTGATATACAAAAAATAATTGGACTTACCCACTTTTTCTGGCGCTATGATCTGATAAAAAGGCTTGTTTTCAATAGTTCGTGAGCTTTTTTGTGTGATAGGTCCAAAATATCGGTAGATAAAGACGATAATTCGATCATTTTTCAAATAAATTCCGTACTTTTCCCTCCTCCTTTTGAAGAGTTCAATGCAGTTAAATTGCGAACGTGTGTTAATTCACCGTAATAATAACCCGGCAAATAGGATTCGATTATGCCTCTCATAAATCAATGTTTTTTTGAAGTGACCTAAGCTTTCGTCTAGAGGGGGGGTGGGGGGGTTGTTGTCCAAACGAAATTACTTTCGTCTCCATATGAACATTGATATTTTGACCCCGCCCCTTACCATAACAGATAAACCTCTTAACCCTGCAATCAGAGCCTGTCATCCCTAAACAAGGCGTTAACATGCAAAATATCACCACCTGTCATTTGTTACAGATGCAGAATACCGAATACCAACCAATGAATGCCAAACACTATACACCAACCGCTGAACACCATCCACAAAAAAGTAGGAAACTACTAACAAAACTTGCGGTGATGACATAAAAACTCAACCGATTTTAAATAAGTAAACATTTATGTAGACTCCACAGTGTTCTCTGATTTGTTCAATCCCAAGCTGAAACATTATCAGTTCAAGTCAGAGGGTAATATTCTGGTTCATGACTTCAGGGTACAGCAACTTACCAAAAACAGGGAACACATCTCTGAGTCATGGGAATAATTCAATCAATATTATAGGTGATAAAAATTCTATTACTGATCAAAATTCCATGAGAAGTATCAAGTGATGAAATATGAACAAAATGCTTTGACGATGCCCCTATTTAGAAGGTTCTATTATTATATGAGACTCAATACAGAACTTACATGGTATTCACATTGGTGATATTAGCTTACATGGTATTCACATTTGTGATATTAGCTTACATGGTATTCACATTTGTGATATTAACTTACATGGTATTCACATTTGTGATATTAGCTTACATGGTATTCACATTTGTGATATTAGCTTACGTGCTATTCACATTTGTGATATAAGCTTACATGGTATTCACATTTGTGATATTAGCTTACATGGTATTCACATTTGTGATATTAACTTACATGGTATTCACATTTGTGATATTAGCTTATATGGTATTCACATTTGTGATATTAGCTTACATGGTATTCACATTTGTGATATTAGCTTACATGGTATTCACATTTGTGATATTAGCTTACATGGTATTCACATTTGTGATATTAGCTTACATGGTATTCACATTTGTGATATTAGCTTACATGGTATTCACATTTGTGATATTAACTTACATGGTATTCACATTTGTGATATTAGCTTATATGGTATTCACATTTGTGATATTAGCTTACATGGTATTCACATTTGTGATATTAGCTTACATGGTATTCACATTTGTGATATTAACTCTATAGAAGTGTTCCCATATCATATAATCATGTTTTATTGGTCTTTCTTGAAACCTCTTTTTGGAACACTTTTTGTTAGGACATGTCTATCTTGAAAACAAATACATATGGTGAACACCTCTCTAGTGAATTCTTCTCTCTGGTCTCTAAGAACACTTTTCTCTATTCTTTTTAGTCTTTAGTGAACATTTCTCTTTGATAAATACTTTTCTTTAGTAAACACTTCTCTTCAGTTAAAACACTCCTCTTTTGTAAACACTCTGTCTCTTTTGGAAGACTATTCTTTATTTAACACCTTTTTCCAGAACACTTCTCTGTAGTAAATACCTTCCTCTTGTAAACACTTCTTTCCAGAGAACACTTCTCTTTTTTGAACACTTATCCCTATTAAACACTTCTGTCAAAACACATCACTGTTTTAGTAATTAGGCTTCTCTCTAGAAAAGATTTATCTTGTGTTTGATAAAACATTTAACAAGGGTAAAAAAGACGAGGTTTCCTAGATCAAATGATCCAACCCTTAACAATAACATGATGAATTGTTTATACAAAAATCTATTTCCTATTATAATATTGTTGCTATGAAGTAAAAATAAAAGTAAATAAAAGAAAATTAAGAATATTACCTCATGTATCATTAACTTAAAGTGAGAATCTGTCATAGACTGGAAAATTGCAAGATATATATTTCCATATCATAGTTATAGCAACATTATCAATTCAATACCATGTAAAACATTCCAAAAAGATTTAATAATGATATTATATGCATAATTTTCAAAATGAGGAAGAGACCAAGCCAGGGACTGAGTATGACTTAAATATTAAACCTAGATAACAGCAACGCCAAAGCGTAGCAAATCTCATAGAACAGCCATGGGTGCCATTTTCACAAAATTAATTTTTCAGTTATGGTAAATATTGTAGAATGACACACATAAAAATGGTCACCATTTTCAAAATGGTTGCTCACTAGCCGAATTGTCATAAGAAAGTGTATTATGCTTCTAAGTAGGTACATATGCCAGTGATCTCCCCAGGATATTTTCTCAGGTAGGTGCAAAATTAGGACCCCACTTTGGCACTTTTTCTCAATTTAAACATCTCAAAAGTTTCTTCTACACTACATGGTGTATCAAAAAAAAACGCAACAAGTAGTTATCTTGTAAAATTACAAAACTAGTGATGACTACATCAATTTCATTTAATGTATCATAAAGCCACATCTCTCCTCTTTCCGATGATATGTCTATCATTCACATGTGATAATGGTTGGGTGAGAAATCCTTCCGTTTACACAGTGGGTCAAAATCGGCTCTTGGCCAAGTTTTAGATATTGCAAAAATCAGTGCAAAGGCTAAGTGCCAATGGAAGTTCCTCTGAATTGAATTGTTGTGACTTTTTCTTTTGGAGCTATCTCAGGAACATCTGTGCTCACAATTCCTCCACCAGATATTGCAAAACCTCGAGAAAGAATTGGCCATGGGCTGCTTTTCTCTGCTTTAACCCACAGATGACTCAGGGCTAAACCATGCATGACGTGGGCAGATGAGCGCATCTTTATGTGCAAGGAAGTGGTGGCAATTTGGAGAGGTATAGGATGTATTCTTGCAAGAATATGAGTATGGACACTTAACTGTCTTTGCCACACCTGTCACACCTTCTTCCAATAGCCCCTATGCCCTTTGTACTGGCTTTTGCAATTTTTAAAACTTGGGTCCGAGCTGAATTTTGCATGATTATTCGGCCAGTTATGACTCCCTGTGAATGAATGATATTCCATTTCAAAGAGGAGTAATTTGGCTTTTTGGTACATTGAATGAAAAGAATGCAGTCAGCATTGTTTTTTTGTTTTTTTCCAATATTGCATCAGGCTCTGTACACTGACTTTTGCGATGTTTATAACTTGGCCAAAAGCTAATTTTGGCCCACTTTACAAATGGAATGATTACTCGCCCAACCATGACCAAATACCAATGAATGATATATCATTGTAAAGAGGAGACACATGGCTTTATGGTGCATTGAATGAAATTAATGCTGTTATCATTGGTTTTGTGCTTTTCCGAGATAACAATCTGTTGCGTTTTTTTGATACGCACTGTATATTAACAACTTCTGAAAGGGGGATGGGTATTGAAATGCGCTAAAGTTAAAACCACATATCCCATTTCATTTTCCCATAGGGAAAATTCATGCTATACCATTCTACTTTTGAAGATGTTTTAGACCCCTTGTTGAAAAATCTTTTCATGCAATAAAAATCAGAAAAAGAAGATTCTCTTTTGAGTAAATAGGTTCAACATTTTGAAAAAATTGTTGACATGGGGTCCTTATTCATAATTTTTCAAATTGTTCAATTGATATTTTTATCACTATGAGGACTTCACTTGAAAGAAACATATTGTTTTAATAAAAACCACTGTATCTATGGCCAGAAAGTACTCATTGTGTTTTTGAGTTATCACCTGGACACACAAATGAATGGACGAATGGACGGACAAACAAACAGACGGACAACTCTCTATATCCCTACAAATTAGTTCTGTGGATAATTAAAACTTTTGTATGACATAATTCCATTCCATTTATACCTAAAAACTCCATCCCAGTTGATGAATCATGATTGGAAATTATTTTATAACACTACAGGGTATCACACTCTACAGTATAAGTACCCCCCCCCTTAAGGTCATATGCAAGTATAAAGTTAATATAAAATGGTTAGATGTTAGTAAGTTTAGATGTGTCAGGCTGAAGTGTTGTGTAAGGAATATATTACTAACTCTCTAAGTTGGGTTTCACATTAAACAAGAAGCTATTCCCTAAAAGACCACCCCCACCCCAGTGATATTCAGTAAGAAAATATAATTTTTGTCCCACCCTGTATATATCATAATGAAATTCCAATTATATGGAAAAATTCCACCTCAGTATACATAAATGTCCCATGCACTGTATATACCCTATGAGTATGACTTAGGAAATTACCAAGCTTCATACAATAGAATGGGAAGCCCCACCCAATGTAGTATAAAAAGACCACACCCAATGACATCTAGCAACCCATCTTGGGCAGCAACATTGAACATCAAAACTGTTACAGAGAAGCCATCTAATAAGAGAAGTCTCTCAAATACACTTCTTAAAGAAAGGTAAGTTATAAATTTCTCTCATTTTATATAAAACTGTTTTTAATTTACCTAAAATTCACTTATTCATTTAAGATGATAGAAAGATTGAATTTATCATTAATGATATGATCCAATTCTTTTTTAAATTCCATTTTTTTTTTAAAACAAAATAAATTGAATTATCATCTAAAAAATAACTGTTATGAAAAGGCTTACTGTAGACTAAAACATGTTTATTTTGCTTATAAGTTCAATTTCAAATATTGCTGTTACAATGTCTTGTGGCTTGATTTATATATATCGTAATTTTAAGTATAATTTACAATGAAATTTTATTTGAATTGAATGTTAATTTATTCATTACAATTCCTCTCTTTTTCACTGTACAGTATTTTGCTTAATAAACATTCGACAATCTGAACATTTTCTGCATGATTATTTCAAAAATATATCAAAATCTTTTCTAGATGGACCCAAAGAAAGGAACCCAGGGTAGCCAAGGAGGCCAGGGAACGGTCCAGGGGCCAAAATCTGACCCTAAACTGGAGCCTCCACCAAAGGACCGCAGACCAGAATAATTTGGAGTGTTCAACACTTCAAACATTAACAATAGAAGTTTTCATTGTTGTGATAAACTCTCATCTTTTCATGCTGTCTTAACTGCATTCAAATTGGGCGCAAGTTGGGATGCACATTGAGCCGCCCCATATAGATTGTCAGGAATTTCACCACGAAGGCGACCAAAGGGAGCCAAACGAAGATGATAATCTCTGAGGAATGGCAGAAACAAACTTATTATACATATAGCATAAGAGTGCTATTCTATCTATTTGCTATAGACTCTTCTGTATTATATTTTCCTTTTTAATTATCTGTTTACTCGTAACATAAACAAAATTAAACAAAAAAAGTGTAACATATAGGTCAATTTATATTTCTTCTCAAACAAATATTCATCAAAGCTCCAATACCAAAGGACTGTCAACAGGAACGATTGGCATGGCATTCAAAACTTCTATCAATGACTTCGGAAGCTTTCACCATATTTCTTATTAACTCTTAGGAATTGCAAAAGCAGAATTGGATAAAAAAGATTCACAAAAGCACTTAAGTAATACTTTATATTTCTAATTTCTCAAAAAAATATTCATCAATATCATTGAATTTTGACCCGAGTTTAGTGAACTGTGAAATCGATAAATTTAATTTACTCATCAGAAATAAAGTATATATCCTTTGATTGAAATCTACAGTAAAAAGAAAAAAAATCACAGTTTTTAAAGACATGCTAAAGAGACTTCTCCATGGCATTTTTTCTTTATTCCTTTTTGTTCTGAATTTTTAACACCATAAAATTAACTAATTACATTTATACATGAAGTGTTTCCTATGCAATGATTATATACAGGCACTTATTCATAGTGTTACTGCAAATTTCAAAAGCCTCCAAATTGTGTGGAATAGAGCATGCAATGTTTTTCAGTTTCAAGCAGGTTTTAGTACATTCTTACCAATTGTATTTCAGACTTATTCATTTCATGATTATGTAATACTGACCTACTTATCTGTTTAGCATGTCTTTAAGAATCTACAAATATATATTGCTACAATAGTTCGTAAACATTTTCTTCAATTCAATCCAACTTCAGGTATATGTTACTGTATCTCATATTTATTGATCATGTATGCCTTCAAAAACATCTCTGAACAATAAATGTCATAATTTATTCATTTATTTATTATGTATTTAATATTCCTATTTAATGTTAGTCTATTTAATGTTATATGCATAGAATAAAAATGTAGTGTTAGTACAAAGTTATCTTGTGTCAATAAGAAAGCCAAAAGCTATACAAGAAATAATCATTTTAATGAATTTCTCATAAGGCCATAAGAAATAGATTCTTTGTTTTGCGTCCTGGTAAAATCCAAATCATGCAAGGGTACAAGGAAAACAAACACAAACTCAGGAAAAAACACAAGCTTATTTGCTGAGAAATGTATACATTTCAAGGGCATAAAAAGGGATGACATACCAATTTGTAGTGATTAAAAACATATATCTATACATTTTATACAATACATTTAAACATATAGCTATTATTCAAGGGTAAATAAAATAAAAATTAATACCAGAACAACGGCAACGCTGAAGCGTAGCGAATCCCATCGAACAGAGATGGCTGGCATTTTTACAAACGAATAGCAAATATCATAAAACAACATACCAGAAAAGCCACCATTTTCAAAATGGTTGCTCACTAGCCAAGTTGTCATCAGAAGAAATAATATGCTTTTAAGTAGCCACGTCTAAAATTTTTGAAAAATTGCATAATTACTTGTAAAATAACACATAAAAATGGTGGCCATTTTTCAAAATGGCCGACTACTCCCCAAAGTTTTATTAGACAATGTGCCATGCTTACATTATTCACATATCAAATATGAACAAAATCGCTCCACTACTTTTCGAGTAATAGTAAAATATTTTAAAATGGCAGCCATTTTTCAAAATGGCCACCTTCTACCAAAAGTATCATTAGAAATAGACAGTGTGCCATGCTTATAGTATTCACATACCAAATATGAACAAAATCGCTCCACTACTTTTCGAGTTATAGTAAAATACGTTAAAAGTGTCATAGGACAGTGTGCCATGCTTATAGTATTAACATACCAAATATGAACAAAATCGCTCCACTACTTTTCGAGTTATAGTAAAATATGTTAAAATGGCGGCCATTTTTCAAAATGGCCGCCTTCTACCAAAAGTGTCTTTAGACAGTGTGCAATGCTTATAGTATTCACATACCAAATATGAACAAAATCGCTCCACTATTTTTTGAGTTACAGCAAAAATCGTAAAATGACGAGTAAAGGCCGCCATTTTTCAAGATGGCTGCCATGCGCTTCTTTAATACCTACATTTGTAGCATTATTAATGTCCTTTATAATTTTTTTACATTTAAAACATTGCTATTACAGTTTTACATAATGCACCTAAATTACTGTAAAATCGGCACTAAAATGGCCGCCATTTTGAAATGAGCGGCCATTTTGAAAATCAGTTTTCGAGCAGAACTTCTACTCCCATAGGGTATATGTGTACAAAATATGAACAAAATCGGGCGAACGGTATTTGAGTTATTGCCCGGACGGACGGACGGACAGACGGACGGACGGACGTACGTACGGACGGACAGACGGACGGACGGACGTACGGACGGACGGACGGACGGACGGACGGAGGCGTTCCCTATATCCCTCCGAATTTCGTTCGATGGGATAAAAATAAGAAAATAAACAATATATGCCAAAGTCATCAATAATACTGTCAATTTTGACACACATCAAATTATCCGCCATTTCCTCTGATTCTGATTGAACGAAATGCTATGGTACTTTCAGACCCTTGTGATTGCTATTTGGATGTGTTTGTTTTTTCTGATTTACTCAAAATCGTGCAAGCAAGGGGACGCAAAACAAAGAATCTATTTCGTATGGCCTAAGTTGAAAAATCAATTATCCTTAAATGTCATTGTTAATAAAAAAAGTTAAGACGCAATTTACTTTCCAAATTGACTGGAGCAGGGGAACCCCTAAACCAATGAAAGAAATGATCATCCAACTTTAATGATCGAACAGCAAACACAAATGTATCCAGGTAACAAAAAACAATGGAAAAGATATGACATAATTTTGGTAAGTCCAACTCATTCAATAACAAGTGGTACCATCTCTCACCACAAAAGTAAGACGCAATTTACTCTCCAAACTGACTGGAGCAGGGGAACCCCTAAACCAATGAAAGGAATGATCTTCCAACTTTAATGACAAAACAGTAAACACAAATGTTTCCAGGTAACAAAAAACAATAGAAAATAAATGACATAATTCTGGTAAGTCCAACTCATTCAATAATAATGAGTGGCACCATCTCTCACCACCTTTAATGATCAAACAGTAAAAACAAATGTGTCCAGGTAACAAAAAACAATAGAAAATAAATGACATAATTCTGGTAAGTCCGACTCATTCAATGATAACTGGTACAATCTCCCACCACAAATGTCTCCAAGCAGCGATAAACACTTTTCTGTAAATACAACTAAGATACAGTAGTATGATGATATAATCAAATTTCATTTATACCAAAAAAGCCCAGCTCAGACAATGTATCATATCATTTCCAAGTTGAGTTTCTCATCAAGGGGGAAACCCCTTGCTTTCCTAATGTATGATAAAAGACCATACTGTTACCTGTCTCTTTGGCAGCAGCACAAGATAGTAACACTGATACAGAAAACAGAGGAAGGGAAAAGCAGAAACATTACTGTTAGCCATCAAAGTAAGTTAGAAACTTAAATTGTCACTTGGTACAGTCAAGAAAAGAGAAAATAATTTTAAATGAATCATATTTATTGTGATTGTTAGAATTGATGATAATTATGCTGTTATTGATTTTTAAATAAAATAAATTAAAATTATCAATTGCTCTCTTTGGATGTATTTCAATAATTGAATTATATAATATCTTATGGTATAAATATATTATCCTATCCCATAAATTAAAAATCTTACTGGAATATCTGGTGTTTTTCAATCTCAAATATATGCCATAGTCTCTAATATGAAATTCAAAATATAACTAGAATATCTGATGCTCTCGAGTTGCCACTGTCTTTTAATCTCAATGATCTCAATAAACTTGTTTATTTTTCAGTTCAGGTTCATTACTACTGCACTTGAGGAGGACACTAGGATGGGGGTATCCTGCACAAAAGAGGTAAATATGATAGGCAATAATAGTTTACAATAGAGGCCTGCTGCAGGTCTTTTTAATGCAGGGCTTGGGTCTCTAAAGAGTCTTTTAAAAATAAATGTGATTTGTCATACTACAGGACTGCATAAGTGTGTAATATACTGATAATACTATCAAACACTTAGAAATTTGCATTCTAAATTTTTGTAGTATCTTGTAAGCCCATATTGGTTGTTCTATGTCTAATTTTTATCTTCACTCTATATGTACTGATTCCAATGATGAATACTTACCACAAATTATTACGTAACATGAACAATTCAAAAATATATTAAGAAATATAAAAAATAGTATTTGCCACTTTTATTTTTACTAGTTGGACACAAACAAAACCCAAGGAGGTCAAGTTGGGGTAGAAAAACAATGGAAAGTACAAGATACAAACGCAAGACCTAAAAGAGAGAATGTACCACAAAAGAAGAACTCTGTAGATAAGTCTGCACCACCTCCTGGACGTCGACCAGAATGACGTTCATTCATTTCAATCAGTGACTTGACTTTAAAAAAGTTTATTGTGATAAACTTAAAAATAGCATAGATAATGGACAAGGCAAAATTGGAACATTATTTATATAGTATTTATATTATATCTATTTGGCATAGACTTTCATATGAAACATGAATGTACCATCGTATATAAAACATAAAAGAACATTTTAAAATATAACAGAGATAGAAAAAAACAAGTTTTACAAGAAATACCCAATAAAGGTTTATCTTGATGAAGTTACTTCAGTATTGTGAAATCATCAGAAATATTGTTAAGAAGCTCAATTTAGAAAAAACAAACAGACTTTTCATGAATCTATTAATACCTCTTGCCAGTATGTAAACAACTACAGATAAACTATGGCATGCTATTGTATCTCATATTTAACTCCAACTGTACATATCATCATATATCTATTTATTTGTATTATTTTTTTATGATTCAATGGCATAGAATAAACGAGTATTGTTAAAGTAAAATTGTCTTATGTCAATAAGAAAGCAAAGAACTATACAAGAAATAATCCTATATTGACTGTGGATTTCTAAGAAGATTTCTTGAAGAAAAGAGAGATTGACACTCCAGTGATTTCCCCAGCATTAGAGCAACTAGGCACCCAGTTGAAAATCGGAAAATCACATACCCCTCATTTGAAAATTCCTGCACCCTGGCAAAAGTGTGAAAATTGAGATATTTTACTTAAAAAGATAGAACGAAGATGAGCACCCAAATTCTTTGGAGACCACTTTATCAATTCTCATGTTGCAGAGATCATGTATTAAGTTAATGAACTTTTCTTCTATCAAACCGAATAAACTGCATGAATTTTATATTTCAATAAAACATCTGTTTACTTATTCCTTCTTGATCACACTTTTACTCTATTGTGCCTTTCAAAACATGAACACCATGACATATTATTTTCAAGTTAATCCATGTATTAACATATACCAGACAAGACCAGACAGTGTAATAGAAATCACAGAAAACATGCGTAAAAAGCTAAGGAATTACCACTTACCAGACCTTATCAGAAAAATCCCATGATGTAATAATTACCTCATCAAAACATAACAAATAAAATAGCCAGTCTCAGTGTATTGATTTTTTTATGAAAAAGGTTGGCTCTGACCAGTCCCTTAGGAAAAAAACAACCATTTTTTCCGAATTTCAACCGTTAAAATCCATTGCGCAACCATTACAAATCATTGCATAACCACTGCTGCAACCAATTGAAATGGTTTCCAACCATTAAAATTTGGTTGAAAACTTTGGTTGCATATCATTGAAATTATGGAATCATTTGCAACCATTACAAACCATTGATTGTTTAAGTTGCATTTTACCAAATGGTTGCAACTATTTTCAACCATATTGTAGAAATTATTTAGTTTAAGAATGAGACAATTTGAAACATGAAGAACATACAAGTAAATTGAATGCATTATTATGTTTCAAAATACAGTAGTTCATGTTTATGGGCATATTATTTCTAATTGAAGAGAATACGATTTATTCATTTTTGGCACTGGATATGACTTCATAGGCATATTATTTCTATAAAGAATAAGGTTTATTCTTTTTTGGTACTGAATATTACTTCAAGTTCATGTTCATAGAGATAGTATTTCTATTTTATTGAAGAGAATCAAGTGTATTCATTTTTGGCCCTGGTCATTCTTGTAGTTTATTTGGAAATTCCTTCTTGATTCATTCAGTTTTACTGAACAATACAACAAAACGTTCTGTGGAAATTTTCTGTTATTCTCCTGTCTCAACAAAAAATGTTTCTGACTAAAAGTACATACATACATACATATTATGAAACATCAAAGATTGTATTTCCTGCCTCTTATTTATGATTTGGATTAAGCTAGTGCCAAAATAACTGCTTCTTCAATATCAAAGAAGTCTTATTACAACAATTAAGTAGATTAAACTGAAAATGTTTCCAAAACATGATTTTGAAACATCAACATCCTTGTATTTATACTTTGGATTAGGCAAGAGCCGGATTGATTGTCTTTTCTTCAATATCATTTACAAATCAAAAAATATTAATTACTATTGGATTAAACTTTAATCATAATGACTGAAAGGGAAATATCTTAAACACTTGAATAGATGATATTTCCTTTTACTAGACATGGTTTTATGCCTATGAGCATGAACTTGAAGTTGTATTATGAACTTAAGTTAACTATCGCTAGAAAAAAGAGAATTCATCAAGACCATAGCTGGCTTCAAAAATCTTAATGTGAATCTCATCTAATTTACTATGATTGTGTCATTATTATGGTAGGGGGAATTCAAAAATAAATTATTCAGACAAAAATAATTCTTAAAAAAAAGAATTAATTTGTAATGATTTTGTTTAACTATCAAAACAGAACTTTATCTAATTGGCTGTTCAAGGGTTATAATTAGCATTTCAATGGTTATAATTAGCTTTTCAATGGTTATAATTAGCATTTCAACCGTTGCCGCTCTGTCTGTGCAACTGTTGCTGCTCTGTCTTTGTACCTTATCTGAATTCAATAATGTGAAATCTTAATTTGTATTTCTACAATTTTCTTAATGAAAATAAGCCAACAAAATTAAACAATATTGAATTGAAACAAAAAAGAATCCTTATTTTCTTACAAGATTTCTGCATTTTTCATTCTCCTTAAAAACGATACCTGATAAACGATTGCAATAGTCATAGAAATAAGTGTTTAAAATCCTAGGGATTAGATTAAATGATATATACAAATAAGTGTATGTTTTTTGTTGTTCTGGAAGTGACGTCAGACTTGTCATTGAGAACAAGATCCGAGACACACAAAGTCCAAAAAAAATTCTTTAATGAGAGAAGAGTGTGATAGACTGCAGACTACAGACATGCTTACTTAAAAAAAACATACTAATAATATCAACATAGCCATAGCCAAAAATTATTTCAAATTCATGCAGTTTTTCACCATATTGAGGACTTTTCAAGTGATTTTGGCCATAGTTATAAAATATGAATCCCTTTGTAAATTTTTCAAAAGTGCAAAAGCTGGCTACAGGTCTGCCCATGAGCATTCATTTTGAGGATAAATGGTTGCAATAGTTGCAGTTCTCCATCAATGGTTGCAATCGATTGTAACTGTTAATTTCAATGGGTAATGGTTGTAATGGTTTTGCAATGGTTTCTCAAAAATGGTTGCGTAACCATTGTAACTTTATGTAAAAAGGGTTGAAAAGATTGGGTGAAGTAATGGTTGCGCAATGGTTTTGAATGGTTGATATAATGATTTTTCCTTTGATCTTCAAGGTTGATATGATGGTTACATGATATGCAATGAAACCATTGAATTTCGGAAAAAATGGTTGTTTTTTTTATAAGGGCCTTTAGCTAATAGAAATAATACAAAGAAATCCGATACTAGTATTGTATATAATTCTATTCAATCTTATTTTTTATTGATCACAAACATTAAACACACAAATGGAGGACTCCTATTAACCTCACTTTGATGATTTGCCCATTGCAAATAATACCATTTTATTATGCATTTCACTTATTTTTCATGTATGAAACCATAATCTATGCTTCTGTCCTCCACATAGATACAATGTAAACATATCTGAGAACATGGCTACCATATCACATTGAACACTTTTTAGAAATACCAATGGTGTTCCATCAGGTTTTATTGAACTAACATATACACATATATGTAAAAATTATCAAGTCAACACATTGTAAGATCAAAAAAGGGAATTTTTTTGATGCAATTTGAGCTTTTTGAGGAAAGTTGAAAAAATACCTTTTTGTTCTTTGACCTTGAGAAGGTCAAATCTTAAATCTAAAGTTAGATTTGAACTTCTGATAACTTGTAGATGATTCTCAAAAAACAATTTAGTCAATTTGAAGCAAGTTGAAAAAAGACCTTTTCGATCTTTTTTAACCTTTTGTTTACCTTGAAAAGGTCACTGAAGTTCAAATCTTAAATGCAAAGTCAGATTTGAACTTCTGAACTTGTAGATGATTTGAAAAGAAATTGAAGTCAGTCTAAGCAGTATTGGTTAAATTATTGGAAGTTTTAAGAATTTGTTAAAGACGCCAACCGCCGCCCGCAACTCACTGATCGCCAACCACCGCCACAAAAAATGGAGACCATAACAATATGTCACCACTTTTTGGTGGTGACATAAAAAATTATACTTGAGAGAGTTTCAAAATCAACAAATATTCCTATTTTCTAAACCCCTCAACATAACCCCTGGGGGTTGGAATGAAAAACATGGAACATATGTGAAAACA
This sequence comes from Owenia fusiformis, assembly GCA_903813345.2. Taxonomy (NCBI): domain Eukaryota; kingdom Metazoa; phylum Annelida; class Polychaeta; order Sabellida; family Oweniidae; genus Owenia; species Owenia fusiformis. The sequence goes on from CAIIXF020000012.1 coordinate 14,846,050, forward strand.
ATCTTGAAAAAATATTTTTGCGAAAATTAAACTATTTACCAATATACATCTTTTCACTGAATGTCATGAAAACCTGTCAACCAGTATTTGAATGATTTTCAAGATGAATGGACAGATGGTTGGATAGAGGGCTACACTCTCGGGGCTACACTATATCCCTACCTAATCCCTACTGTATGTATCCCTATATACATGGATGGTAAATTTGTATACTCTTCAACTTCCTTATATATCAAAATCTTGAATATCTTACCTTCATGACTTTACTGAGCATATTATGTATCATTGCAGCGTTAGGGTATTGTGCCCTAGATACAAGGGTGGCAAACGTATCTACAGCATGATGCAAGAATTCGGACTCGACACAACAATCCATTAGGTACGCTTGTTGCTCAGTCAGGGGCTGTGTGGTCAGTGATGACTGGTTAAGATGTGGATAGCCAACTACACCAGAGGCCTTCCATTGAGTCGCTGATAACTAAATATTATGAAAATACAAACATGTTGTTTTTGTCAATGAAATAGCTACAACTGTAACCAACAAAGTTATATCATTGACATACTATTTTTTGACACACTGAAAACATCAGAAGATATATTTCACATAATAACTTGTATCATGAAACATTTTCCGATTCATTGCTTTTTTCAATTTAAGCCAAACATTGCTTTATATCTTTTCAGTGAGTTTTGTTTTGAGTTCTCTTCTTACATATTTGATTATATTATCAGACTTGTAAGGAAACAATTCATATTCAGGGAAACTGGCTATTTTATTGGGTGAGAATATACCTTTTGCTTCTTTATCATTTCAGCAAATCGTGTGGTTTCTAAGGGGTCTGTTTGCATCAACTGCCTTTTAACACCTCTTTTTTCTTGAGGTGCCACTGAAAATATAGTTCACATTCTTTTAACTTATGATTGTCTCAATGTTCATTCTGAATATCTCGAAAACAATTACATCAATGAGATTTTCTCAATTATTGCCAAATACAGATTGTTTCATATGAATAAAGGAGTGTTGTACTTTTAAAAGATGACCATGAATTTTTTGAAACATACACACCTTGTTTATTGCCTTGACTTGGCTTTTGGCTCGACAAATTTGGTTGATCGGGTAGTTCATTTTGTGACTTTTGTTGATTGCTTATATCAGATAATGATGCCACACTGTTGCCTCTACTTGAGCAGGGTTGCGTCGACATCAGATTTGAAGAACTCGTTTTGCTAGAGCAGGGTTGCGTTGGCAGCATGTTCGAAGAACTCTTTGGGGAAATTAGTGAGTTTGAAGAGGAATTTTGTGAGGGTTGAGTGGATATTAGCGAATGTTGAGAGGAGATTGGTGTGTTTTGAGTGGGGATTATCCCATTTTGAGGACCTGTTTGCAGCCCCCCAGCCAAGTATCTTTGAACACCAGGATGTGGGTCCTATTAAAATATATAAACAAGGCATTAACACGCAAAATGTCACTACCTGCCATCTGTTACAGACACCAACAACCAAACGCTTACTGCCAAGCACCAACTGCCAAACACCATGCTCAAAAAAGTTGGAGAAAACAATATGAAAATTCATCATGAAACATGGATGTATAGGATAAATAGTAATTTTATTCCTATCCTATATATGGGTTCACAATATTCAGAGGTGTATGTGTTTCTTAACTGGAACCTTTAAAATATGAAACACATGATTTTAATGTTACCTTGAGTATATAATCGCCTATATATTCTGGACTGAGACATAACACCCCTTCCTGTTGAAGCTTAGTGATGTTATGAACCTGGGATTCCTCAACAAAGACATGTGACACACTGGCTGCTATGATCTTTGGGTACTGAACAGGTAGAGAGAATTTTTTCTTCTTTGCACCCCCTAATTCTAGTAACCTGAAACATTGATGTGTAAGCTACATGTATTGTACTCAAACAATTTTGTATGCAAGACTTTTAAATTGTGTACATGTATGTGTGCTAAGCTTCTTTGAGTGTATTAGGTCCAAGGGCATAGGCAGGAGGGGGGGGGGGGTCTTTGGGGCTCATGTGAACCCCCTTCAACTCGAACCCACCTTTCTTTATAAAACGAACCCCTGCCCAGGGACAATCCCCTTTTCTCAATGATCAACGAACCCCAGGCCAGGAATGAAGCCCACTCTCAGAAAGATGACTATTTTTGTGCGAACAATGAATCGCACATTTATACTAGCTATTCGATGACGCACGTTCTATATTCCTTAATTTGATTAGTTCCTTGGAACGGTTTCCAACGTGCGAAATGTAATTCACTTTATGAAAAAACATGAAATGGGTGTACATGTACATGTATTCATGAAGATACAAAGATTGATTTTACTTTGCTGTCTAACTACCATCCTTAAAATGAAAGATGGTTATCTACAATATTTACCTTTCATATACTCGTTTTCTCTGAATGTTCTCAACAAATACTGCCACATTCCAGCCTTGAAATAACCTCACATTATATCCTTGTACCAGTTTACGTAGAAACCTTGGGGCATTCAGTAGGTATCGGGATGTCTCATCCAAACGAGGCGCCATCTTGTGCGACCATTCATAGCGCTCCTCATTCAACCATTTATTCCAACGTAAACAGTCTAATATATATTCTTTCATCAGTATCCATTTTCCTACAAAGCAAACGTTGTTCTAAAATAACTATTTATCAGAATTTTATTTTTCTCTGTATTTATTTGTTTACGATTCAAGATTTCATAAAACATACATGTTTATTTCTATCAAGCATGTAGAACCACAGAGATCTCTCTGGGATTTTTTCTGAGCAGCAGATAGGTTAATCTGTTACTTTAACTGATTTGGTCAAAAGAATTTAATAACACAGCCAATCTACAACAGTGCCATATGGTACAACAGTACAATATGGTACCATTTTGGCTATGTTACTGTAAAATGTGGTACATCTATTCTATGGTAACTAAAACGGTGCTATATGGTACTGTGAACACTGTACAGCACCAAACTTGAACAGTACCCACCATATGGTATGGTACCATACCCTTAATGAACCATACGGAACTGAGATCAGGCCCGTAGCCAGGATTTGCCAAGGGGGGGTTTACTTTTGAAAATTTCAAGGGGGGTTCATATTTGACAATTTTGGCCCAAATATGGCTAAAATCACTTGAGAAGTGCTCAAAATAGTGAAAAACTGCATGATTTTGAAAGAATCTTTGGCCAGGGGGGGGAGGGTTCGCCTGAACCCTGCAAACCCCCCTGGCTATGGGCCTGGTGATTTCAGAGTGCAGATTAGGGGTTTACACCCCTTACATACCTGTAATACATGCTGATAGGAATTTCTCACTTCTACTTGGTTTACCACAGATCACATGAGTGACATCTTTTGTGAATTTCTGAAATATGTGAAGAGGAGCTGTTTAATATGATTTTTAAGTAATTTCATATAGAAAAATGGGTAAAATGTAAACTTTCCTTTTAGCTAAAGTTACAATGATATTTAAATAAATTTATCTTAAACTAAAGTCATAATAGCGAGAAATAGAGGACGAGGAGTCAGAATTCTGACATTTTACGTATTAATGTAAAATTTAAACTTTTTCATACAAAAGGTCACAAACATCTTTTGTATGATATGATATGTCCCAGAACAGAAAATCATGATGCATCAAATACCTGTTCACCCCCTCCCTTTCCTACGGTCAACACTTACATCATTTTGACAGTACTCGGCTCCAAGCTTTTTAATGAAAGCAATCAGCTCTGTTTTTTCCACAGGGCTTGTATTTGTAATGATGAAGATTCGTCGCATGTCAGCCATTGTCTTTAGACAGAATTGATTGCTAGTTAATCTGTATGAACTCCATCCTAACGCTAAGTGATTGATGTTATGGACCTCTGAGGCTAAAAATAATGGAGGTACATGTACATTAGAAGTAAACTGTAGTTGAATTCACTGACCTCTGCCTCAATAATTATACTCAATGATCCGACTCGAAATCTTCAGAAATTTTTTTATTTCCTTGATTCTTGAGTCAGTTTATTAATAAATATAACATGTCATACCTCCAATGATGCATACTGTTTTTAGCTTTATCTCCAATCACTTAAACCATACATGTACGTAAGCGTCTGTTGATAATAGCACAAAATAGCTCAGCGGAAAGATAATGTCCATTTTCATCAATTTCCATTGATCTTAATGTTTATTCCTGAGATCATATGTCTATTCTGAGAATCTTACGCCACTTCAGATGACTTCACAGCAGATATTACCAAGACACAACATAACGTTTCTTAAAATCCCTTAGAATAACTAGGGTTTGTTTAGGATACATGATAATTTTGCTGTTTCTTGTTATTTGACATAAGAACACTAGAAAATGATAACAAGGTCACATCTGACAGTGACAGAAAATAGCTGAAATCTGAACATCTTAGTCCAAATTTTGAAGACCTTCATTCAAATTTTTGCATTAAGTGGGGGACAAAAAAAAATCTCAACCCTCAAAAGTTGTCACAATGAGCTAAATTCTCAGTTTCGTGTCTCAAACTCTCCCAAGTGGTAGAAAAATAATTCCCATTCACTCTAAGTAGCACAATAAATGAATCCAAAGCTTCATACCTGCAAATGATGGATAAATCCCTACTGAATCGAACAAATGTTTTCATGAATCACCATGTTTGAGATCCAAGGAGGATTGACTTCCAGAATGCAACATCATGTAACCTTATTTACTCGTGACAGATTTCAAAATGGTGGAACGGCATTTTGAAAGCTGACACGTGTCATGTTGCATTCTGGGAGCCAATACACATTGCGGCGCAATCGGGCTCCAAAATCACCTCAACATTTGAAGAGTCGACATAACATGTGAATTCAACTTCAAATTTTTATAGACACGAATTCCACTATATCTGGACTTACAACGATGGAGAAAATAGAGCACTGAATACACTGAGGTAAGAATTTATTACATGTACGACAGCATGTAATTTCCATAGCTTTTGTAATTCTTTATGTCCCCAACTGTACATCCAAATTTAGGACACTGCGCACTCACTTCGCTCGCCTCCACGAACTCCGTCAATGGGTATGGACAAAAATACTTGAAGCAAATGTGTAACATACACAATATGCATGAAAATTCTGAATAGACAGCATCCGTTTTTTTCAGCGTTTGTTTTTTAGATGTTTCAGTGTTTGATTCAAATTTTTGCATACATCCAAATGAAGGACATCTCCCACTCGCCTCGCTCGCCTCCACGAACTCCGTTATTGGGTGGGACAAAAATATTTGAAGCAACACAATTCACGTGAAAATTCTGAATTGACACCATTAGTTTTTTTCGGCGTTTGTTTTTATCAGCAACAATTTGCATGACCCATTCTGTCAAAAACCACAGGGGCTTGTCTCGAGGCGTCGGGCAAGCCCTCCGATGAATCTACTGCTTATAATAGTATTAAGGGTGGTCAGTTTTGATGCTACCTGAAATTTGTAGAAAATGATTGTTAGATATATCAAGTAAAAATATATGGAATCCTTTCAATAATCGACATGCTGATTCAAACAACACTAAAGAGTAAACTTACCTAAAATGGTAGCAATCCATCCACTAGTTGCTGAGATGTGTGAAGAACATGTAAGGAAGTGATTAAATTTAATTGAAAATGCAAAACACGACAATTTTCACCCTCAAATTGTTAGCTCCAGAGTCGATTTCTTCCTCAAGACACGTCCACTGTTAAAAATCGGTAGTCCCTAGAGTTCTTTGTTTACTTAGGTTCATTTCCGTATATTATTTTTAACGAAGGACAGCCTATAACGACTGCTATACGCAAAATAGATGCATGAAATTATGTTTCGAAACTGAAAATGTGTTCCATGCGCAGTTGCGTTCAATCCAGCAATTTGATTAGTTCATATTATATAAACGCATGCGCAATGACCACATATTTTTCTAGATAGATGTCACTTGCGTTCATTATTTCACACCAGTCCATTCCCATGATGCACCTAATATTGCGGGAATATTTTCCTTTAGTGATAAAACAAATTACTCTCATTTTCGAAATATGTTTTCCATTCCTTGGCAATAATCTTTCATTTGGTACCGATCCAACCGCCGAAAAGTAATTCGAATCCTTCTGAATTGTGGGAATGAAGTACTTTCATTTTTGCGCATGCGCTGCGCATGCGCATAGAACACGGGAAAGTCGCCATTTTTCAACTTTCAGTTTCGAAACTTAATTTCATGCATCTTTTTGCGTATAGCAGTCGTTATAGGCTGTCCTTCGTTAAAAATAACATACGGGAATGAACCTAAGGAAACAAAGAACTCTAGGAACTACCAATTTTTAACAGTGGACGTGTCTTGGGGAAGAAATCGACTCTGGAGGTAATAATTTGGCTGCAAAAAAATTCGGTACTTGCAGTGTAATCACTTCTTAACAAATTATTCAGATTTCTCAGCAACAAGTGGATGGATTGCTACCATTTTAGGTAAGTTTACTCTTTAGTGTTGTTTGAATCAGCATGTCGATTATTGAAAGGATTCCATATATTTTTACTTGATATATCTAACAATCATTTTCTACAAATTTCAGGTAGCATCAAAACCGACCACCCTTAATACTATTATAAGCAGTAGATTCATCGGAGGGCTTGCCCGACGCCTCGAGACAAGCCCCTGTGTCAAAAACGGGCGCGACATCAATTTGCGTGACAAATATGCAAATTACGGGACAGTTGCCTGAAATGGTGCTGACTTTGTCATCATCAATCACTGTCATGATCATGCCATGCCAATTTTTGGAAAAATAAAATTAAAATTACATTTATTTTCATCCGAGAAATCGCTTCAATGTATCTAAACTATTTGTAAATTTACCTTTAACAACACGATCTGTGCTGTCCTCTTCGGTTACATATATTACTGAAGCTCTACTCAAAACACCGAACTCCTATGCAGTGTCTCGGTATAGACACATATCACTGCACGCTCAAAACACTTGAAACTTGGCGGCTTTCCGGAAGTGGGCTAGAATGATGATGACCCACCCAAAATAGTTTTTCAGCACATTTAAAACTTCCTCAAAAGTCCATATTTTAAATGAAAAAAAGCAATGGGCGTTGTATTTCGAAGTCTAAATACAATGAGTACGCTTCATTGTAAACAAATGATTTGAAATAGTTAAATTCTCGATCATTGATTAATATTTTCCCGGGTTTCGAATTTGAATGTAGAGATATTTCGTTCAGTGTAATTTCATATTATCGCCCCTGAACCACGTACAAATTTTTGGGAAAGCCGCATACGTTGTAATTCCTGCAGTTTAAGCTCTATTAGTGACATAATAAGATAGGTAACATTTTCATTATATATTCTGCAATATATTTCAGCTAATTATTATGTCAACAGTACACGCTGTATCCAGTTGTTCTCGAAAATATTAGATCTATTTTTTTTGAAACATTTGAAATTGTTTCACCATCAATCTGCAATCAAGTTTAGGATGTGTATCTTAGGACAGGTACATAGATGTTTCAAGCGTGGGTATTTATTCATACCTGAAATATTTAAGCTTATAGGATCTGAACAAAGTCAAAACTCTGATAGTCTAGAGTCCATTTCATTGTTTCATTTCGTCAGTAGAACGACAAAAATAAGAAATTGGGAGACAATTGTGCAATAATATATGGAAAAGTATGTTCATAATGTACATGAATGACATTTGTATATTTCAGATTTTTTAGTTTTTTGTGCAATAAGCCTGTGCCGTCTTGTAATTTGAAGAATATCAGCCATGTTAATCTTATTGAAAATAATATGGCAGAGAAGCAACCAAATATAAGAGGCCACACACTTTATAAGCCAAACTAGAAGCAATCCAAGATATACAAATGTCATTCATGTACAATAGAAATATATTTTTCCATATATTATTGCAAAATGATATTTTGATTTCTTATTTTTTAGCTTTTACTGACGCAATTAAACAGTGAAATGGACTCTAACTCACCAGACGAAGCAACACCGTCTTCTTCAAGTAATATCTGAGGAGTTATCCAGTGACTAAAGTCCTGTCTGAAGCTGTATACTTTGTCTGTATGATTACAATATGGGACAATTTGGCATGTATAACTAACAAAAGTAACACTGTACCTAAATAAATTCCTCATTATTTTAGGATTCTTTTTATGTAGTTGCATCGCCATATTGTATGGGTTTATCGGCGTGTTGTGTGTTATCATAAATATTATTTCAACCGTCACAATTCCTCATTCTATTGGTATATCCGATTCCAAACTCTGCATCAGCAGACCTGGATGTTAGTGTATCATTAGGAGTCCCACGATTTATCTTGAGTAAGAGTCAAGATACAAGCAACGATATGATGCATTACACTGGCGGATCCAGAAGCTAACAAGGAAGGCCCCACATTTCAAGTCAGTAAATAAATTTGGGCCGCTTAAACCAAACATTGGGCCCAAATCTTTAAAATTTAAGGCCCATTTTATGCAACATAGTGTGCTGGTACAGGGGGAGATGGATGAGATACAGCACTGTAGCTGGTGTCAATTCAGAGTTGAAAGTCTATCATTTACTGTAACATTGATTCAGATGAAGTACAATAAATGTTATGATGATACCACAGCCAACTATATTATAAGTTATTGAATAATTTGAAGTGCAATACAGGATATATTCTGCTTGAGAAATTCTGTATTGGAACGAGACAAAGTCACGTGCCAATACAGAATATCGAGACAGAATATATCGTGTATTGCACTTCAAATCATTCAATAACATTTTTATCGTGTGATCCTCTGTATTGCTACTGAGATTGTCCCCTCCGTACCAATATTTTCTGTATTGAGACAAAGATGATCAATGGGGACAATCTCAGTAGCAATACAGATTGGTACAGCACAAGAACTGACCAATCAGAGGGCTTCATTTTACAGATCATACGATAAGTACTTGTCCTGTGTAGTAATTTCAACTCTGCAGATCTTTTTTTGAAAGTCCATCTGTGTTTTTACTGAGATGTGTCCAAAGTACTATTGTTCTGATATCACAACTATCCTGGTACTTACACAACCATAATTGTGTCATTTGTGTTCAAAACTGTCAAAAACTTCCAATCCCCATTCTACTTTAATATTGTCACAAAACTTTTATTTAAGTTATCAATCAATATAATATAGTATAGAAATGATTTCTTAAAAGTCAAACATTCAGAAGATTTCAGCAAAATATGATGGATTTCAGGTATGTTAACACTTTTTTGGTGTATCTATATTTGAGACTTTGTATTATAGTCAATGCTCATATTGTCATCAAACTAGCCGAGGGTATTGATATTGCATGTAATCGCAGGACTCCTAGTGTCTATATCATTCCAAATCAAAAGTCGCTAGGCCATCCTCCTCAAGCTATTTTCATTACTATTCAGTGATCTCCCCAGCATTAAAGCAAGTGGGCACCGGACCCACCTGAGATTTTAAAAACAGACTTGCACCCACCTGAAAATCTATTCGCACCCACTTGAAAATGAGAGAAATCATGAAAATTAGCCATATTTTGACCAAATTCGGTTTAAATTGTGAGATTAAGAATTTTGCACCCACTTGAGATAAAATCCTGGGGAGATCATTGCTATTGGTTATATTAAACAAGTATCCATAGACATAGACATCCAGAAGTACCACCAGCTCTCTTTTCAGTTATCTTGCCATGTTTATTTTAGAAATGTTTAATTAAACAAATCACTATATTAATTGCCAAGATGTTGATTGCAACATAACTGATATCATAACAAACTAAATGGTACTAGATTAACAGCAATAAATCAAAACAATCCAATGTTAATGTAACCTTACTTTTTCCAAGCTGAACACAAATAGAAATGATCATCTATAGCACTAACTCAGTAATCACCAGTAATAAAATAATACCATTTTGCAACTTTGTCACATCATTTCAGGAATTCCACTTCTAAAACCTACCGCCATCTTGACAAGAGGTGCAATCTTACTCAATGAAAAACTTAAAATTTCATCATTCTGCCTATAAACCCATGCGATTGGGGATTCAACTACATGAATTTCAAAAAAACTAAATACTCAGAGATTTATTTCAGGTACGCTATTTTTTCAGTTTTATGTGCCAAATTCTCCCATATTGTAATCACACAGACAATGTATGGGGTGTTTCATATGTATGCACCCCCCCCCCCCCATAAACTCATACATGTAGTATTGCCACCCTATCATGTTATATATCATATTGTTCCTTATGAAGATTTGCATAAAATATCAAAGTTTCAGATAGGGATGCTGGCTGGACCATGGTCATGGTACACCCCCCCCCCTACTCTGTGTGTACCAAGGAAAGAACATTTTTCCTTGGTACTCAGAAAGTGGAGTAGATTTTCTTTTCAGGACAACTTTATTATCTGTTCCGATGCATGTGCTTCATAAACTGAAGTCGTTTGCATTACAACTTTTATTGTTATTTGTATAATCTTTCTTTCTGTCTATTTAAGTACTCTAATTGTGCTGAATTGATCTCTTACTTTTAAATTCTTTAATACTTGTTTCTTATGTGACTTTTTGTGGTTGGCAGGTTATTCAAGACTCTCTTTTTGCTCATTTTATGATAATTACGTGTGCAAATGAAATAAACAGTGATAAGTGCCATTTTCACGTTTTTCAAAATATCACATTCGCATGATCATATCTGGCATATTATATTGAGAAGTACTGGCATTTCGACTAATGTTCAAAATCCTCATGGGAATGAAATTACTTCATTTAAATGGTAACATTGTAACAGCCACCATATCTGTGACCAGGGTTCAGCATTTGCAGGTGACATTTCGTATCCAGGCCCGTAGCCATTTTTCTCCAAGGGGATTCACTTTTCAAAAATATCAGGGGGGTTCACATTTGACAATGTTGGCCCAAAATCACTTGACCAAAAAATCAATCATTCACCAAGGATCTAATAGCCTACCAGTAAATCAACAAACAATTTCGGATTAAGAGTTCAAATGGTTTAAATCACCAATCAAAAATAAATTATCTTTGATCATTATACAATGAACGTGGATAATACTTATAAAAATATACTTATCTAAATATGTTCTTTTGTAATTCAGCAAGTGACCATGGCCGCAACACCAGAAGATTCAGTTCCCGTCATTGCAGTTACAGCTGCTGTAGGTGCCGTCATCCTACTCTTCGTCCTATTATGTAACATTGGGAAGAAGTCTGATAACCAAGAAGAGGAATCTGGTAAGACTTTATTTTATATCCTGGGTCAAAATCACCCAGTTACACTCCCCTCTGAGCATTACAAATGATTTTATACAGTTTTAGTTACAGCTCTCATTGGTTCTCAAGGTTAGGTAGTTTGAATGTTGAATGAACATGTTATTTACCGTCAGAATATAATTTCAGTATTTCATGTTACACATTCTGATTGGATATAAGTAGTTCTCTAAATTAGAGGGTGAAGATTAAGTGAAGCTCTTACAAAGGGTATTGTTTTGATACTGCCCATGAAGTATGTCAGTGTGGTTTAGATACAATGAATAAATGGACATAATATGCTTATTTCTGTACAGGGGTATAGCCGGGATCTAAAATTAGGTGAGGCAAATAATAGACGAGGCAAAAATGAAATGGAGGCAATATAATACTATCAATCAACTTCATTTTCACAGTTTCTATTCACTATTATTTTCTGAAAGATTTTGGTGAGGCAGTTGACGCACTTGCCTCATTTCTCAAATACATGTACATTGAATTTAAAATATTGCTTGATTGATCTTACAGATAAAAATGAAAAGGTAAAAGAATCTAAACCAACAAAGGCCCAGCCACAGAAGAAGAAGACTGTTGTCAAAACTCGACCAGAGAAACGCCAAGCCTTCACACATCCCTGGCTGTCATGCACCTTAAAGGGTCATAGTTCACCGATTCTAGGAATGGATTTTAGTGCAAATGGGAAATACCTGGCTTCCTGTTCTGAAGGTAAAAAATAATTGATTGGTAGATTAGGCCATAAGAAGTAGATTTTTTGTTTTGCATCCTGGCAAAATCCAAATCATGCAAGGATACAAGGAAAACAAACACAAACTTAAGAAAAAACACAAACTTGTTTGCTGAGAAATGTATGCAATTACTCAGATGCGAGTAGGTAGTTACCAGTTACACCACCAGGTGGCTGATTCGGGGGAAATAACATGGCAGGGTATTACAAAATCCCCTTAAACTTGAATATTCATCAGTTTTAGTGGTTCACTTTTCATATTACCCGTATGTATGTGATAGTTATATGAATTAAAATTTGTCCAGCAAAAGAAAATATTAACTGCCCAACACAAGAAAAGATATTTCACTTTTTGTGGTTTTACAACATGGGGTCTATAGGGGATCTCCCCGACCTAGAAGTCACATTTTCAAAGAAAATGAAATTTTCAAAGTTGATAAACCCTTTTCAAAACCACATTTCTAGATGTAAATTTACATGTAGATTCCAAATATGACATCAGATTGACTGAATTGTGAATTTTTAATGGCGTAAATCAAGATTATTTCTAGTCGCATCTGGGATATTTATGGACATAAAAAGGGACGACATACCAATTTGCATTGATTACAAACACATATCTATACATTTTATACAATATATTTAAACATAGCTATTATTCAAGGGTAAAAAATAAGAAAATACCTATGCGGGAAGTGCATATCTCTTATTCAAGGCAAAAGGTTATATTTTCAAAATCCATTTTCTTACTTGAATATGTGATGTGTTAAAATCCATGTGCTGTTATTTACATTTTAATTTCAGATCGTACAATTTTGATGTGGAGTGTCAAAGAATTCACGCAGAAAGAACACAAGTAAGTGAAATTCAATAAACTATAAAGTAAGGTCTTGTTATTGTTTTTTTATGTAACCACCAGAAGTGGTGACATATTGTTATAGTAACTTTTTGTGGATGGTGTTTGGCAGTCGGTGTTTGGTATTGTGGATGGTGTTCGGCAGTCGGTGTTTGGTGATTGGTGTTCAGCAGTCACTGTCTGTAACAAATGGCAGGTGGTGACATTATGCATGTTAATGCCTTGTTTGTTATTATTGAGAGTATTTTGTTAAACTTATATATTTCCTATACTCAATGCATCTAATATGGAATCTTGGCTCTTGGACAGAAATACCAGTAAATAGTTACAATTTTTGCATCATATTGCTTTGCTATGAGATTTTTCCTCCTTATAGAAATATTCATTTACTTTTTTATTTTTTATTTTGCAGGTCAGTAAGATCAAATGTTGAGTTGGATCATGCTACAAAAATAAAGTTTAGTCCAGACACCAAGTAAGTAAAACTGATAATGCAGTAATTGTAATTCGGCAATATTCAGTTCCCTGAATTTTCCCTCCTTCATAACATCGGTGACTGTTTAATTTCGTGAATTTAGGGAGAAATGTATCAAAATACCATAGGATAACATAGTAAATTGGTCATAGTCAAAGATGAAAATTGGTGATCTTGTCGATACTCTACAGGTTGTATGGAAAAAAGCAGTACATTACAAAATCTGTACTTCCAAGGCCTTTGTGATTAACCTATAGCAATGAGAACATTATATAAAGCAGTATATTACAAAAACTGTACTTTCAGGGCCTTTGTGATTAACCTATACAATAAGAACATTATATTAAGCAGTATATTACAAAAATTGTACTTTCAGGGCCTTTTTGATTAACCTTTACAATCATGAGAACCTTATATAAAGCAGTATATTACAAAAACTGTACTTTCAGGGCTTTTGTAATTAACCTTTACAATGAAACATTATATAAAGCAGTATCGTACAAAAACTGTACTTTCAGGGCCTTTGTGATTAACCTATACAATAAGAACATTATATTAAGCAGTATATTACAAAAATTGTACTTTCAGGGCCTTTGTGATTAACCTATACAATGAGAACATTATATAAAGCAGTATATTACAAAAACTGTACTTTCAGGGCTTCTGTGATTAACATTTACAATGAGAACATTATATAAAGCAGTATATTACAAAAACTGTACTTTTAGGGCCTTTGTGATTAACCTATACAATGAGAACATTATATAAAGCAGTATATTACAAAAACTGTACTTTTAGGGCCTTTGTGATTAACCTATACAATGAGAACATTATATAAAGCAGTATATTACAAAAACTGTACTTTTAGGGCCTTTGTGATTAACCTTTACAATGAGAACATTATATAAAGCAGTATATTACAAAAACTGTACTTTCAGGGCCTTTGTGATTAACCTATACAATGAGAACACGCTGAGAGTGATGCGGATTGGCAAGAAACCAGATGGTTCTCTTGGGAACATAAATGGAACATTTGATTTCCCTAAGGTAAATTCATATTTGTATTAGTCATAATTAAATGGTTTTATATTTTCATAGTCTCATTTTGTATTATTTATTAAATGCAATGTTTGTATTGATATGTTTATGAAAACAAAAGAATGTTAAAAAGTGAAAGTTAATTACTTGATGTTTTTAAAAGCAGGCAATTTTTTTAGTTGTTTTATTATTTTTTATTTTTACTACAATCTTCCCTTTTTCGGGTATATGTGTATTATATCAAAGAAATATGGTATATATCATCCTTCATTCAAAGGACTTCATTTATTTCTAAATTCAGCCCTTCATGCAAGGTCAGGTAGTTTCATATACATATCAGGTAGTATATATACATAAACAGTACTTATGTTAGTCTAATTCTTTCAGAAATTTACAGCAGAGATCCTCAACATTGGTATAGCCAGCTCAGGAAGATTCATCATGGCTTGCACTAAGGACACATCCATGTATATTTATGATCTTAAAGGTAACACAAAGTTATTTTGTAATTGTTTATCATTCAGATGTTTTACAAATTGTAAAGATAAGTTCAGTTGCTGTTTGTCCAAAATGTGTAAAGAAATATAAGATAAATTTCAGCAAATAAGAAAAGAAACTGTAAAACCTGTCAAGCGACACACCTCTATTATTTGCATCTAAAAATTGAACACTTCAAAGTTTTTGGTGACATATTTATCAAACCTCTATTAGTGAAACACCTCCTATATAAGTTGCACACTTTTTTAGTGAAACCAAGGGTGTTTCACTTACTGAGATTTTACTGTTGTGAAATCCCCAACCGTAAGAGAACAAAATATAATTAATTTTTTCATTTTCCAGGGGAAGTGTTAGCTACTATTAATACTAACCAGCTGACCAACAGTTATGGTGCAGTTTCTCCATGTGGAAGATTTGTAGCCAGCTCAGGTCAGTATTATGCACATAGTTGTCAACTTCTGACAAATATTTGAAAATGTATGATTTTCTTTCTTCATGGGTGTTTAGGTTGTTTCTGGTTTGTAGTTCATACATGCCGCAATTTGTGTGTTTTTTCGTGATATCATCTACATATTTAATGTGATGAATAATACACATGTACATTTAAAACCAAAATAATAAATATTATTCTTTGAAATTTTGGTAGTATATTCACGACATCTATCTATTTCACATATATTCCGTGTTTTTCACCCTGACCCACAAGGGCCGTGAATTTGGGGGGTGGGAAAACGGAAATTTTCATTAATTTTGAGATCTTTATACTCAAATGAAAGGCAAATTAGAATAGATTGCAAATATTGTATATAGTGTACATATTTGGTCAATCTGCTTGATAATCAATATATTTTTCAATAAATATGCTTTTTTCCAGGTTTCACCCCAGATGTTAAGGTCTGGGAAGTGATGTTTGACAAATCAGGAACTTTCAAAGAAGTTAAGAGAGCATTTGAATTAAAAGGCCATAGGTCAGGTGTATATTCATTTAGCTTCTCAAGTGACTCAAATAGAATGGCCTCTGTGTCTAAGGATGGCACTTGGAAACTGTGGAATACATTCAGTAAGTATTAAGTTTACACTGGAGTAAACAGGTCATCTTGAGGGTTACAGCCTTGTGCATAAGGCTGAATAGGTGAAATAAATATATAGTTTTGATGCTCATAAGATCTAAATAAGCTAAAGAGTAGCTTTTATTACCCTCAGAGATTCAATATGAAATTAAGGCACTTATGAAAGTATGAAATTTCAGCTGAATTGAAGAATATTGAAGGAAGTTAGAGCATATAGTGCATTACTTCTGGGACAACCCTCGTATATGATACAATTATTGCTTTTTTGATTGGGTAGCTTGAATTTGATCAACAGTCACAATTCTGAATTGGTAAAACTAGGTCTAAGCTCTAACACATAGTGTAGATGAAGCTCTCTTTTAAGAAGCACAACCGAATTATAAGAGATTGATAGAGATCAATCTAGTACAGAATTGGAGAAGAAAACTTAAAGCACTGCCAAATTCCAACAATTTACAGAATTTCTTTGTTTTCCAGTTGAATATGCAAAGGGACAAGATGCTCAATGTATACAAACAGGAACATATGAGAATAACTCAGGGCATGCCCTCATTGCCCTCTCTCCAGATGCGAGGGCTGTTGCCATAGCAACAACATATACAATAAGCGTCTATAACGCAACCAATGCTCAGCAAGCCCAAGTCATAACTGACGTACATGCAAGTAAGTTCAAAAAGTTTCAGATTGGAATAAGTACAGTTTCGGAATATTATTCTTCAGTTATATCTTTTGCAAATCCAATTTCATACTTACGCAAGACTGTATGTACAAAAAAATGTTTTTTCTTTCAGTCCCTATTACAGAGTTAAGTTTTGACAATAACAGTAAATACTTTGTATCCACGGGTGACAAACAAATCCACGTTTTCCACAACATCGTCGGTTACCAGGCAACCATTGAAGATCTCACAGAAAAGAAGAAGACAGCATCAACCAATGCATTAAGAGAAAGACTTGCTCAGCAGATCGAGGATGCTAAGTAAGCTTTTAAAAATCACTATTCTAGGTAGAACCTGTGTATTTGAACAATTTCTGTACTGGCCTAAATTGTTATTTGAAGATGGGTGTTCCATGCAGAGTGGGTTCATAACGTGTGAGTCCTGGTTCATTTGTAAAGTGTTCCATGTAGAGTGGGTTCATAACATGGGAGTCCTGGTTCATTTGTAAAGTGTTCCATGCAGAGAGGTGTTCAATCGTACCGGTTTTACTGTAATTTAGTAGAGTAGAACAGACTCTATATACATTATGTAAGCCTGTTAGAAGTCTGTTAAAAATCTTATTCAGTAACTCTATTTAGGGTCTATTTATCAGAGTGTGAACTCTTTGAAACCTAAATTAGTTGTGTTAAAATACTTTGAGTACACATGCACAGCCAGGGTGAGTCCCCTGGCCAAGAATTCTTTCAAAATCATGCAGTTTCTCACCACTCTGAGCACTTTATAAGTGATTTTGGCCATTTTGGGGCCAAAGTTACCAAATGTGAACCCCCTTTGAATTTCTAAAAAGTGAACCCCCCACAATATCAATAGGCCTAAAATAGAAGCATGTATGTTTTAAACAAAACTTTGAGTTGTAAATTATTTATTTATTTTTTCAGATCCTCACTTAAAGCAATACTGGGTGATTAAAAACAGAGGAGGTTACATATACCAAGTGTTCTTAGTGGTACTGTATTGGAGGAGGACATATCCCAGGATGCCATTCGTTTTAACATTCTATGAACAATTCCTAGTGTTTTTTATTTATATAAATTGACATTGAAGTCTGGAATATATTTTCAAATAAACATGGTCTATTAAGTAATTGGCCGATGTAGAATAGGTCCAATTATTTGGAACTATGTAAAATAGGTTGAATGATTGGGGCTCTGCATCAGACTATGTTAAAAATAGGTTCATTTATTGGGGCTCTGCATCAGACTATGTAAAAAATAGGTTCGGTTATTGGGGCTGTGCATAGGACTATGTAAAATAGGTTCAATTAATGGGGCTCTGCATAGACCTATGTAAAATAGGTTCGATTATTGGGGCCCTGCATCAGACTATATTTCCTTTAGAATTTGTTCAATTGAAATTCTTCAATATTCGGGGGTTACATTATTAGCAGGCTCCAGGTGATTTTCTCTGGTTGCTTTTACCAAATTTGCCTTCTGTTTTAAGCTTTGCAATAAAGACCTTTCCCACCTTTTGTTACATCAAATATATTGCCTAGATTGGTGATGTCATTGGTTGTACTTTCCCAAAATAGCAATAAGTTTATCCTATTTTTGATTGGACAAATTGTAACCTACAACCGATGACATCATCAATCTAGATAATATATCATAGCTTCTTTGATTGACCAATAGGTGGCAGGGTTTATTGGAAAGGTCTATTTTTTCCATGTTAAAATTATAAATTCCAATAATTCTGCGTGCATTCGTTTGACCTGTTGTCAGAAATGTTGATGAAACCCCTGACAATATACATTTCCAAATGTATACCAAGCTATATTTATTCAATGTTAAATCCTGAAATCATCTTGTCATAAACATACAGGAAAATGTATCTGAAGTGAACATTGTTTTGGACCACCTTGTATAATTTTCAAGTATAAACCCATAAGGCCTTCAGTATGAATACCATTGGGATCAACTAGTAAAGTGCTTGGCAAACAATTGCAGGGTCTGTCAATTCTGAGAGGGAATGAATTTTTACATCAGATCTTAGTTCAGTGTTAATTCTGAGTTTTAAATAAATAACAACATGTTCTGATAGTAGAGTAAAAATTAGCCTCTCATTTGAAGTAGCTGTTCATTTGAGCTCAAAAAAAGTAAAACTTGAATTAATTTCTCCCTCCATTGAGTTTGTTTACCATGTGTAACATCCATGCACTCTGGGAACTTCAGGAGCATGTTCTAGCCCATTAACAATAGACCTTTCCAATAAATCTTGATGCCTATTTGTGAACTAAGGAAACTAGGGTATATTGGCTAGATTTATGATGTCATACCTTACAGGCAGCAATGTTTGTAAACAAAGTTGAAAGAAGATTTGAAAATTAACAATATTTTAATCCTATTTCTGCACTGAAATTGTAGGAATGACATCATAACCAATAGATGGCATGATTTACTGGATTGGTCTATTGAATCAGTGGGACATAAAAAATATAAAATGGGACTCTGTGTTCACAATTCAGAAGTTTACTTTAGATAGGTGTTCACCAATATGGGATTATTTTACGACCCAGCTCCCAAGACTTAAGCTTTATCATCTATATTTTAACCAGATATCACCCATTATTCAATTCAATTATTCATTTTCTCAAATGTGTCATTTCTGTGTGGGACAAAAGAATTATAAACACATTGAAATTTTTAAAATGAAATAAATTAAATACTATTTTTGTTGTATTAAAATACAAAAATACAAATAACTGTTTGTTTGGTTCATTTGTGAAATTCCCAGTGATTTTTCACTCATCTGAGTTTTTCACTTTGGTGATTAAGTATGGTGTCTAATTAACAGCTGTTGTGAAATAACGAAAGTTAGTTCCATTAGGGGGTGGGATTACAGGGGCGTATCTGGGAACCAACAAGGGGGGGGGCCAAATTTGAGGTCAGAGAAAAAAAATATCGCACTTGCGCAGAAAAATTTTTGGGCCCCTAAAACCCAAAAGGTCGCCCTTTTGAAATTTTGTTAGATGAGGGTTAAACCATGGCAACATTAACTTTAACTTCCACGATTGTTGATAATTGGATACTATCCTTTAACAGAACACAAGAGACTAAAATGCAGCTGTCATCTAAAAAGCCCCAACTAAACTGAACAATAATCAACAAATTACGTTTTCAATAAATCCTATTATCGTATGATCTGTAAAATGAAGCTCTCTGATTGGTCAGTTCTTGTGCTGTACCGATCTGTATTGCTACTGAGATTGTTCCCGTTGATCATCTCCGTCGCAATACAGAAAATATTGGGACAATCTCAGTAGCAATACAGAGGATCACACGATAAAAACGTTATTGAATGATTTGAAGTGCAATACAGGATATATTCTGTCTCGATATTCTGTATTGGCACTCAACTTCGTCTTGTTCCAATACGGAATTTCTTGACCAGAATATATCCTGTATTGCACTTCAGATCATTTAATAACTTATAATCCTGATCTGTTTAGGGAAATTAAAGAGACCAAGATTATATTGACTAGAATTAATGACGTCATACTTTGGAAGCAGAAATTATTGCTGACATCAAACTTAGAATGGCTCGCTGTTACAAAAGTTTTAACCATTTTAAGCTCCTAACCACATTGAAAAGAGTGATACAACTAGCTGCTATAACAATATATCCGCAATTTCTCAAGATGACATAACAAGATAAGACAAGATTGTGACTCGTACCCAATCATGACAAAACAACAAATCATTTTTTATAAATTGTATTTTTATTGCACAAGGTTAATTTATTTCAAAGTCCATAAATGTGCAATGTACATTGTAACTGTACAGACAACAGTAGCATTTGTGGAGAAAGCATGTTACATATAATACCAAGATTTCTTTAGTCTCTTTGGAAAAGACCACAATGGTCGTGCTTTCAAATGAAAAATATGGTGGAAAAGAGTGAAATCAGCAAGGAATAAAGTAAACAGGCATGAAGTCAGTTATTTAAATTGTATAGAAATGCAATAAAATCCGGACGTTCATTCAAATTTTAGAGAAAATGAGTGGAATCAACATGATCATATTTAGATCATTCTAAACCTCCCATTCGTTTGTCATATTATAGCAATTACATGACATGTATGAAATGTGTGTCATATTTAATGATATTTTAGGAAACTCAACACAATTTTGAAAAGGTTTGAACAAGTATAAAAAAAACAACGAGGTTTGTGTGCAATTGGCCATGCAGTTACTCAAAATAGATCTCTATTTTTGGCATTGCCACTCATTATCTGGTAGATCCAGCCATATATAATTTAACATACATGTACAAATACAAGCAGACGTTATGGTACTTAGCAATTTAGCTGTGTCTAATACTGAACATTGCACCACCGACAGTCCTTGCCTTTTCTTTAAACATTTAAAACTTCAGTGCAGTAATACCTCATATAACCTGTATGACATGTGCAAATTGAGGGACTTCATGTTGCAAGTTCTAATTTTTTAAAAACTTGCTGTATATTAAGACATGGGTTACTGCAGCGACTTGGCCACTTAGGTTATGCCTTGGTCACATTTACTCTGATTTTCACTATGGCGCCTGGCCGATTGAGTATTTTGTTCAAAATTGAATACAATATTGAACAGAACACTCAATCGGCCAGGCGCCGGCCGATGGATCGGAGCATATGTGACCAAGGTATTAGGTAGGTTAGAGTGAGATAACTTATCAGTCAAGAATAGGCTGTTATTCAAGTACAATAGAATGTAATTCAAGTACAATAGGATGTAATTCAAGTACAATAAGATGTAATTCAAGGACAATAGGATGTAATTCAAAGACTATATGATGCAATTCAAATACAATAGGATGTAATCCAAGTATAATAGAATGTGGTTCAAGGACAATAGGATATAATTCAACTACAATCAGATGTAATTCAACGGCAGCAGGACTGTAGGATGTAATTCAAAGACAATATGATGTAATTCAAATACAATAGGATGTTATTCAAGTACAATCAGATGTAATTCAACAACAGCAGGGTGTAATTCAAGGACAATATGATGTAAATCAAATACAATAGGATGTAATTCAAGTACAATAAGATGTAATTCAATGACAATAGGATGTAATTCAAGTATAATAGGATGTAATTCAAATACAATAGGATGTAATCCAAGTATAATCGAATGTAGTTCAAGGACAATAGGATGTAATCCAAGTATAATAGAATGTAGTTCAAGGACAATAGGATGTAATTCAAGGACAATAATATGTAATTCAACGACAATATGATGTAATTCAAATACAATATGATGCAATTCAAATACGATGGGATGTAATCCAAGTATAATAGAATGTACTTCAAGGGCAATAGGATGTAATTCAAGGACAATAAGATGTAATTCAAGTACAATATGAATATGCAATCCAAGAACAGTAGTTTGCTCCCAATGGTATAACAATAACCATGTACATATTTTTCAAATAAATATAGATAAACTGATAATAATTTCAAACTGTCGTGACAGTTTCTAACAAATTGATATACAGCACTTTTTAAACCCAACTAAGGTTCAACTGCATACAAGTTATATAAAATGCTTTAAATAACTCATATTCTATCTATTAGTGATACTAAATATAAATTCTATTTTGTTTGATATTTAATATAATTGATACACAAATCTCAATTCTTAATATAACGTTTAAGATTTTAATTTTGATTATCACAGAATCGATAACATACAGGATTAGTTATTCAGGAACAGTCTTGTGAGTATAAAGCTCCTAGATATTCAAGATTCTAATTCTAACTCGCATCTGGTGAAAGGGGGCAATGAGGGCATGCCCTGACTTGTTCTGTGAAAGGGGGCCTAGCTTCAAAGCTTCATATATGCTACATTTTTCTATCTTCAATTTTGCTGTAGTTAGATATGAGATGGAGGAAATATCCAGAATTCATTTATGGACCTAGCTCTGTGTAAATATGAACCTCTATAGGTTTATCTATATATGGAGATGGGTTCATCTATGAAGTCTGGGATGTTCCCTCTCTTTTAGATATGCATGAGTGTTGAATCAAAGCCCTGAACTTTGATACCCTGGATCTCCAGCCACAGTACAGTGCTGTGGTGGGTGCAGACTGCAGAGAATGGGAGTCTTGAGTCAAGACTGGTTTGACAATAATAGGTCATATGTACTCCACATCTGTAAGTATCCACTTCATTTGTATCCGCATCTGTGTGTATCCACGTCTGTGTTTTTCAATGCCACATGTATTGAATAAATAAAAATTCATCACACTCCTGGCAATTTTTGAAATTAATTCCAATTTTTGAAATACCATTACTAGGAATATGATATATTACACTAAAGTGCCCAGGATACTAGTCGGGAGTTTGAGGTGGTTCTGTGCTAAAATATGGTGTAGCGTCTTTATTCAATATGGTATGACAGACGTCACAAACTTTTGTAGGCCTCCTATTGGGGCCTGCATAGCAAGTCTTTGAACAGCACTCATTACAGAAGATATGGCCACAGTGGCGGCAATGATGCTGAAACAGAAGCAGACGACATATTAACACCCCTCTATTTTAAGTAGGACAAGTCCATTATATCAATTTGAGCGATTCCATTGTCTCCCAAAGGGTTGTAATTTAACAATCACTGAACTGGATTAAGAAAACTAGCATTGTATTTCTAAATAAAATCCAAGTACACTTCATATTCATCCTACCTTTCGTCTAGAAACACCAAATTCTTTATGGCAATTTTCACAATCGTTTGCGTCTTCCTCATGCTGCCATCTAACCTCATTCTCACCTTGACGAATCTTCTCTAACTGGATCTGAAGCAATAATAGTTCAAATGGCTTGTGAGCACAATCTCAAGAGGCTATGTTTAATATTAAAAATTGAATCAAAAAGAAAATTGGTCAAAATGCCAAGTCAATGGAAACTAGCATTCACCCTTCAACAAAACAAATATAAAACAATATGGTACATGTACAACGCATTTCAAACAAATACTGATACTTGGTAGGGTGAAATGTCAATGTTTCATTTTTCGATATGTAAATTACATTTAGGGGGGGGGGGGTAAGACTCAGGTTTCATTGAAATAAAATACATCTGGAAATTTGGTGCTCGATAAGCTTTATAAATCAAAAGGAAAATATAAGGGTCGCAGAAGTTGAGAACTCATTAAATTTTTTGTTTTAAAGGAGACCCTCATACAGGTATAATAATTAATTCTTACTTGTAATGATTGGGATAGTTTGACAAAGTCTCGCTGCACAGCCTCACTGTTGTCCAGGTCTGCCTGCAGGGATGAGACCTTGTTACGATAAAACTGCACATCGGCTTCTAGTTTGGTCTGGAATGTAGCAAATGAAATATGGAACAAATAACAAAACTGCAAGTTTCCTTTTCATGTGGTCTGAAATATTATATGTGGTGTGTCATATCTGCAAGTTTTCTTTTAATGTGGTCTGAAATATTACATGTGGTGTGTCACGACAAACTACACTACAAAAATACATATCTTCTACAATAAGTAAGTATTTTTGTTTCAATATTTAGCGCAATATATACCTTTATTTTATCATGTTCTTCTAGTTTTGCCTGCATAGTTGTCAAAACATTTTTTGATTTATGTTGGTAATTCTTAAATTTCTCATCTGTTTCTTTTAATTTTTCCTCATTTTCTTGTCGGACTGTCACCTCACGGTCTAACTCTGATTTGACGCTTTGTAGCATGGCTGGAAACATAAACAATTTTTTTTCAAATATATACTGATTCTTGTGTAAATTATTTTGGTTAATGTGGTCACATAGCTTCGAATTTAGAACAACATTTATTTGCATATAACTATTATCCTTTACCATCATGACCTCAACTTGCATATGTTACATGGTAGAATGCACATTGTGTTTGTTTTAAGTTAACTTTATATAATGGTTTATGATTAACAGCAGCTGAATTTTACATTGTCCCTTCAAGACAAAATTTGTACATGTATTTCATAAAAACAACTCACTGAGTTCCTCTTGGAGAGTGTTGATCTCCTGAGATAATGTCTCCTCCATTGTTTGCCTCTCTTGGCTCTCAGCTTGCGAGGCATCTGAAACAAATATGTGGTGTCTCATTTATTATTTTTGAGTTGAATGAAGTCATATGAAATATACTCCATTGTCTTAATTTTTTGGCTTTCATTTTGGGAGGCTCTGAAACAAAAATCAATTTAATTTGATTTATTTACGCACCGGAATAGCCTGACAACGGTAAAGTCAGATACCATTGTCACAAATGGTGGACGTAACAAATTTTTTCAACAAATTGAATATAAAATGTAACTTTTGTAACTGAAAGTCTGTTCATTCAGTGAATTCAACACAAAAAATGGAAGCTTGGGTAGCCCGGGTAAGGTTATTGTATTTAATATTGTCTCTCTTTGAAAAGTTAGAAAATAACAGTACCTTTAAGGAATAGTATTTCACTTTTTAAATTTTCTTCTATATGTTCTTTAGCCACTTTGGCTTTAATAATCTCTTCTCTGTAGTTTAGCAGCAACAACTGCATCTCCTGCAATGGAAATTCCCTAGTTGTATGTAATACTGGTACATTTAAGGTGGTGGGAAATTGTTAAGAAATTGCACTGAACCATATATGCTCAAACACAGTTAAGAGGTAAGAATAACCTCTAAATCAGCCAACATTACCTCATGATATAAATGTTGAGATAGTATTAAAGGGAGGTTAGTAATTTAACTTTGTGATGTGATTATGATACATATAAAGGGGGATAGCTACACGATTTTAGAGAACTTGTATGTGAACATGTAGGGTAAGAGTCATCTGAAAATTTTGTTCTCCCCTTTCACTGTATTGAATTTACTATTCTAGTATTTGCTTGACTGAGTATGAAGGTTACGGAAATAAATTGATATGAAGTCCCTGGAATAAACAATTGAAATGGGTACAGTAATCCCCTTGGTCATTATTCTTCACATTAAGGGAGTGCAAGTTGTGCTCAAACTAATAAATCATATTCTTAGTGGTGACATAAAAATCGAAAATGACTTGCCTCCAAATTATTTGGTAGGTTTATATCTTCACTCTGCATCTGTTGTGAGTGTTTAGATGTTTTACCAACCAAACTATCATTTTCTTCTTGTAGCCTACTCAACTCTTTCTGAATACTTTCTCTATTCACGGTCAATGCCCTCTGAAGATAAAAACAATACACACAGTGTTAAATATCGCACTTTGATGAGCAAAATGGCTGACATGTTATTTACCCAGAATGCTCAAACCAGATTTTGACTCTAGTTTGCTCTTGTATCTTTAAAAATTTCAAATTGAACAAATAAGCAGTTTTCCTTATGACAAGATTTATATGGCGACTTTCTCAAAGTACACTATTGGCCAAAAATGTCACAGTTGTTATTTTTGAAAATATGACAATTAATTCATAGTAAAAAAGGCATGAATTTCCAAGTGTGAAAGTTTGAACTATGGTGGTTTTTATCTTATATTTTACTTGAGCCTAATATCAGTCTGCCATCATGCATGCTGACAAGTATTTAAAATTACTGAAAATAGCACAGTGATATGATTCAGACTAATTAGTGTTAAACTTAATTATTTCTTACCAGCTGATGCTGTAGATCTGTACAAGATTGTATATACTGCTGTCGTAGCTCTGTCATGAACTTCTCCGACTCATAAACTTTGGTGACTAGAGTTGATATCTGAAAGTTTCAATAAATATTCCACATATTTATTTATCTATTTATTTTATTAAAGTGTCATGAGTTATAAAACATATAAACTACAATTAAAACACCCCAGGCCGACAACGACCTATAGGACACTTATAACATTCCTTATATATACATGTATTTTTTCACATAAAGAGTTCTATGTCGGTCAATTTTAGGCTATTTTTCTATGTCGGCTTAAGGGTCAATTTTAGCCCATTTTTAGCAGGTAGGGTTCATTTAATAGTCTTACTTATACTTCATACACAATGATGATTATATCTATTCATGGGATTTCTTGGTTTATGCTACTTAATAATCTCATTTCTTGCATTCCTACATATCCTAGAGTGTTGAAAGCAGTTTAAATTTTGAACAATCTAATTTCTTGCATTCCTACAAATCCTAGAATGCTGAAAGCAGTTTAAATTCTGAGCAATCTCATTTCTTGCATTCCTACACATCTAGAGTGTTGAAAGCAGTTTAGATTTTTGGCTTTGGCAATCAATTGCATGTCTATGTTAACTTAAGGAATAAATTTATGTATAATAAAATAAAAAATAAAAAAAAGTTTAAATTTTGAATATTTCACTCACTTGCTAGGTCTTAATATAAAGAGGGTGATTGTAAATAAAGAAGATTCAAGTGCCTACTTGTGCTTGCGCATCCTCTGCTACATTTTGCAATGTATTTTCCAGCTCCTCTTGGTATTTCTTCTGGTTTTCCAGTGTGGCTTTCTCCTGTGACAATTGTTTGTTTAAAGTCTGTGCACTGGACTGAGATTCCTGGGCATTCTCTTGAACACTTTGTAGCTGGGCTTCATAGTTCTTGCACATGTCACATGGTCTTCCTAATTTCT
The DNA here is from genome assembly GCA_903813345.2 of Owenia fusiformis. Lineage (NCBI taxonomy): Eukaryota > Metazoa > Annelida > Polychaeta > Sabellida > Oweniidae > Owenia > Owenia fusiformis. The sequence continues at coordinate 14,873,327 of CAIIXF020000012.1, forward strand.
CTCTTGCAGCCTTCACCTGAATGAATTAGATGTGGAACACAAAATTGTACGTTGTTTATCATTAATAAGGGGTATGTTAGTGCATGGAAAATGAAATGCCCGGATAAGTAAACAAAATGAAGTTGTAATGCCTAATCTGGATCTAAACTTTTTTCTGTCATTTTTGCCTTCACCTGAACTCAATTAAATTTTACAAAATTACATCACTAGCAGAAATAGTTTTGAATATGATGCTTTATTTAGTTTGTGCCTGAACTACCAGAAACAAAGGTGAATTACATACAAATGAGCTTACATCTTGTAGAGAAATATAGAATAAACACAAAAACTAGAACGAGGCCGATAGGTGCTCCACCTATCGGCAGAACTCAAAATTACATTTCTGCATTGATTACACTGAGGAACACAAAATTGTAGGTTGTTTATTAATAAAATGGATACTTTATAGCTTCAACTCTTTTTTACTCTGATTTTCAATTTTAAACCATGGCTGACCACAGCTACAGTGTTATGAACCAATTGGACTATTCTTTTTAAAGGGTTACTGTCCACTTACCTCCTGTTGAAGCATCTCCCATTCTTTATCACTCACCAGGCGGCGCCCCGTTAGGTGTGGAATGTCATCCATTTTGGATTTGGCACTAGCGAGCAATGACTGACTGACCTCATACTCAGGGCTTGGATCTAAAAACATATATGAGAGTAGACATTCACTAAATTTAGGGTCAAACTCCAGCTCTTGCTCCAGTCTTGCTGGAGTATATACGAAAGTAGTATCATTCACTGAATTTAGGGTTGAGATTTAGTTCTTGCGTCAAAGTTAAGCTTGGGCCATGATTCATATACATATGCTGCAATTATATATACAGCAATGAGCCTGTGTTGTGACAATTCCTTTGATATATTCAGATTGTATTCTGCTAAGGAGGTGTTCAACTTAAAGAGGTTTATTTCACATTAAGTAACAGGACTTTGAAGTGTCCTACTTTTGGAAATCTCTTTTTAATGAATGCAGAGACTTGATTAGGAGTAGTATTCTTGAAAAATTAATATTCACAGTATTGATACAGTGTACTGATCGGCACAAGATAAAAAGCATTCAACTGAATTTATATTTATACAGTTTTTCCATCACCCTTACGATTTAGTATGATTTTTTTATTCAATATTAAGCACTTAAGTGGTGATATTATTTTACCAACTCCATATAGCTAAATGCAAACTACTTTATAGGTATGTCACTCCTAAAAGTCTAATATTTTGATCTGATGGGCACATCATGATGAGCATCAGTGCAATGCCAAATTGATTCTGTTGTCCTTTCTCCCATAAAACAACTCATCCAGAAAATACATGTATAAGAGAATACAATAAGCAGAAACCTTTGAAAATCTTTCCCAGCCCCATCCATTACATACCAGCTATAGCCCTGTGTTGAGCATCAGTGAGACCAGGCACAGAGATGTATTTATCAGGACTCATTCTCATGCCATCTACCTCTGAGAGAGACCGCGTGTCATGAACTCCACTGTCGAGCAGGAAATCATCATGCCGGGAATATTCTGACCCTAGTAATAAGCAAGCAACCAGAAACATCAGATGGGTTCGTTTTTATTAAGTAGCATATTAATTTTATAAGTAAGAAATTACACTGAAAAATCATATATATGACCAAACAAAATTTAAATGTTGAAATAGTATTAAGGGGGTTAGTATTTTAATTTTGCGATTTGGCGAACATAGATCTTTTGAAATGATCAATAATTTTTTATTATTATCACTTTGATTGGTAGATTGTTTAGTAAGTTTTAGTATGTGCTTTTTATATGCAGTATTTTTGAAGCTATTCAATTTGTTAATCTACACGCATGGAGAATGGGTCATTGGGAGTCTGTAAATCATTTTTCTTCATTTTATACCCCCCTGATGTATGTTATGTTTTGAGGTGTCTTCTGTCTTACTCATCTCAACAAATGTTTGCTGTAAAATCATACCAAACTGATAGCTCGCAAAAATAGGGCAGAAAATATAGGCTCTTATTCTAATCCATACCAAGCTTGCTTTTATGAGTAGCCAAAGCTATTATTATTTCTTGTTGCATTATGGGATACTCACCAGACGAAGATTTCTTCATGATATCTGATGGATCTAGTTCGGTATCACTGAGTTTCATTAGATCTTCTGACTTAGTTGATGCAATAGAGGTCTTAGAAGCCACTTTCTTTAGACCCAGCTGGTGTACAGGTTCATTATTGGAATGCTGCAATTGAAATGAAGAGAACATTATCAGGTATTGCCGTCTGCAATTTGCAATGCATTTTGGGATATACAAAGTCACTTTCTTTAGACCCAGCTGATGTAAAGGTTCATTATTGGAATGCTGCAATTCAAATGAAGAGAACATTATCAGGTATTGCCGTCTGCAATTTGCAATGCATTATGGGATACACAATGGTTCCTCTTAATAAAGCTATATTATGCTTGTATTGTATTTTGTTTGTTTACCACCAATGAAGGTGAGCAATACGTCTTGGGTATATCCCGTATATATACGGTTGCAATTCACGTAATTATCCTGGAAGATAGACCCAGAAACTCCTCCTTGAAGGAGCCCTGTGTTCTTTTATGTGCACTTATACATAGACATACAAGTACACACCACAGCCTTTTGTACGAATTGCGGACCACTCAGTGCAACACCCTGAAGTACTTCACACAAACAAGCAAATTTAGTCTTGCCTGAACCGGGGATCGAATCCGGGACCTATTGCGTAAGAGGTACCTGCGCTACCGCTGAGCTACATGGGTGATATATCGAAACATTAGGCATTTATATGAGCTACATGGGTGATATATCGAAACAAGGCATTTACATGATACTGATCCAGATTTTCCTAAAAATATGATATACAAACTAATTTTTTACCATATTTGCAGCTTTACGTTGCTCCGTAGCAATTCTTTGCTTTTCACGTTTCTCTTCAAGATCCGCAATTCTCTTCTTCTGAGCCTCCCTTTCATCATCCTGCTTTTGAAGTTCTAGAACATTCAAGAAAATCCACAAGATATTGAGAACAGAGGCATGACAGTCATGTTTTCAAATGTTAAATATTATGAAAAATAATGAATTAAGCAAGGAATAATTTATACAGTCACATAGTTGACACTCTAAATTGTACAGATATGCATTAAAATAAGACGCTTCTTTCAAATTTTACAGAGAAAAGGGTAGAGTAAGCAAGGAATAAAGTAAAAAGGCATATACCCAACACTCTAAATTGTACAGAAATGCATTAAAATAAAACACTTCTTTCAAATTTTAGAGAGAAATTGCATGGAAAAACATGACCAGAAAGAAAGTTTAAATTTCCGTCTGCTTCTGAGCAATGGTTTTTACCTGCTATTTGCCTCTGTTGCTCTGCACTGAGCACAGTCTCCATTCTTCGCATGTCATTCATCATCATACGCTGTGATTCCAGGAACTGATCATTGGCCATCTGCCAGGTCATCTTTAAGTCACTATGTTCCTTCTTCTCGGACTCTAGTAATCTACAAACTGGAAAAGTTCTAGATATGTAAGCGCTGTATCAATAACAATCTGCGATAGTGCGATTTTAAACACTGCTACTTAACTAGATAACGGCAACTCCGCGGAGTAGCAAATCCCAACGAACAAAATATCAATTACCGAATTCCAATCAATTATACTCATTACTTTGGTTGAAAATGAAAAAATTAGATTTTAGAATTGCGAATTCCTGCAAAGCAGCCATTTTGAATTTTCTGAGGTACAAATCTGAAAAATAATACCATAATTGTGATCTACTCCAAAATTCCTTAAATTTGAGTATAATATAGCCATACTTTGAAGGGATCGAAAAATTATTGCGAAATCGTACATTAGACGGCCATTTTGAATTTTACGAGGCTCGAATCAGAAAAAAGATACAATATTTGCAATCTACTCCTAATTGCCTTTCATTTGAGTATAATAAAGCTATACTTCAGAAAGATCTAAAAATTAGTGAAAATTTCTGTTTTCCTGTCCCCCGATACATGGCCCCTGGGGGTCAGGATGAAAAATACGGAATATATGTGAAATAGATAAATGTTGTGAATACACTACCAAAATTTCAAACAATAATATTAATTACTTTGGTTTAGAATGAAAAATTTATGATTTTTGCGAAAAAGTCCCATCATTTTTAAAGCGGCGGCCATCTTGAGAAAAAATTTTTTGCGTAAAACTATTCACCAATATACATCTTTCCACTATATATGAAGAAAATCTGTCAACTAGTATTTGAGTTATCTTCCGGACAGACGGACTGACTGACTGACAGACTGATGGACAGACGGACGGACGGACGGAGGGCTTCACTATATCCCTAACGAACTTCGTTCGTTGGGATAATAAACACTGACACTTTTAAAATAAGACATTTTATTCCATAGTTAGCATGATATTCATAGGATAACATGTGAAAATAAAAACAGTATTTTTGTAATCAGTGGTAAAATATGATATTTTTGACAAATTTTCACTTAACCATAGCATACGGTTTTTTAGCCATGACATACGGCACCGTAGGCGATGGTTTATGGATTTTTGCTACTTCAGACTCAAAACGAGGCTAAGTGTCAACATCGGATCGTTTGGAAAATTTGAATTAAATCACTTAATTTACGACGATTCTGATGATGACTTTAACTATGGAATAAAAAGAACATCCCATGATTTACTCGTGATATGATTTTAATCCACTCATGGATATTGATATCTGCACTCTCTCGCTACGCTCGCTCTTGCAGATATCATATCCATTTGTGGATAAAAATCATATCACTCATAAATCATAGGATATCCTTTATATATACAGGGTATCAGTGTCTTAAGAAAATGTATAACTGCAAATCACAAACATGTAACAATGGGTTACCAACAACAAATTGATTCAGAGTGGCGCTGAAAAAAACAATCTGGATATATTATGTCAAAACTTACTGGTGGTGACAAAAAATACTGATCTCTTAAACACTAGAACAACAGGACTCTTAAAACTCAAACCAGATTTCATCTAACCAGACTCTAGACAGGAGGATTCTAAACACTGGGACTAAAATACTTATTTTTACCTTCGTGTAGCTCAGCCCTCAATTTATCATTGTCCTCTTGTAGAACTTGTTTCTGTGTGTTCAGTACAGCCACATACATTTCTAGGTCAGTCCGTGAAGACTTCTCTGCCTCCAAGTAAGTATTTAACTCCTTAACCTATATTATATGAAATTATTAATGAAGAGTTCATTTTCATCAAGTGATTCTTCAACTTTTACATACATTTTAGAGACTATACCATGAGTAAACTAGGGGAAAATGATATATAGGTCAATCCTTGAAGACTTCTCTGCCTCCAAGTAAGCATTCAACTCTTTAACCTATATTATAAGGAATTATTAGTGAGGAGTTCATTTTCATCAAGTGATTCTTCAACTTTTACATACATTTTAGAGACTATACCATGAGTAAACTAGGGGAAAATGATATATAGGTCAATCCTTGAAGACTTCTCTGCCTCCAAGTAAGCATTCAACTCTTTAACCTATATTATAAGGAATTATTAGTGAGGAGTTCATTTTCATCAAGTGATTCTTCAACTTTTACATACATTTTAGACACTATACCATGAGTAAACTACGGGAAAATGATATATGCATTGCAAAGTATTCAAATTAGGCGATATTAAGTAAATTGTAAAAATACCTGAAAGATACTGAGGGAAAAAAAATATTTGCAAATTATCATTGAAAATATTTTTTTAAGTAAAAATACTCAAAAAGATACTTAAAAAATTCAACAAAATACTGGTTTTAAAATTGATTCTCTGGTTGTATCCTCATTGAATAGTATTTTGCAAGGACTTCGTCAACACAAGCTTAAGTTGGGTCATGAGAAACAACCTTCTTGTGCATGGCATCAGCTATCAGTAGTAGGAGAGCCTCCATAAATCATGGTACAAGTAAATTATCAAGCAGTTTAGTTCAGGCTCATTCTTCTCAGTCTATTTTAAAAGTATTTCCTCTTACTTTTTCATCAAGATCCAAACCATCTTCTCCTAGTAGAGATGATTCTCTGGACTCTACCGATGCCTTACTGAGCGGATCCAAAGATGTCAGGATTTTCGGCTGAAATGTAAGACAGACATACATCAGGATTTTCGGCTGAAATGTAAGAGAGACATACATCAGGATTTTAGGCTGAAATGTAAGAGAGACATACATCAGGATTTTAGGCTGAAATGTAAGACAAAAATATGTCAGGATTTGACAATGAAATGTAAGACAGAAAGATGTCAGGATTTTAGGGCGAAATGTAAGATTGACACCAGATTTATTATTAATACAGCAGGTATTAACCATCAACCATCAATCAATTGTTGTTGGTGATTGAAAGCATACTCATCATAATCGGAGTCCAATGGTGTGAATTATGTTCCATGTATTACATAATAGGGAGCTTATCGTCGTGAAAGGGTTAAGAGTGTAGTACCAGTGAATTCATTGATTCTCTGTTCTATCTGCTAGTGTGCTTTTAGTACAATTGAGCAGTTCTATGTTACCATTATAACATTGTCAAAATGGAAAATTTTAAACCCTGGGTTTGGTACAGATAAAGAGATAAAGCACATAAAAACATAATTGATATAACTACTATGCATATTCTAGGAACTAAAATATAAATCTGAGCCCACTTTTGGTGTTATTCTGTATATAAAATGCTTCATAGTCTTACATTAATTTTAATCAGACTATTGCGTATTGCCATTCTGTAGACCTGATATGCGTTGAGTCAAACTATCAACAAATGGAATCTACTGCAATTGTCCTCGCCACTAACCTTAACCACCGCATTAAATATAACCACAGACATCCCCTACTGTTTATAATTCTTTCTATGCTATATTCCAAGAATTGTAAAGCTGCCATAGTACAGGGCGTCAAATAAGTCTGTTCTCCCCCCCTTAACTTTTTTAATTTAGTAATAACACAGGGTTTTTATATACCATCTTGAAGGGAATTTAATTTGCTGATCACACACCAAATTTAAGAGAGATTGGTTAAATTCCAAATTTTTAAGAGCATTTTTAATAATATCTACATTTCATATTTTTAATAGTTTGTATGTTTCCCTCAAGCAGCTTGCACAGCCTCAATTCTACGCGGATATGATTCCAAAATGTTCACAAACAAGGGTATTGCACTTTCAAGGCTTCCAAGAGCTTTCTTGATACATTTGAGCAATGTGTCACGGCTATGAAGTTTCTCCTCTGGTTGATCTTCGATTACTTTTTCGACCCTGACCTTTATAATCGCAGTATCAACTTTTCACCGTTTATTCATTATCCTGGTAATTTTACTCTTTTTGACGTAATCTATGGTCAACTACATCCTTTCAAGAAACATTATAGCAATTTTATTAGGAAGAGTTCATTATTGAGTTTTTAAGGGTGATCAGAATTTTCCATAAGCTTTAGAGTGATATATGGGAAAGTATGATAATTTTAAAAATAAAAAAGTTAAGGGGGGAGAACAGACTTATTTGACGCCCTGTAGAACTTTAGCACGTCTAGAACGACTTTAAAATAAATTATTTTATCTAGCATGAAAGCGAAACCATGACAGTAATCATTCATTATCCAATAACTGGCTATAAATGTTAAATACAAAAGATTATAACAAGTACTGTCTTTATTTCATTTTCATTTCTATTAACATCTTATTGGAACCAGACCAAACATTATTTGTATGATATGCTTACGGTGAATGTCACTTTTTCAGTTGAGCCCCTAAAAAACTTCATTTCATATGAAAAATTCGTATAAAATATAATCGTGTTTCACCATCAAATGTGTTAAATGCTGATCCTCATACATTCTATCATAAGTCAATATATCTAAAACTAAAGCACCAGTTCCATCTATATATCAACACATTGATCGAAAGTATCATTCATGGAAAACCTCGGGGAAAAGGTGCATTTGCATTTTTTGTTCGAACCAGCTTCGGAAAACTGTTTAAAAAAATCCCAAAGAATTGGTAGCAAAAAGAAAATACTGTGTTGGATGGGTCTACTAAAAAAAATTATACAAAAAAATTGGTAAATAATTATCAAATAAAATTGGTACAATTGAAAAGATGACTATTGCATTATTGCTGTTTAATTTTTTCATATTTTTTGGGATTACTGGTTTCAGAGAAAAAAATGTTGAATTGTGTTCTCCATATCGATACCCATCCTTTAAATTTACAAATGACCATTAAATCAGCACCATGCGCACGCATGTATATATCCACACAAAGCATTATCTACAAACACAGTCTGTATAGGATGTAGATGCTCCGAGCATCTAATGCCTTTCAAAAGCAATGAAGAGGCATGAGCTGCATGACCATTTCAATGTAGATGTAAACTCAAATGGTGAAATATTGATGACATGTTACCTGTTTGATCTTTTCATTTGCCTCAGCTAACTGTTCTTTCAGTGTTTTAATTTCTTCTTCTAGGGGTACAACTACAGACTTCAACATCTCAGCATCCTCTTGAGCCTAAAAAAATGAGCAAATATTTAATCATTTTGGATTTTTTTAATAGCAATTTCCATTTATTTCACTTAACTTATTGAAATGAACATACAAAAACAGTGGGTGAATTGATTTGATGTGTGACAAAATTATTTGGTATGCTTGACAACTGATTTGACTGGATGGATAGATGAAGGACTGGTTAGATGAAGGACTGATTTCATTGACGTAGGTTACATTAAGGACTGATTTCATTGGCTGTTTAGATGAAGGACTGATTTCATTGGCTGGTTAGATGGACTGATTTGACTGGCTAGTAAGATGAAGGGCTGATTTCATTGGCTGGTTAGGTGAAGGACTGGTTAGATGAAGGACTGATTTCATTGACGTAGGTTACATTAAGGACTGATTTCATTGGCTGTTTAGATGAAGGACTGGATTCATTGGCTGGTTAGATGGACTGATTTGACTGGCTAGTAAGATGAAGGGCTGATTTCATTGGCTGGTTAGGTGAAGGACTGGTTAGATGAAGGACTGATTTCATTGACTTAGGTTACATTAAGGACTGATTTCATTGGCTGTTTAGATGAAGGACTGATTTCATTTGCTGGTTAGATGAAGGGCTGATTTCATTGGCTGGTTAGGTGAAGGACTGATTTCATTGGCTGGTTAGATGAAGGACTGATTTCATTGACGTAGGTTACATTAAGGACTGATTTCATTGGCTGTTTAGATGAAAGACTGATTTCATTGGCTGGTTAGATTAAGGGCTGATTTCATTGGCTGGTTAGGTGAAGGACTGATTTCATTGGCTGGTTAGATGAAGGACTGATTTCATTGACTTAGGTTACATTAAGGACTGATTTCATTGGCTGTTTAGATGAAGGACTGATTTCATTGGCTGGTTAGATGAAGGACTGATTTGATTGGCTGGTTAGATGAAGGACTGATTTGACTGGCTAGTAAGATGAAGGGCTGATTTCATTGGCTGGTTAGGTGAAGGACTGGTTAGATGAAGGACTGATTTCATTGACGTAGGTTACATTAAGGACTGATTTCATTGGCTGTTTAGATGAAGGACTAATTTCATTGGCTGATTAGATGAAGGACTGATTTGACTGGCTAGTAAGATGAAGGGCTGATTTCATTGGCTGGTTAGGTGAAAGACTGGTTAGATGTAGGACTGATTTCATTGACGTAGGTTACATTAAGGACTGATTTCATTGGCTGTTTAGATGAAGGACTGATTTCATTGGCTGGTTAGATGAAGGACTGATTTGACTGGCTAGTAAGATGAAGGGCTGATTTCATTGGCTGGTTAGGTGAAAGACTGGTTAGATGTAGGACTGATTTCATTGATGTAGGTTACATTAAGGACTGATTTCATTGGCTGTTTAGATGAAGGACTGATTTCATTGGCTGGTTAGATGAAGGACTGATTTGACTGGCTAGTAAGATGAAGGGCTGATTTCATTGGCTGGTTAGGTGAAAGACTGGTTAGATGTAGGACTGATTTCATTGACATAGGTTACATTAAGGAATGATTTCATTGGCTGGTTAGATAAAGGACTGCTTTGACTGGCTATTAAGATGAAGGGCTGATTTCATTGGCTGGTTAGGTGAAGGACTGATCTCATTGGACTGTGATTAGAATGGCAATTTACCTTCTTCATACTCTGTTCTAAGTTTTCATCCTCAGTCATGCTGGTATCTGCACTGGAGGGGGTCTTATGTCCTATATGTTTGATGGACTTTGCAAATGATGCCAAGAGATTTTCCCTGAAAAATATTTTTACATATTGTTGATTGCACAATCATACACAAGCTTTGACATTTTAGATTTTTAGAGGCAAATCAAATGTATTGAAATGGTATTTAGACATGAAAATCTCATTTCTTGTATCACATTGGAATTCATCATTATAGTGGTCACCTAAACATTGAAGCAAGTGGGTCAGCCCACTTGAGATTTCTAAAAGAGGCTTACCCCACCTGAAAACCCATTTGCACCCACTTGTAAATCAGAAATAATCATATATTGACCAATTTCAAATTGAAATGTGAAAAGGAGAATTCTGCACCCACTTGGGGAGAATTGGGAGAATGCTGCCATATCATAATATCATTCCAGTACACATATGTTGTACAATGTGTGATATGTAAAATATACAGGGAATATTTCTTACCCATCAGTCTGTGAAAGTTTTTGCCTTAACTCATGGAGCTCAGCCTCTAATTGGTGTTTATCAACTGTCCACTTCTCACGTTCATACTCCAACCTTTGATTGGTATCATTGATTGAGTCTGAAATATCAGTAAACACCATTTTTTATATTCTTACAATACATCATTCTTTGAATGCATTCCTTTGTAATAAGACGAGACCATATATGATGTTCCTATATTTTTAATCGTTATATGAAATCAAAACTTAATGTTACTGCTTAATTTGCTATATGTTCAGAACTATTATTTTTCATTTATAGTCAATCAAGTGGTGAAAATTCACTGAATGGTTCAAATTCTTGATGCATTTCTATACAATGATTGTATTGTTCACAGGTTTTATACCTGTATACCATTAATACTGGAAGAAGGATATGTTCTCCAGATCTTTTTATGTTGTTTATAAATGACTTACTTAATTCAGTGGGGGGGGTGTTTTGGGAGCACGTACCTTTCATGATAATCTGCATTGACGCAAGTTCATTCTGACACCTTCTCTGAATCCCCTCCACCTCATCCTGTTTACTTGACTCGGAGAGTGCAGTTGCGGTATTCACATCATCTATTTCTTGACGAAGTATATCTACTTGGGATTTCAATTCTGCATTCAGCTTCGTTGACTCTTGTAAAGCTGCTTTAACCTTGGTGAGCTCATCTGGAATTGAAAGCAGACGACATGTCACCACCCCTTTTTCCAGATTATGAACTAATCCAAGAGTATTTTAGATATGGGGCAAGGAGAGTCCAGGCTCCCTGGGACACCAATCGATATTCTGTTCCATATATGGGTATCACATAGTCATGTTATAAATAAACATTTCAATCAAGAATATCTGCCATTCTCCTTGCAGCCGTAGAAATACGAGGGTTGATCCAAAAGTTCCGAACCGTTTGCTCTAAAAATCTTTATATTTTATGAATATTGTTCATATTTGGCCTCAGCCACCCCATATATTGTAGTTCCATTTTGTGCAAAAATAAACAATTAATTTGACAAGTAGCATAGGTACTGTATCTGGTTACCATAGCAACATGACAACAGGGTACGTGAAGCAAGAGAACGACACATTGTAGAGTTGGCAAAAAATTGACACTTGAAGGGTGTATACAGGGTACCAAATGTATTTCAAATTTGTTAGTCATGCTTTAATCAATTATTCTTTCATTAGACCAATGCTATATGTGTGATCTGATATCATACAAGCTATAGTTGGCAACTGTGATGTCATTGACCAGAAGAATGCCTTGCGCCAAAAGCAGTCAAATTAAAGCATAAAATCCAGTCCGATTTTGACAATGCGCAATTCCATACCTCAATACTTACTCAAACGTCAATGAAAATATGCACATGCCTTGGCTTACCCTTGCATCCTTCTCACTATATCTGCCTCCCTCTGACGTTTATCTTTATAGTTTATAGTGACCTGAAGACCTAACAATGAAATATGGACAAATTGAAAAAATGATTGGTTAATAGGCAGGCATGACTGACTCATTTGAAATTTAGTACCCTGTAACACTCTTTTAGAATCAACTTTTTTCAACCTGTAAAAATATGTCGTACTCTTGCTCCACTCACCTTGTTGTCATGTTACTATGGTAACCAGATACCTATGTTGCTGGTCAAATTTATTGCTTATTTTTACACAAAATGAAACTACTATATGTGGGGTGATTGTGGCCAAATATGAACAATTTTCATCAAGTATTACGATTTTTAGAGCAAACGGTTCGGAACTTTTGGATCAACCCTCGTATACAGGCAGGATCGGAAACTACTGCATCAATTGGAGATTAAAGAATATCGAGTTGGAACCCTGGCTTCCAATCCTCCTTGGATATAGGAGTAAAGCAGACCAGATGATACCATAAGCTCGCTCAAATGCCCAGGGTATCATCCTATCTGCTTTGCCCCTGTGAGAAAGGCCATAACTGAGAGCTGAGAAAGATTTTCTTACAAAAAATAATAATCCATAATCCATTAAAACAAAAAGCATTACTAAAAGCAGGCATTACAGACAGCTGTATAATTAGTTTAATAGTTTATACTCTCATTTGTAATAAATATTTGAGAATAAATATCTTATAGAAATATTGAATTTCAAGGATCTGCAGGATGATTTAGAATCACCATCTAAAAAAATGACATTATATTTCTAACACTGATGCAACAAAATGGAATAAATAGATTTAATTATTTCTAATCACAATATCTAAACACACAAATGGAGTCATTTATGTACCTTCTTTTTGCATAAATATGTCCTTGAACTTGGCTCTCTTGTGTCCGAATTCAGATTCAATCTTCATTTTATCATCTAACAGTTCCTGTTCACGTTTTTTATATTGTAAAAGTTTTTGTTTAAGCGAGACGACATCATCTGAAGCACATGCATAAGTAGCATAAGTTAGCAACAAAATCACAATATTTGCAGTTAGACACAATACATGAAATAATATTACACAAAATAATGACAAGGCATTAGCATGACTAAATGTCACCACTTGGAAAATTGTGACATATGTTATAGATGGTGCTGTTGTATGCAGATTACAAAAAAATGGTGCCTCTGACAATATGCTACCATTTCTTGGTACACCACTTCTTGGTACACCACTTCTTGGTGGTGACATAAGATATTAAAAAAAGCTGATTCTAAAGTAATTTGTAAAAATTGCAAGAAAATATCAAATTGAAATGGTTTTTTATGTGAGTATGAGGGTGTAGATTAATATCGGGCTCTTAAATGAAATCACGAATTTGAACAATTTTGCTTTAAAAAATTCTTCAAATTTTGGTTTCTTGCAATCAATTTGTGATGCCTTTGGTCACATTTACTCCGATTTTCTCCACTGCGCCCGGCCGATTTAACAAAACACTCAATCGGGCGGGCGCCGGTCAATGGATCAGAGCAAATGTGACCCAGGCATTAATAGTATTTCAAACAGTCTGAATCATAATTTAGATGGCTAATTCAATTAGGTGAGACTATGTGACTCGACTTTAATCAGAACAAAAAAGGCCAAAAGGTTAAAATTTTACAAAAAATTAATAATGATCAAGGCATTAATATGACAAAATGTTACCATCAGCAAAGTGTTGTACAAAAGTTACAGAAACTGATGCTGAAAGTCAAAGCTCCGGGCTTTTATATTTTATTTTTATTTTTTATTTTTATTTTATACTATGTCACTACATACTTTTTGGATTGTGGTCACATTTAAAGGGACAAAATTGTTTAATATAATAGCACATTTGGTATATTATTTAAATTCACAACCATAATCTGTCATCTTTTGAAAAGGTTAAAGTGCATTTAGTAACAAAAGTATCTCCTTTATATAAAGGGCAATAAATATATACATACATACAAAACTAACCTAATGAAGAAGAGCAATAGATGGATATTTAGAAGTGCAAAATTTGTTGAGTCAATCATTATTGTGACATAAAAGGACAACACTCAACTGATAACTCAATCACAAGGAGTTAGCTGATACAGCATGAACATGTTTGTCAATCTTTTATCATGTAGTACTAAAACTTTCTTATAACATAACTAATAATACATTTTGCAGTCATCATGTAGGTAAGGTCACTGTGACACAAACCCGATACCTAATATGTAATTCATACAATAGATCTCACTGGCGGATCTGGGGGGGGGCCTGGGGGCCCGGGCCGCCCTCCCTTTGGTGGGCCCAGAAAAAAAACTTGGGCCCAAAAAGATTTTGGGCCAAAAAAGGCCTTAAGGCCCAAAAAAATGTCGGCCTCTTTGGTCATTACTGGGCCTTCTGAGGCCTTATTTTTTAATTTCAGGCCAAATTTTGAAGAAAATTTGCCTCAAAATTTCGGCCCACTTTGAGTTTTAGGGGCCCAAAATTTTTTTCCGCATAAGCGCAGAAGTTTTTTTCTCTGACTTGATATTTGGCCCCCTCCTTGTTAGTTCCCAGATCTGCCCCTGGATCTAACATGGTTTTCAGCAAGGGATAGTAATAGTAGTTGTAATAGAAATATTACCAATCAGGGATTTATTTTTTCAGTTTTCAGATGCTGTATTTATTGGTGGAAATATGGCTCTCGGACAGAGAGGGTCTAAATTTCAAAAGGAATCGTCAACCTGGGGATCGTCAAGAGGAATAGACAAACAGTTTTCTCCAACTCCCAGTTCGGTTGGTAGCATTTTGAAACTGTATTTAAAAAGATAATTGAATATCACTTGCCTTTCCTCCTTCAAAGGACCAAGCTTTAAAAAGCTGACTGATCTGTGCAAGAACATAACAACAACGTTTTATCAGATCAGTCAGCCTTTGAAAGAGAAAATATTTGCTCTTTACTGCTTTATGATAATTTGGCTTATTTTAAAGTGGAGACATTTCAAATTGCCGGGGCTGATTTTTCAGGTTCTGGAAGACAGATATGTGTTCAGTACAGTGCTGGTATATATTAATTGATCAGTCGTTTAATTGGCATATTTTCTTGAATTTTAACATTTAATGTCCCAAACTCCCACAAACTGCAGAAAAGTATACACCATAAATCATATTTACCAAAATTAGTGTCTCCAAGGCTTCACACCAGCGTATGCATTATGCATTTGTCACGAGTTTGATCTGAAATTTCCCCAAAATGAAGTAGGCTAAGGGTAGTCTCTGCCAGGTTTGTTTATTGTGGTAAGCTTGTAAGTGCTCAGAGGCAAATAATTCACGTGCGCAAAATAATCAAATAATCTGATTGGTTTAAACTTTGCTGCACATGCGCACAATGTGTGCCATGTTTTTTTCTAGTGATTTCGTTTCGTTTCATTGAGTTTCCGTTTCAGTGTAACTTCCGCAAAAATGGCTGACCATGGACAGAATTAACAGGTAAAATCACTTCAAAATTTCAAGAGAACTTTTTACCTATAATAGTGAAACTTTTGTTTTATTTGTGCATTCTATCTATCAGATAAGAGTCTCAGGGGTATGTAGGCAAATTCATTATGGTAGGAGCACTCTATTTAGTTTGAAAACGCACCCTTAATTATTAGATATCAGCACTATAATTGCGTGTATGTGTTGAGAAAGTTTTGATTTTCTCTAATCACTACCATGCAAATGTAAGCAAATTAGCTTGCAATTTATTTTTTACCATAGCATTGTGCTCAGGACACCATGTATGATGACTGGTGCCAAAGCCCCAGAATTTGGTTCAATTTATTGTAGTTTTGACTTTTTAATTTTTTTGTAGAACATACGTCAACATATTGTCTTATTGCAATCGTTCGGATGATTTTATTGAGAAATATATTACACTCTTACCTTCTTGAGGGGTAGAGGCACCAGCCGCGTGCCCATTCTGGCCGAAATCCATTATAGATGCCTCAATATTCCAACTTTTTCAACCAAAATTTTGACATGTAAAATTTTCACCTTCCATATTGAATATCGTGACGTCATTGGATTGAGAGCTTTTTGCGCACATATATTTTCCGATAAAAACTAAGTCTAAACATTCAAATATTGAATAAATCTAACTTTAAAATGCATTACATAATATTTTAATGTTGTTTTATGATGTATTTGTCTATTTGGTACATGTAATTCCCGTATATTGAAGTTTCATATTTGCGCCAGATATTCATCAATGATATAAGCGATATTTGGTTTCTCGATATTCTCAACCAA
The DNA here is from genome assembly GCA_903813345.2 of Owenia fusiformis. Lineage (NCBI taxonomy): Eukaryota > Metazoa > Annelida > Polychaeta > Sabellida > Oweniidae > Owenia > Owenia fusiformis. The sequence continues at coordinate 14,889,800 of CAIIXF020000012.1, forward strand.
AACAAGGGAAAATTTTAACAACTTCAGCGGTTTTTCTCCCTTTTTACAATTGTTGTGACTGCTTGGAAGGTAAGAGTATCTCTTTTTACTAGTTTGATTTTGTTACATCCCTGTTATTGTGGTAAAGTTCGACTTTTCAATTTTTCTCAAAAAAACATGCATTTTTAATATTTTTATGATTTTTATGGGGGGGGGGGATAGGATACATGTATAGTCTTGGTGAGGTGTAAATATTTTTGAAACAAATGTGTGATACATATTTCGGACCATATGCGTGACATAAACGGTAATCGTGTGCATATACCGAACGGATTGGTTTGCTATTTTTCGACGTTGGATTATTACAGTAGTCTATCGGCACTTCATAAAAAAGGATTTTTAAAAATATCAACATAATGCATGATTTGCGTGATATTTGATCCCACATGCTAAATTGATGCGTGATTTCCTATTTTTCCAGCAATTGCATGACAATCACGCATAATGTGTGAGGGTTGAAAGCCATGCAGGTGTTACTGGGGGAGCGGTTTTACCAAGGGGGAAGCTTTTGCTAAGGGGGGAGCTTTTTGATAATTTTTGCAAAAAATCTGGCCACTCCCTCCGCTATGAAAGAACTCCATAGTCTAAATTACTGGCATATAACTCAGTCTTCATATTACAAAGGATTAAAGGGAATTTGAAAGTACAGGGAATTTCTTTACCACCATCATCTCATTTTTTTATTTACAGGGGCACATTTGAAAAGAACCTCAACATGCAGTCTGTGCAGACTATGCAACAACGCTGAATTTCTGCATTGCAACCATGTTGGCTGCAACATTCATCCAGGGTCTTATGACCCCTAGATTATACATACAAGCAATATTTTGGATTGTCATCTGGACTTCAATATGGTCCCTGTTCAGGTTCCTACGTTGGATGATACGACTGAACATAACACTGAACCAGTTTCCTCATCTGAAGAAACACTGGTGGAGGGGATCATTACCAGAAGGGGTATGTTTCAAATATGACATGTAGAAAATCATACCAGTGTAGAGGTTAGGTAAAGGGAGCATTTCAAAAGATCAATATTAGGAAATTAACTATAGGGGAGGGGGTCATGAAAAGTTAGCATTTCAACATCATTCTCGGGAATTTTATTAGTGCATGCTTTTTTTATCCAGTGCACTTTTGGTATGAAAAAAGAAAGAATGTGAACACAACAAAGTCCCCTTACCTATTACTACTATACAAGAGAGACATACTGTGATTTAATATCTAAAACAGGCTCATTTTTGAGTAATGCACAAAGGACAATACTACAAAAGCACATAGCAAAATTCCAGATTGTATGACATTATAATGAAACAAAATCTTTAACTGTTTTCTTTTAAATTGTAGTTCTCTGGTTTGGACCATAAGTTCCTTCTACATTGTCTTGAGATGACAAAACTTCATAAGACAGCCTATAGTGAATGGTATCGTCCATTTCTAGGAGCCGTGATTGTATGTCATCCAGACACCGCCAAAGTGGTACTCAAACATTCACATGGAAAGGCACCAAACTATAGGCGATTCTTAGTGGATTGGTTGGGTGAGTCAGGAACATAAAGAAGTGGGTCAAACTATGAAATAAGAGTTAAAAGATTATGTTAAATACTGAACTTTGTTTTCACACTTCAATTGAAAATATTGTTGTTACCATTTATTTTCCACTTTAAATTGCATCCCCCTTCCTCCCCTTATATACTTTAAATTGCATCCCCCTTCCTTCCCTTATATACTTTAAATTGCATCCCCCTTCCTCCCCTTATATACTTTAAATTGCATCCCCCTTCCTCCCCTTATATACTTTAAATTGCATCCCCCTTCCTCCCTTATATACTTTAAATTGCATCCCCCTTCCTTCCCTTATATACTTTAAATTGCATCCCCCTTCCTCCCTTATATACTTTAAATTGCATCCCCCTTCCTTCCCTTATATACTTTAAATTGCATCCCCCTTTCTCCCCTTATATACTTCAACTTGGGGTGTCTTGGGGATAAGAGAGTGACTGGAGCATGAAGTAAAACTATGTTTACCATTTGTACATTTTATTAACAGGGGATGGTCTACTGATCAGTTCAGGGCCTAAATGGTTTCGTAACAGACGCCTATTGACTCCAGCCTTCCATTTCCATATACTCAAAGAGTACACTACAGTTTTTAACAAAGCTGCTGTAAGACTCCTTGTAAGTTTCTTGATAGGACATATCGCCTACTTTGTTTTGTATTTCATCCATAAACACTGTACTATTACAAAATGTTCGTAAATAAACTTTAATTGATACATGATTGGCTCATGCACTCGGCTCCAAATCATCAATGACTCAATTATATTTCGTTGAGTTTATGATTAACCTGAAATTAACTACCATATATGCTTTCAGGACAAATTAGAGCCAACTGCACAGAAAGGTGGAACATTTGATGTGTTCAGTACGCTTAGCCCTATCACCCTAGATGTTATACTAAAGTGTGCATTCTCCAGTGATTTTGAAACAGATACAAAGTAAGACGCAAATTATAAGTTAACATATTTGAGAAGCCTTGGATCAGTTCATTTTTTTTTTCTTTTTTATTCGGTAATTTATTTATTTTTTACAAAAGATGGCTTGCCAATCGCCAAATTGCATTATAGGCCAAGCATATTAAAGGCATAAGGAAAAAATGAAAGGTCTGCCAAAGTGTTAAAAGACTCACTCCTTCAGTTTTGCAAACATGATAGTCAGGGTTTGCCACTTTTCCCAAAAAATTATTGCCAGGAATTAATTTTCAAATAATTATTTCTTATTTAACCCAATAGTCAGAATATTTTCCTTTATCCTATGCCAAGTAGAGGGAGATAAGTTGGTAAGATATATCCCGTATCCTGATTTTGAGGTTTCCATATCCAGAACCTCCATATCTCCTGCCATATCTCCCGCTTCGGTGCATATCTTCCCGCTTCTGGTGCATATCTTCACGCTTCCGGTAATGCAATAAAATGACTTTGCATATGAACGATTTGTTTATTTTTACACCTTGTACTATTGAAATGGCCATATGCCCCTGAAAACTCTACTTGGTATAGGATAAAGCAGTTATGTACGGTCGGTTTGGATATTGGGTTCATCCCTCGTGAGATATGCACATCTACCTTCGGTCCCTACGGTCCCTCAGGTAGATATGCATATCTCCCTCTGGATAAACCCCATATCCAAAACCTCCCAGTACATAGCCCTTATTTAAATCGCTTATTGAGCTATATTTACTTTCAGAATGAGGCACCCATATGTGAAGGGAGTGTACAGGTTGGGTCATCTATGGAACAAGAGATGGAGTCTAAAGTAAGCATCTTTGTAGACATAATTATGGCGCACCCTGTATATTATGGCTAATTGTTCGAATCGCTCTGATAATACGATCAGATATAAATCAATTGTTTTAAATACATGTCTAATGTCGCAGCAGTGGATAATGGTTCAAATACATAATATACAGACATTCCATCCACCAATCCCTTAACTTTATAAAAGTGCATTATTCCCGTTGGTTTAAGGAATAAATAATGATAGGCCATTCAATATGGTGAAATTCAGCACGAGTTGGACAGAATGTTGTACAAAGCACGAACCGAAGGTGAGTGCATTTGTACTAACATTCTGTCCAACGAGTGCTGGATTTCACCATATTGAATGGCCTATCATTATTTATTCCGATTCAAACATAAAAATTAGTAAAAGCCGTGTCTGTGGAACGGGCATGAAGGAAGAACACGCATGCTGTCAAGATTCTGAAGTCGGCCGGAAACCTTTTAGAATTTGTGTGGGCTGTTCTATTTTACTCCCCGTTTTAAATAAGACTAGTTCACCGACTGCAAACTTGAAGTCAGCCATAGTTAAATAGTTACAGTAGTTACGGAGGGAGTAAAAAAGAACAGCTATCCCAGGACAGAGCCCCAGATGTGCAGCTGAGATGTGACGTCACTCAAAACAATGCAAATTGCAGATTGAATAGAGCATGGTCGTGCATCTATGGAGAATTAGAGAACGTTCTATATTGGCTATGCTGCATTCTGATTGGTTGAGAAATTCGAATAGAGCACGGTCATGTTTGAATTGTTATCGAACATCATTTTCAAGAAAGAAAATAACTCCATGGTTTACGACAGTATACCCATCTTTATTACAGGAATTATCTCATTATGCTAGTGCCTTTTCTTTACGAGCATACATCGGACGGAGCTGAGTTCTATCAACTATGTGACTACGTACATAGAGAGGCTGATTGTATCATTAACCGTAGGAAGAAAGAACTGGTATGTATTAATTTTTTTTTTTTTTTTTTATATTGTATTTCTTTATTTCAAATTATTACAATAAATACAAATACATTAGCGGCTTTGTAAGGTACATTATAAGCCACTTTTAGGATGATGATTCACAAAACTAGGTCTGCAAATGATCTGATAGTTATGATAATAGGTCACTAGACCTATGTATCAATTAAGTTGTCCATGAGCTAATTGGATCAAATGCAGTGAAACTTGTATATACCTGGTATACTAAATACTTACATCTCTCCAACCTGAACACCTCTCAATGTGAACACTTTTGTCTGTCCATGGTCTGTTATCTCCCATTGGCTCACAAGATTAAAAAACCTTGAAATGTGAACACCTGTTAATCTGAACACTTTTTGGTGGTCTCTGTAGTGTTCAGATTAGATGGGTTTTACTGCAGTAGATATGAATATTTAACAATTCCTTATATTGTATGTTCGATAGGACTACAATAATTATATAGTAAAATCTATCTCATTGTAACCCTTCGGAACACCTCTCTTTATAGAACTGGTCATTTGACTGACATGTTATGAACCCTGTCTGGAAGGAGCACCTGTTTATAAGGAACAATTTTCATGAGTATAGAGGGTTTATCATATGTATACATACTATACAGGTTATGCACAGCATTTTGCTTCCATGTTAATCGGTACTCACTGCTGCATGTATGCATATTATGCAATAGCGCAGATCCTGCCTTTTGGTTTCCCTAAATGTAAATGTTTTCTTGTTTCCAGCTAACTGGTAATCCACTGAAGAAAAAGCACCTAGACTTCTTAGATATACTACTCATGGCAAAGGTATGAACAATATTACTAACTGAAAAGTAAAAATATTTAGGATTTAATGTAGGCTTTTTAGATAAATCCTCATCCCATGATAAGAATGCTTGTAGGAGAATTTCAAAGAGATGATTATGCTGAATAAACTAAAATTACTCTGAACTCTAGAACTGTGCTCTTTGGTGTGTGTTTTTTTCTCAGGATGAGAATAGTGCTGAATAAAGTGTTGCTCTTTCATGATAAGAATGGCGCTGAAAAAACTGTTTCTCTTTCAGGATGAAAACTATGCTGAATAAAGTGTCGCTTTTTTAGGAATAGAATTGTGCTAAATAATTTGGCACCCTAATTACTTATTACCCTTTCAGGATGAGAATGATGCTGAATAAATTGTTGCTCTTTCATCCTCAAGATGAGAATGGTGCTAAACAATTTGGCACCCTAATAACTTATTGGCCTTTCAGGATGAGAATGGTATAGGTCTTACAACTAAAGAAATCAGGGCTGAAGTTGATACATTCATGTTGGCAGGTACACTACGCATATAAGCTTGCTCTACAACTTGAATATTAGTGGTGATATTGGTGAACCATTTGGTCTGGCAAAAGGGAACCAACCTTAAATAGAAAAATTAATGTGATGGTCCCTGTAATTGTGACCAGTATATGTTCAGGGATGTAACAAGGTCTGAAAATGGACGAGGCAACTTTTATTGGAGATTACCCTCTTGAATCCCAGGCTCTAAAATTGGTTGGAACCAGAGATTCTTTCATTTTTGCCACCTTTTGACATTTTACTACATACCTTTACAACTTTAGATCCTCAACTTGGTAAAATTAGACGTCAGAGATCATTTTAAAACATTTTTTGTGTAAATTGGATGAAAATTGTACAAATAAGAGCAATTTTAGTGAACAATTTTGTGACAGATTTTCTCGTCACTCTGGGTTTCAAAGTCATTTCTGAGAAATTTCGTCACTCCAGGTAGCCAAGAGGTTAATATTGTTTTCATATACAGGGTGGGCCAAAAAAAACACCCCCCCCCCTAGCCAATATTCATGATAAATATTCATTTTTGAACGTGTGCACCAACAATGATATATCATTTTAAAGATAATTTAATTTGCAACAAAATGATATATTATAGAACAATTTTCAACAACCCTGGCTCGAGATATAACAATTTATGTGACATGGGGGTCAAAAAACACCTTTTCAATTTTTATCGATTTTGCGAAGAATAGCCTATTTGTACCAAATTTTACTGTTCATTTAAAAATTCCAACATTGTCATGAGTCTTTCATAATTGGATATTATATATTGTTTTCATTCAGTTTTTGAACCATGCATGCTCAATAAACATGTGTATGCTTATAAAACAAATTAATTTCTTCTCCAGTCTGTTCAAATATGGCTCAATAGACCTACCCCCGGACCCATCCTCTGATCAGATTATTCGCTAAAAGACGCGAAAGCCATTGGTATAATTGATGGATCTCTGCGGAAGTCCACATCCCTGATAGGCTTGTGATCTTCATAGACCAACTGATCCAAATGCCCAAAAACATGTGAAAGAAATTTCATTTTCTGATAGGAAAATGCTTCATCACATAGGTCCAATACTACCCTGGAGTTTTTGGAGATTCGAAATGACACCATCTCTAGCCCGGACAAATGACTTACTGACAGTCCCGATGCCAATAATGTTGATTACCATACCTGGGGGCATCTAGAACAGTTGGTATTTAAAGATACCCAACCTATCAGGGATGTAAAGGAACTAAAAGAAAGAATAACTAGCAGTTGAATGGTACTTCCGCATACATCCATCAATTATGCCATCAACCAATGGTTTCCGCGTCTTAAGCGAATAATCTGATCAGAGGATTGGTCCGGGGGGTGGGTCTATTGAGCCATATTTGGACAGACTGGAGAATAAATTAATTTGTTTTATAAGCATACAGATGTTTATTGAGCATACATGGTTCAAAAACTGAATGAAAACAATATATAATATCCAATTATGAGAGACTCATGACAATGTTGCAATATTTAAATGAACAGTAAAATTTGGTAGAGAGAGGCTATTCTTCGCAAAATCAATGAAAATTGAAAAGGTGTTTTTTTACCCCTATGTCACATAATTGGTTATATTTCTATATGGGGTTGTTGAAAATGGTGCTATTATATATCATTTTGTTGCAAATTAAATTTTCTTTAAGATGATATATCATTGTTGGTGTACATGTTAAAAAATAAATATTTATCAGGAATAATGGCTAGGGGGTGGTTTTTTTTGGCCCACCCTGTAGTTTTTGTGAGTTTGCCTCGCTTGCCTCATGCATGACTACACCCATGATGTTGGCTAAAAATGGCATTTGATTAACTAACATAAATGATTTGTTCCCCATTTTAAAGTTTAGCCCCCCTTTCTGATCACTGATGGTCACTAATTAGACTCTGAATAACTGGTGTTATTTATGGTGTCTGAGAATGCTACTAGCTATGCAATGTAGTGCCATGTCCATATGAAAATTTAGGGGTCATGTTTCAAATGAAAAATATTGGAATCAGCTACCATTATTGAATACTGTATAGAAATTCAAACAAAGAGAGAGAGTTCAAACAAAAATTATGAAAATTGGCTTGTCAGAGGTCACCATGCTTGAATGTGATTTTTGTAATTTCTATACAGTTGTGTTGACTTAACATGCCTGTTTACTAATCCTCATCTTTTCCTTGGTGTTCTACACTATTTTGCAATTTAAAACATGTTACCAGAATTTTTTCATGGAATTACAGCTATTGCTTGATCCAGGCTTTTGCGCTTTTCATTATATAGGATTTTCTATTGTGGACTACATATAGTGATTTATCATTCATTTTTAATTATTGCCTACATGTATATAGCAATGTTTTGACTATGATGAAGTAAACTTTAAGTTGTGCCTTATGCCTAGAATAAGTTGTAGTATAAAGTACTTTCATTTTTGTGTGTGAAATTTTGATTTAGTGAAATTGACATACTGTTAAAATTGTGTACATGGAACACCCTTTATACTGGTCAAAACAGTATGTAGATGGGTGATCCATACAGAAAAGTACATGTAAGCAGTTAATGCTGTCATTTAAAACTAATGTGCACAACCTGTATGACCGAAGACCTCTCTTAGCTGAACACCTTGTTATGTGAACACTTTTTGATATACCATTGACTTCTCTGTACAATGACCTTGAAATGTGAACACCTGTCAATCTGAATGCTTTTAGCTTATCCCAGTGGCATTTTGATGAGACATGTTGTACTGAACACTTTTTGATATACCATAGACTTCTCTGTTCAATAAACTTGAAATGAGAACACCTGCCAATCTGAATGCTTTTAGTTTATCCCAGTGGCATTTTGATGAGACATGTTGTACTGTACATTTGTGACTATGTTGTAGGACATGATACAACAGGGGCTGCTATTTCATGGACCATGTATGCTCTAGCCAAATATCCAGAATATCAAGAAAAAGTTCGCAATGAGGTTGATGCCATATTGGAGGACACGGGTGGTGCCTTAGAATGGTATGTTATATTTAAAACTAACTTGAATCTGAGATTTTCCAGTTATTTTTTCCATTTTGTCTTGGTTTTGATTATCTCATCAAAAGAAGTTCGGGGGATATAGAGAACAGCACTTTCCATCTGTACTCTGTCTCTGCCTGTCTGGGCAATTACTCAAATACCAATGGCCCAATATCATGATATCATTTATATTATATTTGCCTCATATAAGTACAAGTTTTGTTCGAAAGCTGATTTTCAAAATGGCCACCAGTTTCATAATGGCAGCCATTTTAGTGTCAATTTTACAGTATTCTAGTTACAGCATATAAAACTGTAATATTAATATGTTTTAAAAGCAAAAGACTATGTACAGGATATCGGTTAATTTGAAAATTTAATTTGGCTAGTGAGAGGCCATTTTTATGTCACCACCAAAAGTGGTGACATATTGTTATGGTCTCCGTTTTTTTTGCGACGGCGTCCGGCGGTTGGCGTCCGGCGGTTGGCGTCCGGCGTCTGTAACAATTTCTTACAACTTCCTATAACTTAACACAATTTCTTACAACTTCCTATAACTTAACAAATACTGTTTAGACTGACTTCAATTTTTTTCTAAATCATCTACATGTTCTCAGAAGTTCAAATCTGACTTTAGATTTGACTTTTGACCTTCAATGACCTTCTCAAGGTCAAAAAGGTCTGTTTTCAACTTGCTTCAAATTGACTAAATTTTTTTTCCAAAATCATCTACGTGTTCTCAGAAATTCAAATCTGACTTAAGATTTGACTTAAGATTTGACATTTGACCTTCTCAAGGTCAAAAAAGGTCAAAAAGGTCTGTTTTCAACTTGCTTCAAATTGACTAAAAAAAATTTTCAAAATCATCTACATGTTCTCAGAAATTCAAATCTGACTTTAGATTTGACATTTGACCTTCAAATCTGACTTTAGATTTGACATTTGACCTTCAATGACCTTCTCAAGGTCAAAAAAGGTCAAAAAGGTCTGTTTTCAACTTGCTTCAAATTGACTAAATTTTTTTTCCAAAATCATCTACGTGTTCTCAGAAATTCAAATCTGACTTAAGATTTGACTTAAGATTTGACATTTGACCTTCTCAAGGTCAAAAAAGGTCAAAAAGGTCTGTTTTCAACTTGCTTCAAATTGACTAAAAAAAATTTTCAAAATCATCTACGTGTTCTCAGAAATTCAAATCTGACTTTAGATTTGACTTAAGATTTGACATTTGACCTTCAATGACCTTCTCAAAGTCAAAAAAGGTCAAAAAGGTCTTTTTTCAACTTGCTTCAAATTGACTAAATTTTTTTTTCAAAATCATCTACATGTTCTAAGAAATTCAAATCTGACTTTAGATTTGACATTTGACCTTCAATGACCTTCTCAAGGTAAAAAAAGGTCTGTTTTCAACTTGCTTCAAATTGACTAAAATTTTTTTTCAAAATCATCTACGTGTTCTCAGAAATTCAAATCTGACTTAAGATTTGACTTAAGATTTGACATTTGACCTTCAATGACCTTCTCAAGGTCAAAAAGGTCTGTTTTCAACTTGCTTCAAATTGACTAAAAAAAATTTCAAAATCATCTTCGTGTTCTCAGAAATTCAAATCTGACTTTAGATTTGACTTAAGATTTGACATTTGACCTTCAATGACCTTCTCAAAGTCAAAAAAGGTCAAAAAGGTCTTTTTTCAACTTGCTTCAAATTGACTAACATTTTTTTTCAAAATCATCTACATGTTCTCAGAAATTCAAATCTGACTTTAGATTTGACATTTGACCTTCTCAAGGTCAAAAAAGGTCTGTTTTCAACTTGCTTCAAATTGACTAAAATTTTTTTTCAAAATCATCTACATGTTCTCAGAAATTCAAATCTGACTTTAGATTTGACATTTGACCTTCAATGACCTTCTCAATGTCAAAAAAGGTCAAAAAGGTATTTTTTCATCTTGCTTCAAATTGACTATATTTTTTTTCAAAATCATCTACATTCTACATGTTCTCAGAAATTCAAATATGACTTTAGATTTGACTTTAGATTTGACATTTGACCTTCTCAAGGTCAAAAAAGGTCAAAAAGGTCTTTTTTCAACTTGCTTCAAATTGACTATTTTTTTTTTCAAAATCATCTACATGTTCTCAGAAATTCAAATCTGACTTTAGATTTGACATTTGACCTTTAATGACCTTCTCAAGGTCAAAAAAGGTCAAAAAGGTCTGTTTTCAACTTGCTTCAAATTGACTAAATTTTTTTTTCAAAATCATCTACATGTTCTCAGAAATTCAAATCTGACTTTAGATTTGACATTTGACCTTCAATGACCTTCTCAAGGTCAAAAAAGGTCTGTTTTCAACTTGCTTCAAATTGACTAAATTTTTTTTTCAAAATCATCTACGTGTTCTCAGAAATTCAAATCTGACTTAAGATTTGACTTAAGATTTGACATTTGACCTTCAATGACCTTCTCAAGGTCAAAAAGGTCTGTTTTCAACTTGCTTCAAATTGACTAAAAAGATTTTTCAAAATCATCTTCGTGTTCTCAGAAATTCAAATCTGACTTTAGATTTGACTTAAGATTTGACATTTGACCTTCAATGACCTTCTCAAAGTCAAAAAAGGTCAAAAAGGTCTTTTTTCAACTTGCTTCAAATTGACTAAAAAAAATTTTCAAAATCATCTACATGTTCTCAGAAATTCAATTCTGACTTTAGATTTGACATTTGACCTTCTCAAGGTCAAAAAAGGTCTGTTTTCAACTTGCTTCAAATTGACTAAAAATTTTTTTCGAAATCATCTACATGTTCTCAGAAATTCAAATCTGACTTTAGATTTGACATTTGACCTTCAATGACCTTCTCAATGTCAAAAAAGGTCAAAAAGGTATTTTTTCATCTTGCTTCAAATTGACTAAATTTTTTTTCAAAATCATCTACATTCTACATGTTCTCAGAAATTCAAATATGACTTTAGATTTGACTTTAGATTTGACATTTGACCTTCTCAAGGTCAAAAAAGGTCAAAAAGGTCTTTTTTCAACTTGCTTCAAATTGACAATTTTTTTTTTTCAAAATCAACTACATGTTCTCAGAAATTCAAATCTGACTTTAGATTTGACATTTGACCTTTAATGACCTTCTCAAGGTCAAAAAAGGTCAAAAAGGTCTGTTTTCAACTTGCTTCAAATTGACCAAATTTTTTTTTCAAAATCATCTACATCTTTTCAGAAGTTCAAATTTGACTTTACAAGTTCTCAGAAATTCAAATCTGACTTATATTAAGTTTGAACTCATAATATTGTGAGCAACTAGGTGGTGACATTTTGTCATGTTAATGCCTTGTTAAAAATTGTAGTCATTTTATGTGTGTTATTAAATGTAGCTCACATGTTGAACTATTGCAATCACTCACAATAGCAATATACATTGTAGATTTATATAAACGTATCGTAATTTCATGTCGATACACAATGCACTGTATTTAGATATCACTTTGTAATGATTTTAAACAATCATGGTTGCTGCATTATTTGATCTCTAAATATTATATTATGTTATATTTATTTCCATATTTAATATATCCTGACAAGTATATTATTTCAATAGATATTCATTCATCAGTCTACTCTAGTCTTATTTGGAAAGGCATTCGACTGTGACATTTGACAAATGATTTGTTGATAACTAATTTGTTATGAGATTTGTAAAAAGGATCAAAAGGTCAAAACTTCTTAATTGTGTGTTTCATGTACAGTGCTCATTAAAAGAGCTGCATGTTGGTCCAGTGAACAAGTTTTATGATTTTATAAATATACATCTAGTCTGTGATGCTGCTGCAAAAAAATCTTTCAAAATCATGCAGTGTTTCACCAGAGATGGGGCGTAGGTATGTAGAGAAGCTCTTTATGATATACCATATTTCATCTGGTTTCTCAATCCAAGGTGGGGAAGTTCATATTTATATTAACCAACGCCAGATATACTTTGAGATAGGGGATAAAATGCAAGAGTCAGATAAGGAATGAGTTCCAGTGTAGCAACCCAAACAACCATGACTCGGCTATATGTATATGATATATTGTAGCGATACTGTCCGTTTAAGGGCACGCTTTGACATCATCTGTAGGTCAATGCCTCGTGTATTTGAAGCTAAAAAAATAGAGTCCTATAAACTTCTTCTGTTGAGATAATATCTGTATGGTAAGAGTACAATATGGCTGTTATATTTTACCCAAATGGCCCATAGAATGTGCCATACTGTTTTCTTAATGAATTCTGTATGAATTGATTAAACAAAACAATATGATTGCTTATATCATTAGTTCTTCTAAAATTCTCTAAAAGTCTCTCACCAGCAAAAAAAGCTATGTGATATCATTACTGATTTTTGTGGTAATTTTAATTAGCTGGAAAACGAAGAACATTGGTTGCTTTAGTAAGTCCGTCATCATTTTCTACAAATATCAATTGAAAAGAGCCTGTTCCATAGACAGGGTGTGTGAGAGTGCCACTACCTCCATGAGCTTTTGAAGGGTTAGAAAGGATATGGATTATAGTTAAACCATCCATTGAACAGCGCTTTGGTGTCTGGATAATATAATCTCCATACGCTATAATATCTCCAGGATAAAGTGTCTTGTTATAAGTTCCTCCTGATGTGAGTTCCCTGTTTATGATTATAAGAAATGCAACTTCGCCTACTTCTGGTGGGTTCCCGTAATAATGTGCCTTATTTTCCTTCGACTCAATTATCAAACGATAAGGACCTTCTTCAGAAGAGGGAGATACCATTAAAAGTGTGTAATTCCCGAGTTGTACATCCTCTCCATTGTAAATCTGGTCATCAGATATCAAGTGACTAGCATCTATTCCATACCTGATCTTGAAATACTCGAGTGCGTTCCTTCCTACAGGATAGAGGAGAATATTTGTGTATTAAAGCAGAGACATATGACACGCCCGGTGATCGTGAAAATGGGACGGAGGGGGGGAGCAGGCAATTTCCGCTAGAAAATTCAACAAATCTGGTAAAATTATTTTTTCAAGACAGAGTTTGCGATTGAATTGCAAATTGAATAAGCGCACGGTATGATAAAATATGTTAGGTATTCTAGGATTATTTTTCAACCGATACTCTTTTAAGATATAAGATCTTTTAAAAAAGGCGCAACGCAACCAACGTGCAAAAGTCAAAGTTTTTGCTATAAATCAAGCAACAATGGACTAAACGACCTGTAATAAATACTTGTAAGTGATGTTATCATAAGTAAGTTAATGTCATTGCTGAATTTATAAAATAAGTTTCCATACGTAAAATAAAAAATAATCGAAAATAATTAAAATGGGACGGAGGGGGGGAGGGGACGGAGGGGGGGAGTAATAATTCTATGAAGTGAAACAACTTCACACGAATTCTTGCATTTGAAAAATGAACTCATTAACTTAGTAAGAAACTGGATGATATACCCCTGGAGACTGAAAAATGGGGACATTTGGAGTAAAAGGACTTAAAGTCGCGAAACATCTCTAATCATGTCTTATATACATATTGCTCCACCCCTCCGTCCCCTCCCCCCTCCGTCCCAAATTCATTATTTTCGATTATTTTTTATTTCACATATGGAAACTTATTTTATAAATTCAGCAATGACATTAATTTAGGTATGATAACATCACTTACAAGTATTTATTACAGGTTGCCCAGACCATTGTTGCTTGATTTATAGCAAAAACGTTGATTTGTGCCTGTTGATGGCCTTGCGCCTTTTTTAATAGATCTCATACCTTAGATGCGTATCGTTTCAGAAAAAATCCCAGAAAACCTAACATATTCTACCATACCGTGCGCCTATCCATTTAGCAATTCAATAGTAAACTTTTTCTTGAAAAAATAAATCTTCCAGATTTGTTGAATTTCCTGGCAGAAATTGCCTGCTCCCCCCCCTCCGTCCCATATTCACGATCACCGGGCGTGTATGACATACACGTAAAGGAGGATTTAAGCCCAGGACTCAATGAATTGTACTGATTGTAGATGATTTAAACCATGCATGTTTTGTATTAATACTTTGAATGAGGGTGATAGGCTGAATTCAAAGTGTACGATACAAAACATGAGTGTGTGAAATCATATACAATTCATTGAGTCATGAACACATTGGAAAATATTTTGCATGGAATCACATAAATGAATTGATTTTTCACAAGGAAACTTTTTCAACAGTTTTGTAAAGTTTGACATTTGACCTGCATAAGCACCTGCCTTGCTATTCTTTATGATGTTATTAATAGGTTTTCACTCAACTGCCATCTTGAGATTGCAAAATTAAAGGGACAACAAGGACTGTAGAGAGAAAATTCGAAAATGTTTATTTTTTCTGCGCTATCAGGTCAATATTTGGCTTAGCATCTTCTTTGACATACCTATTTTCTTAAAATGTAGGATAAACTATCAATTTCAGCATTAAGAAGTGTAAATTCAGTTGAAAGCTTCTATAAAGGGAGTCCCACTTATAGATTTTAAGACCCACCACGCTTCAAGAGGAATATCAGTTGACATTATGTTCACCCAGGGGTTTCTTTGTAGATAATAGAAATATATGATAGTCTTGATGAAATATCCAAACTTAAATATATTTTGACACTGGTCGATAATCGTTGAATGGCCCCCCGCACTAATTGTTGCACCTTTAATAGGGTAATCAATTTCACTGAATCTAAAGATACTCATGCATGGATTCTGTTGTAGAATTAAGAATGCAGTTTATTTGATATTAGGTTCTAATTTGCTGAATTTCGATAGATGGCTAGCTTTGTCTGAATTGCAAATTAAATGTGATTATGTTTTTGAATTAAAAAATTATACCTTCTTGTATAACCTGGCTCCTTGTTGTTCTTCCTGCCAACTTATGAAGCTCAATGTATGACTTTGGCCACGGTTGTTTTTTAAAGACAAGTTCCTTGAACTCCCCAACAAACACAAATACCCTGTCATACTTCTCAACTTGTGCTGTACTATTTACTACACAATTTCTGTTGTATCCTATTCTTCCATGACTTGTTGGCATTAATGAACTGCTCAGAACAAGAACAAGTAACTTGATGTACCTGGGAAAATCAGAAATTTATTGAGTCAATAGAAACAAATTTGTTTTCTGACTAGATTTTACATTGTTTATGTTAGTGAACATTAGGGATGGGACGGTTCGTTTCGGTTCGGTTTTCGGATCATCAGCCGTCGGTTCGGTTTTTTCGGTTCCGTTCATTCATTTTAAGGATTTGTATTGATTGACATGATTAGCTGCTTTGTCTCTGACTTCACTGCTGACTTTTCACAATATTTTAGAAATGGAATTTTATGTTATAGTATTTCATGAACAATACATATTATTTAGAATACATGACTAAAGAATATAGTACCAGGGATCACATGATTGATTACCGAGGGATACGAATACGCGGATACGAAAAAAATCTAGTAAACGAGTGAGCTAGCAACAGACAAGACAGACAAGGTAGGGACTAGGAATATCAAAAATGTTGCTGTAAAACAGTGTTTTTAACTGTTTTATTGATACTTGACCAATGAAATATTAATCAGAAAACGATCCGAAAAGCTGATCCGAAAGTAGGGCGGTGATCCGAAAACCGATCCGAAGGCTATGAACCGCGGTTTTTTCGGTATTTCGGTTATCCGTCCCACCCCTAGTGAACATACAGTTGTGCCATTCCATTGTTTATGTATTTGGCCATTAAGAAAGATGCTACAATTAGAAAATAAGAACTCTTCCATACAAGAAATTTAAATGTATAAAATCTTCTTACCCTATTTTGCACATAATACTCCTATTGAATGCTCCTGTATTTTGACACGTTGGTAGCGATTGTTAGAAATATAAATATTAACTTGAATTATTAACACTGCGACTTTGCGATCACTTAACTTTGTTGATTAAACATTAGTGAAAAAATGATGATAGATTATTATCTAACTGAAGCTCAGTGATATCAAGAAGCTGTCTGTTTATTCATCCAACCATCAATTCATCTGTCCCTCCATTTATTAGCTCACATGGGTAAATAGTATTTACTACACAATTTATGTTGTATCCTATTCTTCCATGACTTGTTGGCATTAACGAACTGCTCAGAACAAGTACAAGTAACTTGATGTACCTGAGGAAATAAGTAATTTATTGAATCAATAGAAACAAATTTGTTTTCTGATTAGATTTTGTATTGTTTATTTTAGTGAATGTACAGTTATGCCTTTTCTATTGTATATGTATTTGGCCATTAAGAAAGATGCTACAAACTTAAGAAAATAAGAATTCTTTTCTTTTATCAATAAAATCCTCTTACCCTATTTTGCACATATTTACCCTATTTTGCACATATTTAAACATATAAAATCCTCTTACCCTATTTTGCACATATTTACCCTATTTTGCACATATTTAAACATATAAAATCCTCTTACCCTATTTTGCACATATTTACCCTATTTTGCACATATTTAAACATATAAAATCCTCTTACCCTATTTTGCACATATTTACCCTATTTTGCACATATTTAAACATATAAAATCCTCTTACCCTATTTTGCACATATTTACCCTATTTTGCACATATTTAAACATATAAAATCCTCTTACCCTATTTTGCACATATTTACCCTATTTTGCACATATTTAAACATATAAAATCCTCTTACCCTATTTTGCACATACGTACTCCTACTGAATGCTCCTGTATTTTGACATGTTGGTATAAATTGTAGGAAATATAAATATTAACTTATTATTGACACTTTATGCTCACTTAACTTTGTTGTTTAAACAAATGAAAAAATTATGTTGTATTATTATTTAACTGAAGTTCAATGATTTAAAAAAGCTGTCTGTTCATTCATCCAACCATCCATTCATCTGTCCCTCCATTCATTTGTTTGTTTGTTTGTTTGTTTGTTTGTTTGTTTGTTTGTTTGTCACGGTGATTACTAAAACTGGTAGAAAGGATGCGTTCAAATTTTGACCAATATGGGGATACTCTATATATCAAAAGTAACCATACATGTATATAAATAAATCCATTCATCTGTCCCTCCATTCATTTGTTTGTTTGTTTGTTTATTTGTTTGTCATTGTGATTACTAAAATGGTTGACAGGATGTGTTCTGATTTTGTAGCCTTTTGCCTTACGGGGATAGAACCTTGTGTTTGAGAAGTAATTTCAAATAAGGCCGCTCAATCCAATATGGGGATACTCTATATATCAAAAGTAACAATATAGGACATAACTAGCTCCATCTGATATTTATCGCACCTTTGGATGCTATATTGTGATCAGATTGCTGGATGGGCGGTCAGGTCTGCTCTTGGGTGGGCGAGCGTCCTGATAAATCTTGTCTACAGGTTTTCAGCCAAACCAGTTGAGGGATTTATCTGAAGTTTTCAGGGATGTCTCTACATATAAAAGTTTTGAACTGATTAGTTTTTGGGCATTCTGGGTGAATGTTGAGGCAGCCGTTTTAGATTTTTCGTCCTGAAATCTTGTCTGCCCCGGCTTTTCCAGCCAAACCATTTGAGGGGTAATATAGTGTCAGAATCACTGAGACATATTACATATCCATATTACAGCTCCAATGTGTCCGCCTGTCTGGAAAAATCTGCAAAATTTGTAAGCATTTTTGGATTTTCCATCCTAAGATCTTGTCCGTGAAGTCTTGTCTACAGGTTTCAAGTTAAACCATTTGATGGATTGACCTGAAATTTTTAGGGATGTATCTTGGTATTTGAGCAATTTTGATCCATGTCATGGACCAGTCTAACATTTTCAGGAATATTTCTTCTGGTATACAATAAACAAATGCTCAGTCTCAGTCACTATTGTATTATCTCTTCTCACAACTATTTCTTAAATTATCACTATTTTATGATCATTTCTCATGATTTTTTCTTAAATTATCACTATTTTATGATGACTATTTCTTAAATTAGTATTATTTTATGATCACTTCTCATGGCTATTTCTTAAATTATCACTATTCTATACTCACTTCTCATGACTATTTCTTGAATTATCACTATTTTATATTGCCTATTTCTTAAATTATCACTATTTTATGATCACCTCTTATGACTATTTCTTAAATTCTCATCATTTTATGATCACTTCTCATTACTATTTCTTAAATTATCACTATTCTATACTCACTTCTCGTGACTATTTCTTGAATTATCAGTATTTTATGATCACTTCTCATGACTATTTCTTAAATTATGGCTATTTTATGATGACTATTCCTTAAATTATCACTATTTTATGATCACCTCTCATGACTATTTCTTAAATTATCATCATTTTATGATCACTTCTCATGACTATTTCTTAAATTATCACTATTTTGTGATCGCTTCTAATGAATATTCCTTAAATTTTCACTTCTCATGACTATTCCTTAAATTATCACTTCTCATGACTATTCCTTAAATTATCACTTCTCATGACTATTCCTTAAATTATCACTTCTCATGACTATTCCTTAAATCATAACTTCTCATGACTATGCCTTAAATTATTGTTTCTCATGACTATTCCTTAGATTATCATTACTTTATTAGCACAAAGCTTCGTGTTTTATTCTACAGGGAAGATCTGAGTAAACTGCAATTGCTGACATTATTTATGAAAGAAACAATGCGCCTGTATGCTCCTGTGCCATTCATATCTCGCTGCTTAGATGATGATGTTGTAATAGATGGGAAGAAAGTTCTCGCTGGAGTAAATGTCCGTCTTTGTATATGGGCCATGCATAGACACCCTGACATATGGGGAGAAGATGTTGAGGTGAGCTTTTCTGCCTTTCTTTTTATGCTATTTTGGACCCCTCTATCTTTTACCCTGTTTCTTTATATTTACAAAAAAAATTGGACGTGATTTCATTTGAATTTTTATCAATAATTCAAATTCCGAGAAGACTGGGAAGGGAACTTATAAGAAATAAGCAAAGAATAGCTTCAGATACTAACAGACAAGGAAGATTGCAAACAAATACGAGTACAGTAAAACGTGTATACCCAAACAATTCTCTAATCCACATGCCTCTCAATGTGAATATATTTTCTTGGACCCAATTTTGTATTCTCCTATTGATTCACATAGACCCAATTTTGTATTCTATTGACTTACATAGACCCAATTTTGTATTCTCCTATTGACTCACATAGACCCAATTTTGTATTCTCCTTTTGACTCACATAGACCCAATTTTGTATTCTCCTATTGACTCACATAGACCCAATTTTGTATTCTCCTATTGACTCACATAGACCCAATTTTGTATTCTCCTATTGACTCACATAGACCCAATTTTGTATTCTCCTATTGACTCACATAGACCCAATTTTGTATTCTCCTATTGACTCACATAGACCCAATTTTGTATTCTCCTATTGACTCACATAGACCCAATTTTGTATTCTCCTATTGACTCACATAGACCCAATTTTGTATTCTCCTATTGACTCACATAGACCCAATTTTGTATTCTCCTATTGACTCACATATGTTATTAGGAAACCTTGAAAGAATTGTGAACACCTGCTACCAGGAACACTTCTGGTTCTGTTCAGTCCCAGTGTTCACATCAGGCAGGTTATACTCTAAATTTCCTTGAATATTTTCAGGAATTTAAACCTGAGCGTTTCCACCCTGACAAGATGAAGGACTTTGACTCTTTTGGATATATTCCTTTCTCTGCTGGGCCTAGGTAAACTTCAAATCTTAATATCTTAAAAAATAAAGAAAGAGTGGAAAGATTGAAATCTGCAAGGAATAAAATAAACACTAACAAGCTTGTAGTAGACACCAAAAATAGTACAAAAATGCCATTATATTTTGTAGTTCATTCACATTTTGAATGGTTTGCATGAGAATCTAAAAATATTCACAAAAATGGGAAAATTTGTAGAAATAAACATGACAATCACAATATTAAGCATAAACATATTCAATTTTACATTGTAGTTGTTTTACTGGATTCTATGTTGCAGCTGGTTTTTTGAGATTTTGATTTCATTTTTTTTTCAGAAATTGTATTGGTCAGAATTTTGCCCTTGCAGAAGAGAAGGTTTTACTTGCCAGGTTACTACATAAGTAAGTGCACTGAAGATTGACTTTTTTGAAAATATAATGGATCAATTTTTCTAAAAAATCAAAACAGTATGCCTCATTATTCAATAGATGTATTTTCCAATGTCTGTAGTATTCAAACTTTATATTACTCAAAGCTGAATATATCTCTTATTAGAGATATAACTTTTGAATATTCAGATTTGAGTAATATAAAGTAAGCTGTATTATTCAAACATTATATCATACAAAAGTTAAGTTAATCAAAACTTGTATTTACAAGTACATTTAAGTTATATCTTTCAAATCTTTTTTTTCAGAAATTGCTTTTCTCAAAAGTTGTATTATATTACATGTAGCACTTGTTATCTATATATTCCAGATATGAACTCTCCTTACCAGATGATACTCCTGAGATTATACCCAGTGTGCGTCTAGTCTTGAAAGTTGAAGGTGATGATATCAAACTGAGGCTCAGAATAAGAAAATAGTCCCAGAAAATAGTACCGGCAACTACACAAAGCGTTTTATGAAATCATATCAATAACATAGGAATTATGACATAGTAATGCTTTTACATATAATTGCAATACAGATATCTGAGTTAATCTCAGAAAAACATATATGCATATACATCTACATGTACTGATGTCGTATATTCCCACTCAAAAGGTCATGGTCAATGTCATACTTGAAAATGCAAAATAAATTGAACCATGGCCATTTTCTCATGGGAATTGCAAATACATTGGAGCAGTAATCAAAATGATTGGAGACACTGGATTATTTTTAGAACATTACGGGTTTCTCTATTGTGAGCTCTTTGACTGAAAGAATGAATAGCTTTGAACCTGGACTGCTTATTTTTTTTTTTTTTATCTTGTGCAATTATGCATACTAGAGGTACTGTATGTAGCTCACGATTATGTTCATGTTCATAAGTATGCACAGACTACTACATGCATTTTGTTCATGAATTATCTTGGTGCTATTTATGTATTGTGTGAAGTGCCACAAACATTTTCCTATATTATTATTCAGTCTTAAATTAATATATCTTAAGATGCAATATATAGCTTAAAGATGCAATTTTTAGCTTTAAGATGCAATATATATCTTAAAGATGCAATTTTTAGCTTAAAGATGCAATATATATCTTAAAGATGCAATATATCACTTAATGGTGCAACAAAGATTAGACACATGTATGAGTCAAGAGTAACTCACTAAGAATTTTCACAGTTGCAATATTATTTGCTGACAAAATATATGTCATGCCAATTTTTATTTATTTTTATTTGATGTATAAAAAGTTCAGCAATTCTGATTTTATTGAAGGACGTTGCTTTTAATTTTACAATAATACAAAAAGTGTTCCTTTTTCAGATTTAATGAATTTGAACATTTGTGTATTTTAAATATTTAACAACTATCTATATTTGATCAGATAGCCTTAATTATTTTTCCAGATAACAAAATCAGAATTGTTAGGGGTATAACAGTATGCTTTGGAAAATATTGCTTCCAACATTTTACACTGTTCTCTGCTGCCATAGGATTTTCTGAGTACACATGACATTTCATTTTTTCTTTGCAGAATTGAAAACTACTGAAATTTTGTGAATAAGAGTCTTTTTTATTTTTTTAGCTAAAAAATAAAATATTCATGCTGGAGCAGGGGAAAAGTTTACATTTCGATATGAAAATTTAACATGGCCATCCTGTTTACAATACTTATACACAATGTTTACATATATTATGCACAATCTCTGTAAAAATATATTAAATGTGAACTGAAATATTACTTATTCATTTTATATAATCATTTAGTATCATCTATAAGTCCTACATTATAAAATGTTGCTGTAAAAATACAGTAAAACCTGTCTTATTTGATCATGAACACCTCTCTAGTGAAAACCTGTGTTTAGTGAACACCAACTCAAGACACATTTTACATTGACTCCTGTATAAAATCCCTCTGTAGTGAACACCTCACCTCAGTGAACGCCTTTTTGGCTCAAAATGTGTTCACTATAGACTCTATACAGGGGCAATGCCAATATATCAATTTATCCCCATAAACATAATTAAGTAAATTAGGGGGGAAGCCCATAAGATGTTAGTGGTTTTATTTAGGGCATGTTGTCCCTTAAAATACCATTTTGTTCATGCTTAACAATTTAAGTAATAAAAATTTATATACATGCTCAAAAATGTTTTAATCTAATTTGATATTATACTTTATACTGTGCTTAAATCACATAACGAGTGCAAAGTTCGAATGAGCGCACGTATAATTTTTATGTTGAATATGGACTGAAGAACTTTAATGCATTTTTCGATTATTTACTCAACATTATATTGATTGATGATTTTATTTGATACAGAGAAAGAAATACAGGGGCTGTACTTATGACAACTAAAAAGAGATTAGTGGTGATATCTTTTCTAAAAATGTTGAACAGTGTATGTGTGCTTATTGGAATCTCTCAATATCTTACTCTTTTAAATTTAACTTTGCAGCTGCACTGTGTGCCCATTAGAGAGAATACGGTATGTACTTTCCTTGTCAATACAAACTGTCTTGGCCCTATAATGATGATCATTGTTCTCACACACAAAATACCAGGCCCGTAACCAGGATTTGCCAAGAGGGGTTCAGTTTTCAAAAATTTCCAGGGGGGTTCACGTTTGACAATTTTGGTCCAAACATGGCTAAAATCACTTGAGAAGTGCTCAAAATGGTGAAAAACTGCATGATTTTGAAAGAATTTTTGTCCAGAGTAGAGGGTTCACCTGAACCCTGCGAACCCCCTCCCCCTGGCTACGGGCCTGAAATACAGTGATAAAGAGTGCAATCAGTGAGTAATAAAGTAAACGGGTATGAAGTGAACACTCTAAATCATATAGATATGGTGGAAAATCTGACAGTTCATTCAAATTTTAGAGAGAAAAAATGAATGACAACTATGAATCTTGGTGTATTTTTGCATACCTAGTAGGTTCAAGAATTGCAAGGGCTTCCTGTTGAGATCAAGGTTATTTCAAAGTTGTTTGAATAATCTCTATTGGGAAATTAAACCTTATTGTGGATTTATGTATCTGACAGGTTGATTCTATAGAAAATATAAAACCATTTCAAAAGATTGTTTATATTGATACAATGAATTGAGCACTTACTATAGAATTGAAATAATATGTAACATAAATATCCCAAGGGAAGACCATGATGTTCTTGCTTATTTCTTGCTTTTTCTCTGTAAAATTTGAATGATGTGCCTGATTTTCTTACATTTTTATACAATTTGGAGTGTTGACTGCATGCATGTTAAATTTATTTCTTGCTCATTCCACTCATTTCCACTCTATTTTGCATTTCAAAACATCACCGTCATGGTGTTTTCTTATGAGTGGGTATGTTTTCTATTGAGACAAGATACCTTACCATGAATTTCTCGATTTGTGATTAAAGAGTATTAATATTCTCCAAAAAAGATACAGGAAAGGTTAATGAGTCTATTTACTTTTGATGTTTTATTCATTATTTCATTCTTTTTACATATTTTCTCAAAATTTGAAAAAAGTAACCGTTGTTTATTGTTAGGGTAAGTTAGCAACTGTGTTAAGCTTAGTGCCTAACTGGATTGTTCAATTTTTCAATTGTATGTACATTGTATGATGAATTGGTTTTATGCATTCTTGAGACGGGTATATTAGTCTGCGATATTCTTGCATTTGATCTTAAAAGGAAACAGCCTCAAGAAAGGTAAAATGAAGTTTTATTGAAAATAATTTACCACAAATGAATTTTTTCACGAGAGAACCATATAACATACATGTACCTACAGTTGGAGAAATATAACATTTTAGGTAGCTCGATAACATTTTCTATCATTCAATTGCAATGGATAAAACATAAAACTAAATAGAAGGACCCAGTCTTCAGAAAGGTAAAATGCACATCCATAATATACATTTATGTTTCAATAATAAAAGATACATGTATATCATAAATACCTAAAGACTGAAACCTACTCACTTAAAACAATAAAAGACAAAAAGGATTTTAGACTTTAAGGCCACATGTATGATACAGTTTGGAGTAAATACTCGTCTTTGATTTTATGAAAAATATTTTATCCATTACCAATATCACTTTGGATAAAGGCTAACAATGAATGACCTATGATAGAACCATTTCTTACATTAGAAATCAATGAATATATCAGTACAGGTATAAATAGGAACATTTTTATAATGAATGAATGTTCTTATATTGATGTTTCTATAATAAATGTAACCAAGCTAAAGTTCATTGATATTTGTTGATGGAATGCTATGTATTTTAAGGTAGGGTATAAACCTTGTTTACCATTAAACAAATACATATTTTAAAATCACTTGAATTTAGAATTATATTAATAGTTTTCAGTAGACGTACTCACTACTCAGAGAGCAATTATATTAAGTACCTGTATTGTTTGAATTTCAGAATCCTTATTTTTCTTTAATGTAGTTGTTAATATTTATAGAAAATTCACATTTCTGTAAATTAAACAACTGAAGTATTTGAATTCAAATTATAGATGACAGAACATGTTGGTTGATTGTAAATATTATGATTTATTGATCGTAAATATTTGTCAGATTTAACCAAGAAAGACCAGTTTATGCTTAATATGTATAAATACTTTCAGGGACTCTTAGGTATGATGAATATAACATCCAGTGTGAAGTTCTGATGAGGTAAAAGAAAATGCTACAAATGCAGTCTCCTAAAGCTTATAGTTGTAATAGTGATATTGGCCATCTTCCCATTTGTTAACCTGGGAGATGGAGAGTGGAAAAACAAGTCCCGAAAAGAAGAAAGTCTCATGGAGCCCCAACCCCCTGATATACTGGAAGGATGGGGAGGAAAACAAGCAAGATTTACACTGGAGGGGGCCTGTAGATGGAGGTGATGGGGCATGGGTTGGAAACTTTGATGTCGCTCTTGAGGGTGCCAAGAAAAGGTAGAGAATTTTAGTCTTAACAATTGTTTTGTAACTTACACATTTCTTAGAAATTCTAGTTAATTAATTTCTTGGTGTCTCGAAAATTACAAGACAACAGATCACAACCATCCAAGCCATCAATGATCCAACAGTGACAAATTAACAGTGTCAATTGAACTCATTTTCATTAAAAATGTTGATTGAGCTCCTCATTTTACAGTGTTAAATGAACGCTGTCAATTAACAATGTCAAATGAGCTCTTTCTCTCAGTTAACAATGTCAAATGAGCTCTCTCAATTAACAATGTCGAATGAGCTCTTTCAATTAACAATGTCAAATGAACTCTTTCAATTAAGAATGTCAAATGAGCTCTTCCCTTAGCATATATCATTATTAAAGTCGAAATGACTTCTATGCAGATGGGTTGGCAAGGATGAGTGTGGTCACTGTGGGGGGCTACCGTGTCCCTGGGACAGTCTCCATGGTGAAGCTGAACGCAAACAACGAGTCAAAGATCTACAATTTGTCCAGAAGACTATTGAAGAAATGAAGGAACTTGAGGCGAAGTACAAAAAGGTCTGCGATAAAAATGACGAGGTAGGTTGATAAAATGGATTTATTCTATTGGTTACTTTGCTTTATACCATAATACATATTTGAATCCATGAAAACATTAATCTGGATGTAACATTCATGATTACAATTTTTGCATTGATTTTGATTTTATTAATATTTTTGCATTATAATACATGTATTTTTTGTTGTTATTGGTACATGCGGGTGTTGCCTACCCTTTATCAACATTAGTCAGCCAAATTAGCCTCTGACGATCACAGGTGATTCTACAATTTTGATGCTGTTAGATCTTTATTTTCTCAATGATAGCTTTCATAAAGTGCCCCACTTACGGAGTGTTCTACAATATGGTTTTGCTTTACACATTCAGGCATTCTCCACTTTTAATGCTGACCTCTTTTGAGGATCATTCACCTGTGTCTCACCTGCCTCTGTGTTCTTAAACTTCTCTCCCTTGCATGATCCCACCACTTGCATAACCATCAGCACTATACAGAGTAGCACATTACCTCCCAGCTGCAGCCTCAACATTGCCTCATGGCCTCCATACTCCAGGACATAGCCAGTCACCCAGGTGGAGAGTATCCCGCCACACGCTCCACTGAGTTCTATGAACGTATACACGAGAGATGAGAACTCGAGGTATCTAAGACCCCATGTTATCCCAGCTGCCCAGTTAGTAGCCCCAAACATACTTATGGCTACAATGAACCCATAGAGTTGCCCACTGGTGTAGATATCGACGTAATTGAAGTAGATCACAATTGCAAGCTCGGTGAAAATCTTGATGAATAGTAAAACTTGTATTGGGAAGAAACGGGTCAGCGTGCCCCATATGGTCCCCGATACTATGATGACTACTCGTCCAACTACCATCATTACTGCAGCTTGTGCCTTTGACATTCCTATTTTTTCTGTAGCATACACCATGATAAATTCATAGAAAGGCTTCATTTTGAAACTCAGTGTAAAGTAATAAAGACAAAGCAAAATGATGATTCCTACCCCAAACAATGAGCTCCCTTGTCCACAGGTCTTTGGTGAGAATATGGACCTCCATGTTGGAGTCCTCTCTTTAAATGTGGCCTTCCTTATAGTGCCGTTTTGTGTGTAATATTTCTGGCCTGATGTCCGGTCATGGTAGTAGAATGATGCTAAGAGCATGATAGGAACGAATGTCCAAATGCCTATGATGATATATGGGTACTCAATTGGAGAGCGTATCCTAGTAATGCTGCCAAGTGTATTGCTGCTATAAGAAAACATATGTTCTGTATCATTCAAAATTTGAGATGAGGCATTGGTTGCATCATAGCTGGCTCCGTTGACAATGTGAGTGTAGTTGCCAATGTGAGTGTTGTTGCCAAAATGAGTGGAGTTGCCAATGTGAGTGTGGTGTATCCATTTATTTATAGAATTAAGACATCTGGTGTCGTTTGAAGTACAATCAATACCACCATCTTTTCTCATGAAAAATGGCAGACATATCAGTGGAGAGATGATATGACCCAGCATCCAGCAGACGGACATTAGATGGCGTGGTAGTCCTATCCCAGAACCCCACAGTTTGTCTAGCATGTTGTTCTTCCCTGGAATAAAATGTGTAAAAATGTGTAAACCAGGATGGTAAATGGGAAAAATCAAATTAGAATGGACTGGGTTTACTACTTATACAATTTATACACTACATACAGGGTGGGCTATAATCAGTAACTGAAAAATTTGATGCAACCCCCCCCCCTGGCCAAAAAATCTTTCAAAATCATGCAGTTTTTCACCATTCTGAGCACTTTTTAAGTTATTTTGGTCATTTTTGGACCAAAATTGTCACAAGTGAACCCCCCTTGGAATTTTTCAAAAAGTGACCCCCCCGCCCCTTTGCAAATTCTGGCTATGGGCCTGAAGGTCATGGCTTCATGGAAAACCTGATTCCAAAGTAATTGTCCCACATCAATACACTACTGTCACAACACTCTTATGACAGGAAAACTTGAGAAGATTCTATCATAATTAATTAAGTTATTCCAATATTAGAGCGCTTCATTTTTGGGCCCACCCTGTAGTTCTCACCTGGGGCATATATGCCATTCATGAATTCATCTAAGAACATTATGACTCCAAACATCCACAGATTAGTTATCCAGGGCCTAACCACAAGGAGGATTGCAGCAAGTACCATAAAGGTAATGATCTGGGCGTCCCTTCCTCTCACCCATCTGCAATTGAGATATGACATAGTGATTTGGTTATTTTATTTGTTTTCTCAAATTGATGAATCAGTCACAAGTTCATTATTAGACTACATGTATATTCTTAACTTTTATTCAATGTTGCAATCCAACTATAATATTTTGACTCTTCACAAAACATGAAAAATGGATAAGAATTAATTTATATGTATTATGTTAATAAGTGTTAAAAAATTAATTTATAGATAGATGTTTTATATAGCTCATTGAGTCATGTGCTTCAATTTTCTCACGCATATCAAAAGATTTTGAAAAAATTAACAAGTAGAACAACATTTTGACCTGCATCAGCACCTACTTGGTGAATCAATATGCTGCTATTTATAGTTTTTCACAAGGAATGTTTTCTCTTATTACAGTTTTCCTTCATTAACCATTCATTTGTTTAAAATATAAAATGGCTATACTGTGTTCTGATTGGCCATTATATGATATTTCATGCCTAACTTATGTGTGAATATTTAATAATTATGAACAGAAAAATAAGCAATCTGATTGGATGGAGTATTTGACCATGGTTCAATAAACAATGATCTCTTTTTATCTCAATATTCATAGAAATGACTTTACTCACTTATCTGACAGTACACCACCAAGAGGGGCTGAGATAAAGAGCCCAATGCCACCCACTGCTAGGGCCCTGGAGAACTCCTCAATATCTGAGCCAACCCTTAACTTTAGGTCTGGTATAGTTGCAATTGTCACCCCTGTGTAACACCCCTGTAATATGACAAAATGAAAAATGTAGAATTTTCATCATGTTTTCATGAAAAACTTCTAAACATATAAGACATGTAAGACGGGGTGACCCAAAAAGTGAAACATTTTTCAAGTTTTTGTAGATGTTTATAGTAATGAAAATGTTATTTTATACAATAAAAAATAGAGTATATCAAGGAAAATGTTCCAGTATTTTCGGAGCACCCTGTATATGGTTTTCAAAAATGAATAACTTCTCACCCGGGTCATCCAGATTATACCAAGGACGACTGTTTTTGTTATCAAGTACTTTCTTCTTTCTTTGGACTCTTGGTTTTGGAGATCAGCATTTGTATCATCATCACCTTGAATGCTGTTGTCCTCATCATTATTAACATCATCATTGTCCTCCAGAACATGAATGTCTTCATTGTCATCGTGAATCATATCAGCATCAGACATATTTGAAGCACAAAGCAATATTAGATATCGATAAGATGAATAAATAAGTAAATTGAAAAAGTTTTTAGCTGACCTTGATTAAATATCCGTAGCATGATTAATTTTTTGTTAAACAAGAAATACTACTATGTTAAAGGAAAGCTGTGCCCAAATCAATTTTTTTATTTATTTGTTTTTTTATAAATTCATTATGGCACATCCATCGATCATTAGGGCATGGCCATAAATTATGTAACAATATGAAATATCATTTGAACAAAATTTTTGAACACGAATGTGTGACAGGGTATCATTTATTTAAGCTTTAGTCACATTTGCTCTACGATGGTCATACAGCGGCCATGGCTTCACAAGATCTACATCCTACTACTTATCCCTATATTTTATGCTGCATATTTCTCTCAATTTTGGGAAGCTAACTGACCGCATTACTCAGAAAAATGTTTGAACTTTTTCTTTGCTTCTATGCTTGTATTGATATTTGTACCAAATGAACTCTTAATTGTACAGTACAACATCATAAAATAGATAAAATTCTAAATGTGGTTGTCCGAGAGAACTCTTTTTGGGTTGTTTAAGCTAAATGTTTCTCAAAAATAAGAATTGTTAAGGGCATATTACTCCTTTAATAAAAATTGTTTAATGTTTGATGCACCAATGACTTGATATTATAAATTGCAATTTGTATTTACACTCACAATGTATTTTCAACAGATCCTAGTCCATACAAATCTCATTAATCAAATAGTATGGTTCATTGATCATCATTGTACATGTACGTACTAAATAATACTGTATTTTCATTATGCAACTAAAGTTATAAAATGCAACAATACATTGTATAAATCAATTGGAACTACTATATTTACATTGGTTAAAACAAAAGGTAAATTGTATGATTAAGAATCACCAGATCAGATTCAGAATGTGTATTTCAGTTCAGTTCAGTAACTCGGCCTTCCTAGTATATTAAATATTGTTATATAAAATTATGCAAAGAAATAAAACTTAACCTTAAAAGAATGTGTATTTATAAGTTAACATTATGTTATGTTATGTTATGTTATGTTATGTTATGTTATGTTACATGTGTGTAATATTCATAGGACATTCATTTCACATTCCAATGATAGGCTGTGACAGTAACAATTGAGACCATTAAGATCTTCCAAGCATCAAAATTGTAAAATTATCTGTGGTTGTCAAAGGCTGGTATGGGGATTCAGGGTAAATAGATATAAGATACAAAGGGTGAAGGACCAAGTATTGTATGACGAATGATTTTAGAAAGTCATACCTTTGACCGTAACTTTGTTCTGATCATAAAGGACCTTATACACCCTCCATTGGGATCTCCCCATGGGAAAAAATAATTCATCTGATTTTTCAAAATGAGTATTCTGCTTCAATTATTACATTTATATGGACACTAGTATCTTGTTGACCTATATTCAGCACTGTATTGATGTATAGGTCAATTATTAGGGTCATAATTCAATCATGAAGTGTAGAGGCATAGATTCCAAACCAGGAAGTATTTTTGTGTCTGTCAAAATCCATTTACATCCTACGCATCCCTGCATCTTATCCAAATATGTTACTACATAATGAAATATAATAGTATAATCTTTGGTTTTACAAACTTGTATGATATTTGATAAGTGTAAAGTTGTTTTTGGAGCATTTTTCTATATCCATTTTGTAGGGGAAAAAATGATGAAAAATGTACAATCTTTTAATTTTAAGTATGACCTGAATCGATTGCAAACTTCATATTTGCACATTTGATGAGATAAACCATTTGTGTCGTATTGTGAAATTATTAAGTTTGCAATCGATTCAGGTCATAGTGTATTTTTGGTATTTCTGTGATAATCAATGGAAACCAATGGCCTCTATTGGGATCTGCTGATATCCTCATGTTAAGTCAATGGTGCACAGCCCCATTTAAGTCAATACAACCTTACTGAACGAAATGATCCCTATCTCAGCTTATGTGTGTCCGAGCACTTTAATATTTTCCAAAGTATTATATGACATTTTATTCTTCATGTTACACCTACGAATGATTCATTTTGACCATAGGGATATTTGCCAATAATTGCACCTTGTCCTTTAACGCTATTTATTAGAATAATATGTTTTCTTCAAAGTAAGACATGTTGAATTTATGTTGAGAAAATACTCATGGTCAAATATATGACTTTCTAAAATCATTTTCCATATCATACCTCATTCTGATAATCATAGCATCTTTCTGTTTCACCTGAAACTCATCTCAGGGCTGGGAAGAAATGAGATGACATGGTTTATCATGATGATCATACCTGGTCCTTTGATTATGTATTTGTTGATGTTCTTACTCTTTATATATAGATGTCAGATACATCAATGAATATAATATATGCAATTGATTAATGTAGATGTATATTTTTGTACTTGTAGATGGCTGATACAATAAGATATATGAAAGAAAGTGAAAATGACTGGAAGATAGCTAAACTACTAGTAAGTAAATTGGTTATCCTATATGGTAAGGATATTGCTTTTATCTACTATCTAATTGCATGATTGGGCATAAATTGTATTCATGACTAGATAGTTTGATTTTGATATCACTTCATAAATCATATTGATGTAATAATAGTTAATTTAAACAATTATCATTTCATTTCAATGATTCCTTGAATTCTTAACTTTAAAATTAAATATGCATTCCAATTTGTCATTTTTTGGGTTTTGCCTAAAATGTTTACTTTTGGCAAATTACCAAATACGAAATATGGTGTCACTAAAATGGAACCATATCAACATTTGTCATATTGTCTTTCGAAGGAGCCAAGCTTCTATATAATTGTCTCCTTGTTTTAGATGGCTAGACAGATCCAGGAAAAAGATGCTTTAATAAATCAACATATTGAGGAAAAACATAAGGTGTGTATAATTCTTTTTATTTATTAACCTCAGTTTTAAAACCATAGCACATGGACAGTACATTTTGAAATAAATAATGAAAATTAAATGAAAATGAAATGAAGAAAAAAGTTCCTACATTAATAACTTATATAAATGGAAAAAGTGACTGTTAAATACCTGAGGGTTTTGTCAGTCTTCAATTTAAAGTTACACCTCAAATAATGGCCACTAATATTTTTGACTGATCCAAGTATTTCAACTTAAGAGGATTGTTAAGCATCTGAGCCTTATGATTGAAGATATTGTTTCTAGTAGTCTGGGCCACTAATATTTTGGGTTGATCCTTAGTATTTCAATTGTATACGCATAATTTCAGTTAATGGTTGAAGTCAGCAAATTGAAACAGAACATGCACATGTTGAGAGAAGAGAACTCCAAGAACAAGAAGAAATCAGAATATAAGGAGGCGAGAGCACAAGTAAGAAGAATATATAAGTCAATAGGGGGGGGGGGAGGAAGGGGGATGAGCATCATTTAAGATAAGCAAATATTCGATGGACAGGAAAACTTCAAGAACAAGAAAAAAACAAAGTATTATGACATGAATATATAAGTATGGAGAGAATTGATCGGGGTCTCATGTTAGAGAGTCTCATGTCAGTAGTACTGCATATATTTAATTTATATTTTTAGTAGTATGTAGTGTCTATGAAAAGTACATCATTATGCCATGCCTAAATTAGTAAATGTGAGTGTTCATGAGCATGAAATAAGCATTATTTGTATTATTTTAATGTGTCTTAAAATGGAATCAATTTTTAGAATTTGTATTTTTAATTTCCTTATATGGTTATTTTGTAGCGCTTGTCATTAGATCTTGCCGCAGCTGTTGAAGAATGTGACGAGGCCAAGGTTGAAATAGAACGAACGGCCAGGAAGTATCGCAACATCATTCAGGAAAATCTTATCGAGATTGAGAAGCTCAAAAAGGAAGTTGAAACTGTAAGGAACAATTGTAAAATCAATTGTAAAATCATTGAACGGAATTTAAGAACGGAGAAAAATTATGTAAGAGTAATGTGTTGGATGGGACATTTTTTGTTGTGTGAGAAAATACCATTTAATGTTAATAATCTTCTTGTTATCCCTTTTTGGAATTCATTTTATACAACATTGAACTGATGCACTGCTAAAATGAACAATTTGGCTGTTTTTAATAGAAATTGATTTTAACTGTTTTCATTAACCAATTTTCAACCTGAACAGTGCACATACGTACATATTTTCGCTCTACATGTTTCTACAGTGACATAACATAATTTTTTGATTATCTAATGTATATCTTAAATAATTTTCTGCACACTTTAACTCATCTAAGCTAATACTCCCTTGTGTTTCTAGAGTTTTGTTTCTAAATAAATTTATGTTAATTTCCCAATAACGACATATTTAAATAACACATTTTACCATACATGAAGCTTCTACAATAATGATATAATATTGCCTATTACATGAATTTTTGTTATTTTCACATTTATTTATCGTTCACTCCACAATTAGGATATTTATTTCATTTTTAGTTTATTTTATTTAATATTTATTTGATTTCTTACATAATTTCACAAGGACCGCATCCAACAAAGAATCATTAATATATGAATATAGAAGTAGAACTAAAAAAAGATATTTGAAATTTTATTCTCTACAGAAATATGATATTCCTATTATTATGTTCATCACCACAAGTGGGATATTGTCATAGTCTTTTTTGTGGATGGTATTCGGCTTTCAGCAGGTGGCATCTGTAACAAATGGCAGGTGGTGACATTTTGCATGTTAATGCCTTGTTTAATTTATTTTATAATGTGTTTCAGATCAACGAACAGTTAGTTAATGTCACAAAACTTATGGAAACACAGAAACATGAACTTAACAAAATGACTGGAATGTACTGGGAATTAAAACATGACAACACTAAAGATGAGATAATCGATGATCTGAAAAAGAAACTCTCCAAATCGGAGGAAATCAAAGATATCTGGATAAGTCATTCACAGAAATTAACAGATAATATAAGCGAATTAGAAGTGGAAATAACTGATTTAAAATCGAATCTAAAAGCTAGTCAACAGCAGTGCCAAAAGAAAGAGGAGAATATTCGAGTTCTTCAAATGAGGAGGGAAAATGATGCAGTTGAGATAACGAGATTACAAAAAAGACTTCAAGCTAATAATAAGTTTAACCAGTTTATGGATATTAAAAAAGAAATGACGGTTGTAAAACAGGAAAACAATGTGCTCAGAAATAAAATAAATTCTTTTACCCCTGTGCCTGTTTTACAACGTGACGGGTCAGTGCGTGAGATGGTACTCGACAGTGCCAAATTAGGAATACTAGTAGAAGAGGAAGTGCAATCTAAAAGTCAAACTCAATCGATGCCAAATCAGAAATTTGATTTTTTCAAAGGGCATAGTAGACGTGCTAAATCAGCTAAGTTGTTACGGTTACGTGATAGCATGGGTTCAGGAATTGACCAATCAGAACCTGAAGTTGAAGATTATCAGTTTAGACCTAAATCAAATCTTAGCTGACCCATAAACCCATAATGATGATATAAAATTAACATATTAGAGAGATGATGATCAGGGTCTGAATTGAATTGAGAAATACACACCAGTTTATTATTTAGAATTTTTACACATTTTATTTTATGTAACTTAGTACTATAAACTTTGCATGCATATTTTTTGAAAATGTTATTTTCATTGAACTATCATTTTGAAGTCTTGTAAGTCCTGGGTTTTGGAGGAATCACTCATAAATTCAGAAAAATTGTGAAGTTTTCAAAAATTGTCAAATTTTATTGGATGTTTTCTAGAGTTACTGTAACCTCCTTATGTATTGTACACACGGGTGTTGCCACAATGATACTGTGAGCACATGCTTTGAGGATGTTCACATGTTTGAACCTACCGTCGAGCTCGCTAATACGGTTAAATACCCGTGACAATGCTGAGCAGGCTCATTGTATCATCGGGTCTGCTGTACCCCAGTGGTACAAGTAAATGGATGTCAAATTGAAATATAGCATTGTAATGCACAGCTTTATATTGTTATAATGTTATCATAAATAAACATCAACATTGTTTGAAAATTCTTGTATGGAATTGTTAAGTGTTAATTTTATTGATATCAAGAATTTCTCAAAGAATATAATTGAGGCTACATGTTAGGCCTACACAAAGTACAAAACAGACTAAAAATCGTCAAAGTTATCGTCTTTTCTTTGAGTTTGATTTTTTATTCAATGTCTCCTTTTCTTGTTTTCTCTTCTGTATCTCCTGTTGTATGCCTAAGTCCTTTATGGTCAGCTTTGGCTTATTAGATCTTAGAACTGTTGATACAATTTGTTGTGTGATTGCCACTACAAGGCAACCAAGAGCTATGAAGAAATAGAATTTGTAGGTTTGTTCATCTGGAAATATACAATAAAAATGTACAATAAATAGAAATATACAATGAAGAGATTGAATATATACAATGCATAATCTGTAGGTTTGTTCATCTAGAAATATACAATTAAAATGTACAATGGATAGAAATATACATGTACATGTACAATGAAAATGATGGAGTTAATTTTTAAGCATGGTCATGTGGAAATACTATAGTATACTATGAAAATTTACAATAAATAGAAATATACACTTAAGAGCTATAGATACAGTGAACAATCATTTATCTAGAAATATTTTCAATGAGTACAAAGGGTGGAAACATTTGTTGCCTAGAAAGTGAAATGACACGTTAAAAGTGACATGACACATATTATAAAAAAGGTGCAGTTTAAAATACTTTACTACATGACCAGTTTTGTCAAACTGCAATGCTTAAAAAAGAAAAGAAGGTTTACGTTGTTACTATTGAAGTCTATTGCAAGTTATAGGTGATTTGAATTTTTTGGTGTAGAGTGAAACATATTATAACAGGATACCTTGAACAGTTTTATGTAAAATGAACCTGTGAAAAGTGGAATGCCTTCCAAAGTGGAACACTAATTTGAAGTACAACAGGTGTTCCACTTACACAGGTTTTCTTGTATTTCTTAGAATCAGAGATTATAAGGCCAAAGTGCATTCAACTTACTGCTTTCACAAATGAAACTCCTCTGTTGCTCAACCCTAAGTTTGTTTCTCTCAGTCTCTAGTGATGCAATACAAGCCTGATGCAGGTCCCCAACTCCCTCCAAACTCTCAAGCTTCTGTTTTATAGCAACAGCGTTCCCCGCATCTGCTTTGTATTTCGTAAACTCTTCTCGTTCCTTCCATAATTCCTCAACAATTTTTCTCTTCTCTGCAGTTAGCTAGGATGAAATGTTATTTTATAATATAATAATTGTGGTTTTAATCCCTGTATGAATTGGACCCTATTTGAAAATTTTGCCCACATAATTGAAAGAATTGGCCCATTTTTCAAAAGCCGTCAATTTTCTAAAAATGAGACCTATTTTGAAAATGATGCCCAAATATGGTCTCTTTTAGGCTTGAAATTAAATAAATTATATTTCATTTATCTAAAAAAGATGAAATATTTCAAAAATGAAACAGCCACAAACCCCTGTGACGCTGTAAAAACAATATGATTGAAATCTTTTATAAACCATGTATTAATAAATATTGGATAAAGTACATACCAGTATATAGCATCACAGCCAAAAACTTATATTTGCATAGACAAACAAACAAACCTTTTCAATTTCTTTATCATATTGAATGTCATCTCTGTCTTGGGGATCTCTTGGGTTGAGTAGGAGAGCCTCATTTCTCAACTTTGTCATTTCCTCTAACTGTTCATTTAGGTCATCCACTCGTTTCTTTTGCTTATAAGATTCCTTCTCTACATTACTCAAGTCCTTGTACAGCTGTTTATTTTCTGACTTACAATCTTCCGCGAGTTTATTCGCATTTTTTAAACGATCTTCATATTGTACACGCACATCTGTAGCTTTCCCGATGGCTTCCATTTGGCACCGTGTTAAATTTGACGCCATTTCTAGGACGAATTTATCTGATCGTTCTGATTTGTCCTGCCATTGGATGTTAAGATCATTGACACTTTTCACTTCCTTTCTCAAATCAGAGTTCTCCTGTTGTAGGTTTTTGATTGTTGATTTCTCTTTGGTACATGTTGAAGTAGTTGATGTGGAACTTTGCTCAATGGTATCACCCGTAGCACTCTTTGTTCTTAGCTCCTTTGTGAGTTTCTCTAGTTGAGATTTGTGTTTATCATTTTC
Source organism: Owenia fusiformis (assembly GCA_903813345.2). NCBI lineage: Eukaryota > Metazoa > Annelida > Polychaeta > Sabellida > Oweniidae > Owenia > Owenia fusiformis. The sequence goes on from CAIIXF020000012.1 coordinate 14,927,826, forward strand.
TTGAGACACCGCCTGAAGTTGGCTAACGAGTTGGGCAATCTCGTTGTCTTTTTCAAGAAGTTCATTGGACTCGGCACCAACATTTGTGCCCTCTAGCTGCATCAGTTTAATTTGTTCCTGGAGTTGGCTTACAACTGTTTGCATGCCTCGAAGTCTTTGATTTTCTGTCTGCATTGTTTTGATTTCATTTTGAAGTGTTTTGATCTTTTCAGCTTGCTCTTTACTGGATGCTGCATAAGTTGTTGCCATGGTGACTAACAACAAACACCCCCATAGTTGCCGTGGGGTTTGCATTCTGAAAGTAAAATCACAGGGTAGAATAGATTTTAAACTTATTAATCCAAAGCTAAATTGGGATGGGAATTCAATATGACATCTGAAACTAATCTTTAAATGAATAAATCAAACCCTTATGTATGGCTTGAACCATTACATATTTTCACCCATTTTAAAAAATCTGAATTTTTTTTTTAAATGGAAACTAAATTTGTTTTCTAACTGACCATGTAACAGGCAGAATACAATGATTGACAAATACAGGTTTAATAATATCACCTGTATTATGACAATGACATCATTAGTCCACTTAATAGGGCTAACAATCTGTCTTGTATAAATTCACAAATTTATATACAGTAAAACCTGTGTACAGTGAACACCTAAATATGTTAATTACTATTGGTAGGTGTTCACTGCATAAATCACAGTAATTGCACATTAAATGTATGCCTATAAGACTCTCAGATCAAAGTAATATTTTTTTATAATAAGGCATAAGTAGTGATCAAAGGTAGATACAACTGCGAATATTAATATCTTCCAACACAGTACACTTCATTGTGGGGCTATCAAAAGCTGAAGTTTAACAATTTTTTAGGATCAGTGTAATTGAAAACATTGCATTGTATTTTTGGCTAGAAAAATGATTTAGATATAAAATAAAATGATAAAAACAATTCTAGAGTCAGGTGTTTTCAGGTGAAATACCCAGAAAAATATTTAAATTCTTTACATATTAATAATCCATTTTTGTAAATTGTGCTCAGTGACTAGGATTTGAAGTGTAATGTGTACTAAACATCAATGAAAGATCTAGAATTTGACATTGATACAATATTTACAAAAGAACATGTTCACAAGTACAAAGGACAATTCAAAAAGACACTTCAACTTATATACATGTACAAGACTTAATGTCTATCAAATAAAATAAAATGAGAATATCATCAAATACAGTAGAACCTGTGTAAGTGGAACACCTATATAAAAAGTGTTCCACTTGGGAAGTGCTCCACTTACAGAGGTTCTTGAACATGGAGTAGATAGGCCATGGGACTCTAAAAACACTGTTCCACATGTGAGGTGTTCCACTTACAAAGGTGTTCCACTTACAAAGGTGTTCCACTTACAGAGGTGTTCCACTTAGCAGGTTCTACTGTACAAGCATGAATCATTGATAAGTTCAAGATAATGGACCAAGTCAAAATTTTGCTGTTGGGTCAAAAGATAAATAATTTCATTTCCAACGAGCCCCTGCTCCCTCCTTCGACTTCTCCACAAATTGTTCATTCATTTTTCATTCAATCAAATCTTGCTACCTTTTAAATATTCCCGACTGAATTATTTGATATCAATATTTTGTTGATTGCAATGTCAGATCACAGTAATTCTGGTATTTCAATGATTTCATTAATGATTTATTTCAACTTTAAATTTATCGCCCTTTACTTTGTGTTCCATTGGACATTTATAGTTACATTTTGCACCATTTTAATAGATAAAACACAGAACTTTGAATTGCAGAATGCATATAGCTGGACAATTTGCAAATTCAGCCAGCAGTTACATGCATACTATGCAGGCCCGTAGCCCCCCCCCCCTGGCCAAAATTTCTTTCAAAATCATGCAGTTTTTCACCATTCTGAAAAAGTGATTTGGGCCATTTTTGGACCAAAATTGTCAAAAGGTAACCCCCCTGGAATTTTTCAAAAAGGTAACCCCCCCTTGCCAAATCCTGGCTACAGGCCTGCTATGACAGCCATTATTACCAATGAAGCATACAATGCCCTATAAAAGATGCATAATTACCTGTGGCTTAGCATAGTTCCAAGTGGTTCCTCAAACTGATAACTAAATATAAATATTATTCCCACATTACTATAAGCTCCTATATGTATGTGTACATGTCTTTTGTAAACGTGGCACAATCTTTGTTACCATTACAAAAAATGTCACGACTGTCACATTATAAAATTTAAATTAGAACACAAACTAGGGGTATGAGCAAAATTAAACTATACACAGACGTTGTTCACATTTAAAATTGTAAAGAAATGTCACAAAAATAAGACTAATAAATTAGCAAGAAAAGCATGGAATAGACCTGAATATATGACCATTTTCTCGTGGGCTTCTTGGTTACTGTCCTCAGTGCCTTAAGATAGCCTTCTATTACAAGAACATGGTGTTACTGAAAATGTGGATTAGTATACTTATTTCAGTGTATGGCAGTACTTGTAATACAAAGCATTGACATGCAAAATGCCACCACCTGCCATTTGTTACAGGCATCGAACGCTGACTCCCAAACACCAAACACATTCACAAAATGTTGAGACTATAACAATATGTCAACACTTCTGATGGTGACATAACACATTGTTCACATTTTAAATTGTAAAGAAATGTAACAAAAATAAGACAGTTCAATCAAAAATTAGCAAGAAAAGCATGAAATAGACATGAATATATGACCACTTCTGGTGGTGACATAACATTTGTATGCATCATTTTCACTCATGGGTGTGGGTCTGGGCTCCCATGAAATAGAATTGCACAGTTTTTTGTTTTGGACTATTGGTTGGCCCAAGAATAACCCAGCTCCCTCATCAATTTCCAAATCCGCTGATTCAGTAGGAAAACTATTGTTCCAAAGTGAAAATGCATTTTGAGCCACCCAATTGATGTTAGCATATATTTAAGGCAATTTCTAGGATCATACCCATCGTGGTAAGCCATGCCCTCTCCATCTCTATCCTTCTGGAGATGCAACAGAGAGAGATGCTATGAGTAGCAGAAAGGATCATACCAAGGATTCCCAAATAAAGAGCAATGCAGTTTTCTCTATAACATATCTAATAAACTCTATTTATTTTTTATTTTGGAGAAAAAATGTTAACTGATTATGTCCCATTCTTTTAATGATGTTCAATTTTCAAATACATCCCAATTTGTAATGATGTTCCACTTTTAATGTGATGCTAATGTTTAATGCTGTCTGTTTTTTAAATGATGACCAACTTTTAAGTGCATTTCATTTTTAATACCATACGTATAACATTCCATTTTTAATCAAGTCTCATTTTAATGATGACCCATTCTACTGAATCTAGCTTTGATGAGGTATTGTGTATCAGCCATAGAAAACCACTCTATCAGATTCAAGGGTATGTAAATACTGAAAAGTACATAGGTGGTGACTTACCAGTAGTTATACATTAACTTCTTGAGAGAGATGTAATCTTTAATCCAACCCTTCTTTACTTTCATTTATAGCCTCAAAATGATGATAAAACAAACACTTAACCAAATATTTCACTCAAAAAGTTAAATTGGTCGATATTGATTGATAGAGTTGAAAATGGTTAACTATTTTGATACACTGTTGATCAATTCTCTTTTAAATCAATTTTCTCATGATTTATAAGTCTAAATAATATAAGCCATAAATAACTATTTGATAATTAAATGCTTTATTTTTAATCTCCAAAATACAATGTTTTAACAAAATAACAGGGAAGCATTTTCATAGAATACATTTTCTTAATAACACTAAATGGGAAACATTATTTAATCATAATGATTTCAATTCATAATACTTTGTGTGCTATAAATACATGTATGTGTACTCTACATAAATTCCAATATTATAATAAAAAAAATTAATTAAAATAATAATAACAATCCTTGGATTAAAATTAACATTACATGTTTTCATTGTGTATATTCAAATTATTCAAAAAATAAATGCATATTTAACATACACAGAGAATGGCTGAATGTATTAGAATGCTTCGGAGTGTGTTAACAAAATTCATATACATGTAAAAAAGGTTAATCCAAAAAATATGTTCAGAGACCATATGAACAACAACATACACTTTATATGTATTTTTAGTAAGCTAATATACATACAGTATTAATTCATAATATGTCGTAATGATTAATGTACATACAATACTATGCTGATTTGGAAGCACCTATGTAACAAGGCATTAACATGAAAATATCACCACCACCTAAAAAATTTAATCAATTTTAAGTAAGTTGAAAAATACCTATTTGACCTTTTTAGCCTAAAGACCTTTTAGACCTTTTTTACCAGGTAGAATCTCAAATCTTATGTCTGATTTGAATTTCTGAGAAGTTGTAGATGATTTAGAAAAGAAATTGGTCAATTTGAAGCAAGTTGAAAAAATACTTTTTTGACCTTTTTTTACCTTGAGAAGGTCATTGAACTTGTACATGATTTTGAAAAAAAATTTAATCAATTTGAAGCAAGTTGAAAAAAGACCTTTTTGACCTTTTTTAACCTTTTTGACCTTCTAAAGGTCACTGAAGGTCAAATCTAAATCTTAAATCAGCTTTGAACTTCTGAAAACTTATTGATAATGAAAAAATGGAAGTCCGTCTAAACAGCATTTGTTAAGTTATCGGAAGTTGTAAGAATTTGTTACAGACGCCACCCGCCAATCATAATCCTTTTTTGACATTGAAAAAGGTCATTGAAGGTCAAATGTTAAATCTAAAGTCAGATTTGAACTTCTGAGAACTTGTAGATGATTTTGAAAAAAAAATTGAAGTCAGTCTAAACAGTATTTGTTAAGTTATTGGAAGTTAAGAATTTGTTACAGATGCCAACCACCAACCGTCATCACAAAAAACAGAGGCAATAACAATATGTCACCACTTTTTTGGTGGTGACATAAGAATAAAAGGACCATTGCATTGCAAAAATATTAACAATTGTATTATAATACAGTTAGGTTTATTTAATGTGGAAACCATTCCTTGAAGGTGTTGCTTTCCAAAATTTGCATAAGATGTGTTTATGAAACAATGCCTGACTGGAATGGTCATCCACAATGCATTGAGTCTTGGCTTGCCTAGCTATGTGTGAACTATTGATAAAACTCTTTGTTAAAAATATCTGATTATCATATTGATCAGCAGTAACCAGAAAAGCAATATGAAGACCTGCTGAATTAACTATTTATGATTAAAATTCAATTACATTATTTATGTATACTGTTTTTAACATTTCATCCTCCTGTTATGAGGTTATATGGGGAAAATGTTTAGATATTTTTGACAGATAAAATGGTGGAAAATAAATGTTTCAAGCTGAAACATGTATCACTTGCTTTGAGCAAACTATACAATTCAAAGCTACGTTATCATTTTCAGTTTGAAAATGCTATGATTTCATTTTCAAATCATAAGTCTCAGTTGAAATAAAACTATATTCACAATTTATAAATTTAACCGTACAAGTATCTACACAAGACAAGTCTTTAATACCATTATAGAAATAGCCAGGTATTCCAATAATCCCAAGCTTCAGGAGTATTGGAATGTGTATTCAGAATGACCTTCTCTGCCGTAAAGCATCATGGGAGATTACCTTCCTTCATTTCAGATCACATGTTAAAGGCCCACTATACTTAATTTAGAAGAAAAAAGAAAAAAGAATAATTGAATCAAGAATTGAGCCAAGAAAAAATAACTCACATCGAAAAAAAGCATTTGAAGTTCAGAGATCATCAGTAGTGCATGCACAAGCTGAACAAAATGCACGTTTTTATTTACTTTTGATTTAAAAGATGGCAACACTTCTATGAAAATGAATGTATCGTTTAATACAAACAACTTCGCCATATTTCAATGACATTGATAAAAACTTGATATTTAAAGCTTGACAGATCGAAAATATGTTTTGATAAATTATTGTAAGCATTTATGTGGTATTTGAGCTATTCTTGGTGTCAAATGAAAGATAAGGTTCTTATCAATACATTGGACATTCTATAAAAGTTCTGCCCGAAAACATTGAAAATACACAAAGTGGGGCTTTCATGAAAGCAATAATTGAGTTTATAAAAAGTATTTTTCTAGTCAATTACATGTTGGTTTCTTTGTTATTTTTACATCTTGTATGCTGTATATACATTACATATGAAATATACTGGTTTCCATTAACCACTTTTCAAACAATCATAATATTGATTTCTTACGTTTCAAATGTGTTCACTTGTTTTTATAACAAGACCATTAAAAATGTTGATGACCTGCTATTCAATATTCAGAAAAATATGCCAGGCCCGAAAATGATAATTTTGCTTGGTTGTTTTGTAATATGAATCTTGTATAATTGATTCGAAAATGAATACTGGGGTTTGATTGCAAAAAAATTGTTAAGAAAATTCCATTTGATGGTTTAATGGTCCATCCCTTAATCACAAAAGATTTGAACTACTGAGAACGTGTAGATGATTTTGAAAAAAAGGTAAAGCAAGTTGAAAAGAGCTTTTTTGTACCTTGAGGTCAAGTCTTAAATCTAAAGACATATTGTAACAATAATTGTCAGCTTTTTCCTTCTTTATAAGATACAATTTCCTTTTCACTTTATTTCTTACCAATTCCATTCACTCTATTTTCCATGTTAAATTATGACCACCTTACATTTGCCCAGATGCTGTAAAAACAATATGCAATAAAAATGGTATGATCTAATTACTGAAAGTAAAAACCTTTTGTATGGAGTATGTTTTCTTGTATTTTCCATTCTTCACAATTTAATAACAATTTTGTAACAATTATCTTTACATGCCTCGTTGTTAGTCCTTTTTTCAATTCATATTTCCAGCAAAACCTTTAAACATTTTATCCCTAGGTTTATCAATTATTTAGAAAAACATTTAATTTGGCGACTCCTAAAATGAATGAATTGTCACACCACTAAGTAATGTTTAGCTTATACTCTACTATGTATCTATTGTTACAGACTTAATAGAAATAAATAATTCAGACTGTTTCTTTTCATTAATCCATCAAATAATGTTTTTCTACATCAGCTTCACAAACATTTAATAATTAGTAGAAATGGCTTTTAAGAATTAAATAGGTCCATTACCACGATTCATATCAAAATACCCATCAACCAACAATAAAATCATATGATGGTCACTTAATGTTGAAAATTAACACAAAATTGGAGGAAATTGTTAGAAGTAAAATAAACAGCTAGATCTAAAGACATGAAACTCTTTATTAGGTGGCCATGGAAACAAATGGAAATATATACTTCACTCATAAGTTAGAGAAAAAACTGAAAGGATTTTGTATGGCCAGAGAGACAGTTTTATTGGGGCCAATCACACCTTTCATAATAGAGCCTACTTTGCATAAAAAGACAAGCAGAGGCTGGTATAAACAAACCAAAACAACATTACGATTCAGAGTACGAGTTTGTATGAAGTTTTTTTAAATGAAAGCAAATGAAATTTGAAAAAAGAAAGCACAAAGACTAACATTTGAACTTAATAAACTTCATTTATTAAGCTACATTCAACATATCCTAATATGGCCGATATTAATTTCTTAGTTATACTTATGATCATCAATACCATATTTGGTCAACCGCAACACGAAGGTCTCCAAGTAAGAACAGAAACATTCAAAACATCACCTGGGCCATACACAAACGTTGAACCAATGATGATATCACTTGGGGTAAGATCCAAGTTGCAATGTTTGGCCCAGTGTGATCGAACGGACGACTGTAGCGCTGTGAATTACCACAAAGAAGATAAAACATGTGAGTTAATACATGCTCACGATTTGAGAGAAGCTGAACATGATGATATCCAGGATGGATGGGTCAAAGGCTCTAAGTATACCAATGATGAAGACTGTATTATTCCACCACCGGGACAAGGTGACCCACCGCCACATGATTGTCAAGGATGGTACACAAGAGGTTGTCATAGCAACGGAGTGTATCCAATCGCGCCTGACGATAATCACACTGCATTTGATATCTATTGTGATATGGACGATGATGGATGGAGTGTAATTCAAACAAGATTAAACGGCAATGAAAGTTTCTATGATAGGAACTGGCTCGATTATAAACGCGGTTTCGGAAATCTGACTGATGAATTCTGGCTAGGCAATGACTTGATCCATATTTTGACGACATCATCATTTTACGAGTTAAAAATAGAACTAAAAACGTATGATGGGCAGTGGTACGACGCTCATTTCTCAGAATTCTCAATCGGCAATGAAACGGAGTTATATGAGTTATTCATCGCAGATTACATAGAGGGCGATGCTGATTATGGTCTAGACTTAAACGATGGCTTGCAATTTTCCACAATTGATTCTGACAATGATTATGATATGGACAACTGTGCAGGCGACTTCAACATGGGAGGTTGGTGGTTTGATACATGTGCGGCGAGCGATTACCTGAATGGTAAATATAGTCCAGATGGGGGTTTGAATAGTATGCAGGGTATCAAGTGGATTCAGCTGAATGGTGGAACGGGGATGTCGCTAATGGCAACCATAATGAAAGTGAGGCTGCAGCCGGAATATTATGATGATCATTATGACTATTCCTCATACTCCCCCTCTTACTCAAGCCCGTAGCCAGGAAAGGTTTGGCACCCCTTTGGCCAAAAATCCTTTCAAAAATCAAGCAGTTTTCACCCTTATGAAGACTTTTTCAGTGATTTTGGGCCAAAGCTGTCAAATAGGAGCTCCATGGATTTTTTGGAAAGGTGAACCGCCCTTGACAAAAGCTGGCCATGGGCCTGTTACTAAAGGGTATAACTGCATGATTTTAGACTAAAGTAATTAAATGGACCAATTGCAATCATTCACATCCTAACCCTTGGAAAAACACCCGGGGAAAACAGCTATGATGTATTTGGAAAGTAAGGTTATGTCCAAGTGTAATGATTGTGTATGTTAAACATATTAAAATTCAATAAAATATATTTAGGATGAGCTTTTGATTGATCCTTTCAGATTCATTTTTTTCTTTAATTTTCTAAAAAACAAAAACACAGAGAGACAATTGTTATCAATTTGTCCCATCCATTTTTTCAGAATTTTCTGGATCTGAATCATGCACTACTTAGCATAGTTCAGTGATCTCCCACATATCGTGGTGAGTACGATAACTGCATCCATTAAGATTTTGAATATTATAGGAATATCCTATGGTTTTGAAAAAATATCATTTATATCCATGAGTGGATATTGATATCTTCATGAGTGAGCGCAGCGAATGAGTGAAGATATTTGAATCCATGAGTGGATATAATTGATATTTTTGAAAAACCATAGGATTGTCCGTTTATCCCATGGGAAATCACCATCAGAGAAAAAAGTTGAAAAATATAATTTGAGAAAAAATTTGAAAAAAATGTGAAAAAATGTTGAATATTTTTGAAATTTTGAATTTTTTTTTAAAATAATTAAAAAATGTAAAAAGATTTATTTTGAAAAACTTCGAAACCATCGAATATCACTTTTCAAACCATCGAATATCATTTTTTAAGACGTGATATTCGATAGTTTAAAAGTGATATTCGATGGTTTGTGAATTTTTTGCTAAAATATGATCCACATATTAAATATATCTTCATGTGATATTCGATCTATATCCTTGCAACCATGGGATAATATAGGAATATCCTATGGTTTTGAAAAAATATCATTTATATCCATGAGTGGATATTGATATCTTCATGAGTGAGCGCAGCGAATGAGTGAAGATATTTGAATCCATGAGTGGATATAATTGATATTTTTGAAAAACCATAGGATTGTCCGTTTATCCCATGGGAAATCACCATCAGAGAAAAAAGTTGAAAAATATAATTTGAGAAAAAATTTGAAAAAAATGTGAAAAAATGTTGAATATTTTTGAAATTTTGAATTTTTTTTTAAAATAATTAAAAAATGTAAAAAGATTTATTTTGAAAAACTTCGAAACCATCGAATATCACTTTTCAAACCATCGAATATCACTTCAAACCATCGAACATCATTTTTTAAGACGTGATATTCGATAGTTTAAAAGTGATATTCGATGGTTTGTGAATTTTTTGCTAAAATATGATCCACATATTAAATATATCTTCATGTGATATTCGATCTATATCCTTGCAACCATGGGATAATACCTTGCACCCAATTGAAAAGCAGCAAATTGCACCCAATTGAGAAATTAGAAAATCGTAAAATATCTCAACAAGAACAAGGCATTAACACGATAAAATGTCACCACCCAGTCGCTCACAATATTATTAGTTCAATGTTAAGTCAGATTTGAATTTCTGAGAACTCTGTAGATGATTTTGGAAAAATTTGGTCAATTTGAAGCAAGTTTTTTGACTCTGAGAAGGTCGTTGATGGTGAAATCTTAAATGTAAAGTCAGATTTGAACTTCTGAGAAGTTGTAGATGATTTTTTTTAAAAATTGGTCAATTTGAAGCAAGTTGAGATAAGCTAATGCCAATATTACTATGATGAAACGCCCCTCTCTTCTCCAGAAACAAAATAATGAAAAAACATAAAATTTAATTACTCCACACTTAGACTAAGGATAATGACTTATCCTCAATGACAATAATTAACCTATTTAACAAATCAATACATACCATTATCCTCTCTTCCCGATCAACATCTATCACATGACCTTATTGTTTAACTGAACCTTTTGTTACGTCGCCTTGGAGTCAAGTTTCAGTTGGTAAAGTGCCCTTCCATTTGCAAACAATTAAAGTATATTTACATGATGTGTCTGTCCATGATTTATACAAACAAAAATTCATTAGTATGATCCCGTTCATTCATCATGTTCATATTGATGAAATAAATCTCATCTAGCTCATTGTCTCATTTAGGCAGCATATTTTAAAAGCCTGTTTCGCTTAAAAATTTAGAATTAAAGAATTGTGGTGGAATGGATTTTTTAAGAGAGTGATGAAAACACACAGGTCTAAATACATGCAATATGAAAATCAACATTGAATGTGTTATACTAGGGTGGTATTCCAGTAAATAACTTTGCCGATAAACACATATTTTTATGTGCTTATTATGAAGTATTTTCAATTCCTAACATTTTGGTACCAAAAAAGTATAGGGTCACCGTTGAAATTTTCGAGATACACATCCGAGAAAAAACATGGGTTTACATGATCTTTCCTGATTTGATGGATTGGGTTTTCACCATTTACATGGTATTTCTCATAATTTATGCTATTACCACAAATAAATTTTAACAAAGATGCGCACTCGTCTTTTTTATTTACTGGAATACCATCTGAAAGAGAGAATCAGATATAGCGAGCAGGCTTAACAAAAAATTGTTTTGGTTTTAGAATATTTTTGGCTCATGTCATTCATTGTCATGTCTATTTTCTAAAAATCACAAAAGTGCATACTTTTTTCCAGGAAAACTAAAACATTTTACAATAATGTATTATTTTTCTATAAGAACCATGCTTATTATTTGGGAAAATTTAAACATTTTTCACTCATTTTTGCACTTTGAATCATTAATAGCTTCACCAATTCATAGCATATTGTGAATCTTTTGGGAGATATTGTATTTGATATTGTATAGAATAGATTGGTAGTCCAATTATACATGTTGCTTGTAATTTTGTCACCCCCTATAGATCAGATTCTGCCTTTAAACCAGATTCCATGGAACTCTACAGGAAGTTTCAGTTTCAGCTCATTTAAATGCACTTTTATGATCGTTTCAAAAGATTCATCCATGTACCGTGTAGAATACAGCAAAGGAATGGATGAACAAGTCAAAATTCATGCTGACAAAAAGTTATGCAACATTGTGTCAGTGGGTGGTATTTTTTGTCACCCTGTAACTAAAAATACATAAAATTGATTTTGAGTCATTGACTCAGAGTCACATAACCCCTAAGGAGTAAGGACCATTCTAGGAAGATGAGTATTGGGAAATACAATACAATCATACCAGAATAGAACTGAACTCACTGAGGGATGATGTCTAAGTGTGGAAAATCACTTAATTGTTGTATTATGAACATCATTTTCTCAAAGGTTGTGCACCAAATTCTATAAATAATTCACACTGCAAAATTCAAATGCTAATATAATACTATATATCACAGTGATATATACAATGTTTGGCAAATTAGGGAGTTAAAGCTTGCAATGTTTTTCACAACCTAAATGTGAACGGAAAATATTCAAGCGATGATAGGCGATTTTATATACTCGCTTAAACTCTCCAGTATCTCAAAAACTCAGGTACAGATTTTTTCATTTTCACTCATTTGATGTTCATAATAAAATTCGTCAATTTTCCACAACATTTGGACATCACCCCTTAACGAAACCCCCTTTTACATAATCAGTAATCACTCATTCAAAATCATTAATATGTAATTAATACGTGGAATTTAGTATGCCAGTACCTAGTATTGTATTGTATTTTAGTAGAGATTTTATGACTGCTGTTTTAAACATCAATAAATAAGAAACAGGGCATTTAAAATAACATTTTAGAAACACGTACCATTTTAGGATAGGACTGAATATTGGTATACATACAAAGGGCATTTGGGATTTCAGTGCTGAATACCAAAATACGAAAATCTTTTGGTGAGTGAATATAGTTATAATACAAAGGGCATTTCAGTACTGGTGACAGAATATATCATTATATACAAAGGGCATTTCAGTACTGGTGACAGAATATATCATTATATACGTACAAAGGGCATTTCAGTACTGGTGACAGAATATATCATTATATACGTACAAAGGGCATTTCAGTACTGGTGACAGAATATATCATTATATACGTACAAAGGGCATTTCAGTACTGGTGACAGAATATATCATTATATACGTACAAAGGGCATTTCAGTACTGGTGACAGAATATATCATTATATACAAAGGCACCACCAACATGAATAGAAATATATTATACCTTGTCATAATTGTCACCATTGCTTGCGACACTATCAGTGGTGAAATAAATGAAGCCTTGTATACACCTGTTGAAGAGTACTATCTTTGTAATACAGGAAACACTGATGCCATTGAAAAAAGTTTTGTTGGATCGCTAAAATATTGCGCCATCTTGTGCACAAAACATGAACAATGTGTTCGGTTTAATTATAACCAGGGCAGCGGTGAGTGCCACCTATGGGCGGATATGGATATACATTATTTACTGAGATGGTCACAGTGGACATATTATACCAGCAAGCCAATCACAGGTTAGTGAATTATAATTAAACCGTTGATGCTCCTTTTGCATTGAAAACTCAATCAATGCTTATTCAAATGGAAATAACTATGTAGACAGAAGTTGATCGCCAAATGCAATTCCAGGTCACAACCATAGAGTTCAGACTGAGAAAAGCAGATTTACATTCTGAGATTAAATTAACAAATTAAATTAATTAACAATAAAGTGTATACAGTGTGTGTCATAAAGAATGTGTGCCACTGAGGCAGTGAAGCCTCAAAAATTTTATGATGAAGTGTACATTTTTTATATCAAAGTTTCATTACATAATTATACTTCATGATCAAACAAAAGATGTGTGATAACAACTTTATTTTTTAACTAAAAACTATAGCATGAAGCTATATTTGTAATATTTGGGATCCTATTAAAGACTATCTCGGCTTTTACTGTCTGGAATAGTGAAAGAAAGTCATGAAATAAGCAACCAACCTCGTAAAGTCAACCTTTTCAACCACAACATAACACATGACATAGGAAAGTTGACATTTTCAACCCCTACGTGATATTTGACCTAGCGAAGAATACCACTAAATCATATTATTTTACTCAATAGCCTAAGTAAAGTATACAATTTCATTATTTTCCAGGTTTTATTCTCCTGAGAAGTGACTGGGCCTATGATCTCCCATTTCTGACAGATGCAAGAGATTTATGCCATCAGTTCGGCTTTAATCTGGCGACAATGTCCGAACTAAATACTGCCCACTCTGTGAACAGTTTTGATGTGTGTGTGTTTGGCTGGGTGAATGATGACAGTGGTGCATATGGCCACCAATGTTTCTCTAGCTTTGACAGTGGCTGCACGGGTCTTGCACCAACTGTCTACTGTGGTATGAGTTATAATGGCAACGCACATGCATTTTGCAGTTCACCATAATGGCAGAAAGGACTGCAATACAAATTAGACTTTTCAACGAAAATATCTGAAACCTTATGATATTGAATCTTGAAACAAAGTGTGATTATGATATATAGGGTGTCTCAAAAAAATGTACCCAAAAGTATATCAGAACCATAGACAAACCAATCAATTTTTTCAGACATTTGTTGCATGGTCTTGCAGATAAAAGATGAAAGTTTTTCCCCTATACACAATTTTTAATTCAGTTTTGCCTTTTTGATACTTTAACCCGTTAACTTTTACACCACATATTCAATGTAACCTCATATTTCGATGACAGTCTGCATCCTTACTCCTACATTGTTCACCACATTTGATATATCTGGTGGAATGTTTTGATTTTTCTGTCGGATGCTGGTCTTAAGTTGTTCTTGGTCTCTTAGCTTGGGTTTAGCATAAAAATGGTCCTTCAAATAGCCTCAGAGATAAAGGTATGGGCCGTCAAATATGGTGAATAGGGAGGCCCTCACAATGTCTTATAGCCCCCTTATACAGAGAGGTCAGAGGTTCAAGAAACTGTATTGGTTGGGATTCTAGTGTAGGTTTTGTTTGATGTATCAATTCGAGACCACTGTGTTTTCATTTGGATATCATTTGGTCTCCAGGCTAGCCTGTCTAACTCTGGAAGGTAACTCCTGAATCATTTGCCGATAATTTATCTGTGTTTGTTCTGCCATCGTCATCCTCAAACATCTTTCTCTGTGGCTATTTGAAGGAGTGTTTTAATGCTCATTCCAAGCAAAAAGCTCTAAAACAACTTAAGGGCAACATCAAAAGAGAAATCCAAAACATTCCACCGGAATTATTATCAAATGTGATGAACAATCTAACAGTAAGGATACAGCCTGTCGTCCAAATATGAGGTTACATCTATTATGTGGTGTAAAAGGTAAAGGGTTAAAGCATCAAAAAGACAAGACTGAAATAGAAATGGTGTATTGGGGAGAAAACGTTCATGTTTCGGCTACATGACCATGCAAAAAATGTCTGAAAATATTGATTGGTTTATCTGTGCTCTTGATATACTTTTGGGTACATTTTTTGAGACACCCTGTATATGTATATGTAAGTTATCATGAAGAGAACTTGTGATATTAGTATAATTTATAGTGTTTTTTGAAGTTTTATGACAGCAATGGAATACACACAAACCAATTTGAAGAACAAGGCATTAACATGACAAAATGTCACCACCTAAAACAATTTGGTCAATTTAAAGCAAGTTGGAAAATACCTTTTGACCTTAAGAATGTTTTTGAAGATTTGAGCTTCTGGGATCTTGTAGATGATTTTGAAAAAAGAAATTGTTCAATCTGAAGCAAGTTAAAACTAGTTGCACACAAATCTTAAGTCAGATTTGAACTTCTTAGAACATGTAGATGATTTTGAAAAATAAATTCGTCAATTTGAAGCAAGTTGAAAAAATACCTCTTTGACTTTTTTTGACATTGAGAAGGTCATTGAAGGTCAAATGTCAAATGTAAAGTCAGATTTGAACTTCTGAGAACATGTAGATGATTTTGAAAAAAAATTAAATAAATTTGAAGCAAGTTGAAAAAAGACCTTTTTGACCTTGAAAAGGTCATTGAAGGTCAAATGTCAAATCTAAAGTCAGATTTGAACTTCTGAGAACATGTAGATGATTTTGAAAAAAAATTAGTCAATTTGAAGCAAGTTGAAAAAAGACCTTTTTGACCTTGAGAAGGTCATTGAAGGTCAAAGGTCAAATCTAAAGTCAGATTTGAATTTCTGAGAAAATGTAGATGATTTTGAAAAAAAAATTAGTCAATTTGAAGCAAGTTGAAAAAAGACCTTTTTGACCTTTTTTGACCTTCAGAAGGTCATTGAAGGTCAAATGTCAAATCTAAAGTCAAATCTAAAGTCATATTTGAATTTCTGAGAACATGTAGATGATTTTGAAAAAAAATTTAGTCAATTTGAAGCAAGTTGAAAACAGACCTTTTTGACCTTGAGAAGGTCATTAAAGGTCAAATGTCAAATCGAAAAGGCAGATTTGAATTTCTGAGAACATGTAGATGATTTTGAAAAAAAAATTAGTCAATTTGAAGCAAGTTGAAAAAAGACATTTTTGACCTTTTTTGACCTTGAGAAGGTCATTGAAGGTCAAATGTCAAATCAAAAGTCAAATCTAAAGTCATATTTGAATTTCTGAGAACATGTAGATGATTTTGAAAAAAAAATTTAGTCAATTTGAAGCAAGATGAAAAAATACCTTTTTGACCTTTTTTGACATTGAGAAGGTCATTGAAGGTCAAATGTCAAATCTAAAGTCAGATTTGAATTTCTGAGAACATGTAGATGATTTCGAAAAAAAATTTAGTCAATTTGAAGCAAGTTGAAAAAAGACCTTTTTGACCTTTTTTGACTTTGAGAAGGTCATTGAAGGTCAAATGTCAAATCTTAAGTCAAATCTAAAGTCAGATTTGAATTTCTGAGAACACGTAGATGATTTTGAAAATTTTTTTTAGTCAATTTGAAGCAAGTTGAAAACAGACCTTTTTGACCTTTTTTGACCTTGAGAAGGTCATTGAAGGTCAAATGTCAAATGTTAAGTCAGATTTGAATTTCTGAGAACACGTAGATGATTTTGAAAAAAAAATTTAGTCAATTTGAAGCAAGTTGAAAACAGACCTTTTTGACCTTTTTTGACCTTGAGAAGGTCATTGAAGGTCAAATGTCAAATCTAAAGTCAGATTTGAAGGTCAAATGTCAAATCTAAAGTCAAATCTAAAGTCAGATTTGAATTTCTGAGAACATGTAGATGATTTTGAAAAAAAAATTAGTCAATGTGAAGCAAGTTGAAAAAAGACCTTTTTGACCTTGAGAAGGTCATTGAAGGTCAAATGTCAAATCTAAAGTCAGATTTGAACTTCTGAGAACATGTAGATGATTTAAAAAAAATTGAAGTCAGTCTGAACAGTATTTGTTAAGTTATAGGAAGTTGTAAGAAATTGTTACAGACGCCGGACGCCAACCGCCGGACGCCAACCGCCGGACGCCAACCTCCAACCGCCGGACGCCGTCGCAAAAAAACGGAGACCATAACAATATGTCACCACTTTTGGTGGTGACATAATAACCAACCAGAGAAAATCTATGATCTGTGAAGATAGTTTTGAAAATTCATTTGTGATATTAATTACTTTGTACATATAAATCTATATGAAGCCATTTACTTTCTACCAAATATTTATGAAACTATACAAGTCGATTACTGGTTCTTTTAATGATGACTTTTATTAAAGGCCCACTATACTTAAATTAGAAGAAAAAAATCATTGAAACACGTTACTCACACACTCGCTCAAATATGACACAAAGTTTTATTTGCTTTAATATTTAACCAATAAAAAAATAACTCACTAAGAAAAAAGCATATGAAGTTCAGAGATCATTAGTAGTACATGCACATGTAAAATAAAGTGCATGTTTTACATTGCTCTAGATTTAAAGGATGGCGACACTTCCAAAAAAAGAATGTATCATGTAATACAAACAACTTTGCCATCTTTAAATGACATTGATAAAAACATGATATATAAAGCTTGACATATTAAAATTATTTTTTGATAATTTATTGTAAGCTTTGATGTGGTCCGTTTGAGCTGTTGCTGGTGTCAAATGAAAGATAAGGTTCTTGTTAATACATTGGACATACTATGAAATTCAAATGTAAGTCTTTATTTTGCCGAAAAACATTGAAAATACGCAAAGTGGGCATTTAAGTTAGTGGAAATCGATTTTCAAAAATAACATTTTCTTTTAACAAATGAGATGTCACAATCTCGATTTTCATCAACATGAAAAAGTATGCTTGACATAGCCAATTATAATGACATCATCGACTACAGTATATGAATGACATGTGACTAAGTAACTCTATTGATTATGTTTCAAAACAAAAATAACATTGTACATATTTATTTATCCCATAGTTCATCCTCCTGCGCCCATGTGGGCCTTCATTAACATGATTTCTTTTATTAATGAATGATAGTAGCTTTTAACATCTTAGTAGTGTGATTCTGTCTTATTTAAGTATACCGCTGATAATAAATCAGTATGTGCCCCTTTAATTGTGCACATTAAAGAGACATAAGTTAACTGTTAATTGGAAATACCTTTAGAAATGATGATGATGCAGTTATAAACATAGAAACCTTCAAGGTAAGCCATCTATAAAAGCACAGTGATTAATCTTCAGACTGGCACTTAAAAGGTCATCGAATGAGATATTGAAACTTCTCAGAAAACAATCCGATTAACCTTTAATAATCCCACAGATGGCAAAATGAACGAAAGTGGAACAAACGTATATCTGATTTGGTTTATTTATTTTGGTTATTACATCGTAAATATAAACAGTGTTACCGGAGAAGTGTTTTATACCAAAGAAGTATTTTATACTGCTATTCAAGGATATTACTTGTCTGAAACTGGGACAACTAAAGCCCTTCAGAAATTCAATGAGGTTAATTCTATATTGCGATGTGGCTCATATTGTACCAATCAGGAACTATGCGTTGGGTTTAATTATAACCTTGGAAGCCATGAGTGCCATCTATGGGCAGATATGGAGATACACTATCTTCGGAAAATGGGCACATGGACACATTTTACTAGCAAGCCTCTTAAAGGTAAGACTATGTTAAATTCTATGCGGTTGTTACTTTAGAAATTAGAAAAAACAAAGGGTGCAATCGAACTCCCCTTGGCCAATACGTCTTTCAAATTCATGCTGTTTTTTACCATTTTGAAATGTGTTCAAGTGTTTTTGGGCCAAAGTTGTCAAATGTGAATCTCCCTGGAAATTTTTGAAATGTGAACTCCTTAACAAAAGCTGGCTACGGGCCTGATAGGTACGATTTTCTCTATATGCAGCATGCAACCAGGTGTCACGCTCTCAAAAGGATGAGATATTTTGCCCAAAACAGGAAAATCAGGATTACGCTCTCTGTTGAGAAAAATGTTAAGTGATCAGAAATTAAATAAGGCATAGAAATATTCTGCTGCCTCCCAAAAAAACATCCATCCGTCTACTAGCATCAGAATGTATATATTGACAATGAAGCACTTTTTATTTCACACCGCGGCAGACTAACAACTTTAATTGTTGGAAAATTGATTTTTGATACATTGAAATATGAATGAAAATATTTTTTAGCTCTGTTTGTTTTGCCCTATGTTCAATCATGGGCATTCAATCTATTGAAAGCCCATGGTTCAATCTCAAACTTGTAATTATGTACGAATGATTAATTACAACTAATTAATTAGTATTTTATTCAGGATTCTACCTCATACGAAGTGCCAAAGCCTACGACCTCCCAGATGCCACATCAGCTGATGCGCTATGTCAACAGTTCGGAGGCCATGTATCCACAATGGTAGATCTAAATAATGCCCATTATAATTCTAAGTTGGATGTATGTAGATTCGGATGGGTGAATGACAATGGGTTTGCCCGTCAATGTTTCTCATCTTACAATAAATCGTGTAGTCCTCAGGCTCCCATTGTTTTCTGCGGAGGAAGTCCAAATGGAAATGCAAATGCATTTTGTACAGTGCCATAGGATCATATTGTTGAATATAGGCATGGGCTTGCAAAAAGGTTGCATGGACAGGGGTTTCACAATATCTCACAACAGGCTAAATATGAAGACAACAGGCAAAATTTATTGAAATTATTTTAACATGGAAAAGTTGAAAAGTCCCTTAAAACAACAGGTGATTTTGTGAAAACAACTGGTGAAAATCGCCTGTTGGCTGCTGCTACATTGAAACCCCTGATGGAATATATTGACCACAAACCATCAATCTGGGCAGAAGATGCTGAACAAATGTACATACTACCATTGGATTATTCAGAAAAGAACGGACAAGCAATTATCTCCTTAGGATTTACAATGTCATGACAAAGAGCAACATTAAAGTTTGCCTGTTAAAGCACAAGTGAAATATGTCATGTATGTTAATGTGTAATTTTCTTGAATATGATTGATAGTAGCTTTCAACACATCTGTGTGAAATACTGTCAAAGCAGTTAAGTATAATTTTGATTAAAAAAGTATGATATACAGGTTATTTACTGGAAGGGATTGCATATGGGTTTTATTTCGAGGGACAATATGATATTGACCGATGGATAATATGATATTGACCGAAGGAGGGCAGCGACAGAATGTCAATATCATATTGCCCAAGGTCAATATCATATTTCCGAGGAATAAAACCCATATTCAATCCCGACCAGAAAAACCTATTTATTCCATAATACATCCCTCTAAAATGTTACATTTGGATAATGCAAGCATTATATAATAAATGCACATTGTTTGAAAAATATGAAAAATTAATAAAATAACCGGGAAACCAAAAATAAGTTAATATGCTCCAATACGATTTTTCCCGGGGACAATACGATTTTTTCATGTAAAACGCTCCAATACGATTTTTATCCCGGGAACAATACGATTTTTTCATGTAATACGATACAATGCGATTTTATTCCTTCATATTTCCCTGGGAAAACACTTAGTATTACGGAATAATTTGTACATATGTTCTCGTATATAATAAATAAACCTTAATTTCCCTGTAAATAGTACAGTAAAAATGTGTTATCCGAATGCCACTGGGATCGACCAAAAGTGTTCGAATTAGCAAAAGTTCTCATTTCAAGTAGTCAATAGTACAGTAGATGAATGCAAAATAGTGACAGAGAAAAAGTGTTACCACCATGAAAAGATCTTCAGATTAGAGTTGCTCAAATGAATAGGTTTTACTATATCACAGATACCGATTTAAAATACTAATTCTAAAGCCAATACAAGCCAACGATCAATCAAGCAACAATTTTCCTGTCTTGAAATTTTCATACAATTAGCAATTATTTTACCTGTCATGAAATGTTCATACAATTAGCAATTATCTTACCTGTCATGATATCTGCCCATTCGGTCAGGAAAGCATCCCCTTCCTTGTTAGGCAGCAGCACGCATGCAGCAGAATTGGGAAACGATACATTGTCTGGCAGAAAACCATAGACATAGAAATTAATATATTGCAACATGAACACCATAAAATTACTATTTATATTTAAATGCATGGAATTTACATGACAGATGTCAGGGTGTCAAGAATATAGAAGCAAACCTCCTCTCCACAGCAAAGACTACAACGATACATTGTCTGACAAAAAATCATTGACCTAGACATTAGAATATTTCAACAACAGCACCAAATCACTGATTATATTTAAATGCAAGAAATTATAAATGCACAGATGTCAAGTAACAGTACGGGGTGTCAAGAATATAGAAGCAGTCTTCCTCTCCGCAGCAAAAACTACATGTACTTAATAATACATAATGTTACTAAGAAATACCCATTAACTTATTACAATAGACAGATAGATACAAGTATGAAATCTTAAATAGAAGTTAATTCTTGAAGTACCTAGAACATATCAGCTTTGTATGATTTAATATCCAATAAAAAGTTAGCCCTATGATTTTTCAAGTATTGTATTGTTTTTTTTTCTGTAGAGAAGGTGCCATTGTTTCTAAATACCCTGTACATGACATGGAAAATGATTCTGCATCGTTCTCAAATTTTCTCATCTTTTCAAATTTGATGGAAACTGATGAATCTGGTATATAAATATTCATTACCAATTAACCAAAGTTTTTATTACAATGGCAACTTATAAAATGTCATCAACTGAATAGTACTTAAAAAATTGACATTTATTCATTTTAAACATGTAAACAGTGACAATGACATTTAAAAAATAATTGCCTATTCATCAGAAACCTTGAGATGTATAATATAAATAGCATATTGTACAATAATACTTAATCAATCATAAATCTCACAATTACAATTTAAATAAATTATATGAATTCATCCCTCAATCAAATTGCAATACACCGTCAGGTCATACAGTACATATGATCTTGGTGAGACCCAACATTTTTAAATTTTTTTGCGGAAAAATAGGCCTAGAATATTTGATCAAGGTCCAACATTTGATTCCAGACCGACCACATTTTTTGTTCAATTCTGGCCTAAATTGGTTTTCCTCTAAAATTCAGTCCCCTCCACTCTATTCTTACAGAAAGTGTCAGACCAACTTACAGTGCTAAAAATCAAAATTTTGAAAAGTATTCTCTAAATTCAGAGAAATTATGGGAATGCAGGAGGTTGATACAAAGCTAATACTAAGTCTAATAATCAGTACAGTAAAAACTTTGGAAGTGGAACACCTCAGGTTCAAAATAGGATTCCACTTAGAGAGATTCATCAAGGATTAAATAAATGGGTAAGAGGACTTTGAAGTATTCGACATACACTTGCAGAGGCGTTCCTAGTCCTAATTCAAGATCCGTGACCCCCCCCCCCATCTACTTTTCCGAGTGTTGTGTTTTGCTGGAGAAGTAGATAAGGGGGGTCTACAGTCTTGAAGCAAGGCTAAGGTGTTCCACTTAACAGGTTTTATTGTATTTTGTGTACATAGCAGTGATCTTCCCAGGATTTTTTGTCGAGTGGGTGCAAAATTCTCGTTTTCACAATTCACACTGAAATTGGTCAAACTGTCCCCATTATTCATGATTTTTCTCATTTTCAAGTGGGTGCAAATGAATTTCCAGGTGGATGCAATCAGCTTTCGAGTAGAACTTGTACCCACATGGGACATAAACTGCACATATAAATTGGGCCAACGGTTTTTGAGTTATTCCCCAAACAGACAATAACACAGATTTTAAGAACGGACATATGGATAATGGATATGGATGTACAGATGGGAGAATTTTCTGAGGTCCGAATCAGGAAACTGATCCAGTATTTGCAATCTATTCTATCACATGCGGATCTAGGATTTTGTCCTAGAGGGGCGCTAAAATATCCAAAAGATGCGTAAAAATGAATGTCAAGTTTACAATATGGGGGAGGGGTTGCCAAAAAATATATGAAAATAGAGCGTAATTTGGGGCATCTGAGCATTTCCCCAATATGAATGCGAACATGAAGGAAGGCTTCTGTTTGAGAAAAGTTTTTATTTATTTTCTGGATGAATTTTCTGAGAAATTCGTACACTCCTATGTCAGGTATTTTGTTGGATTTTTTAAAAAATCGAAAAAAACTAAGGTTTAAACAGGAGGATCTATAACTAAATGTGAAACTTGCAATTTGTAGCATAATGACGGCATGGTGAAATGTATAACACCACCTTAGAAGAGGGGGGATTCAGTTTCACTACACCAATCTCAGAGATTGGTCCTAAAATTTGGTTTAGTTAATAAGTGATTGTTGTCCTCATAATTACCATGACATTATACTCCGCTTTTAATTGATGTCTTTGTCAAGGCAAACTAATTCTAATATGTATTTTAATTTTCAGCATTTTAAATGAAATTTGAATTCAATTATCACATTGAATGAAATGGTCTAAGTCACACAAATTTTGAGAATAATTTGTTCAAGTTTAAATTATTTGTAATGTTTATGTATTAAATATTTTAAACTGAATTTAAAATGTGTACGAACGAACCTATATAGAGTGTACGGTGTCCAATTAAAAACAAGCTAATTATGCCATGTCATCACTAGATGATGTCATATGATGACATCTTAGTTGAAATTTCTTTGATTCATGACATCATTGATGACATCATAGTGACCTATATTGATTGTAAAGGGTGGCGTCTATTTTCATTTCGTGAAAATGGCTGCAAAGTCAGCAAAAGATAATGATTTGCATTTACAAATACGCACTTGCATCAGGATACAAAGAATGATCTTCATGGAATTCATCATTCAACATTAGGAGAACCTATGGCATCCATACATGATCAATCGGCAAAGATTTCCCAAATGGGTTCCACCATCTGTTTGAGGAATGGTTAGTGAGACAGCAAAGGTCGTGTATAGACCATGATAGACACTATTTTGAGCATCTATATCCTTGGGATCCTGTCTGAGTAAAATAAATAGGACTAAAACGTGTGGACATTCAAACAAACAAAAATTCTTTTTTGCCTGCTCCACCTACCCTCGACTCGTGTTACTATAGCAACCATAAGTTTATTTCTTCAAGGACTTATTCGTTATAATTTAAAGTTGTACCAATTGAATTGAAACCAATTGAAGAATCTCTTGTTTTTAGCACAAACAGAATCCCTAGGACTTTTTGGTATCTTGACTATAACAGAGCTTGTGGTATTTCCCCATACAACAAGATTAAAGGTGCTACAAATAGTGCAGGGGGGCCATTCAACGATCATCGACAAGTGTCAAAATATATTTAGGTTTGGATATTTCATCAAGAATAACATATATTTTCATTATCTACAAAGAAATCCTCTGGATGAACATTATTTCAGCTGATATTCCTCTTGAAACATGGTGGATCTTAAAAATCTATAAGTGGGACTCCCTTTATAGAAGCTTTGAATTGAATTTACACTTTTTAATGCTGAAATTGATAGTTTATACATACATTTTATGAAAATAGGTATTTCAAAGAAGGTATTAGCCAAATATTGACCTGATAGCTCAGAAAAAATAAAAAATTTTGAATTTTCTCTCTACAGTCCTTATTGCCCCTTTAATCAACGTAAGCATCGTAAATTCAATTATCGCCATCGCTATTCAAACGAGTTACCTTGAAATATCAAGACGTTGTGCTATTCTTATACTTATAGAACTCAATGTGACTGCCATTCACCATTTATAAAGCTGTAAAAAATTAATTTGTTTCATGGGTGGCAAGATTTTTCTAATTTCCCGGTGAATGTCGAGTCTCGCATCATACGAATGTAATTTTAGGCGATCTGTCCGCATGGGGTGATTGAAAGAACATTGGAACGTGAACTAAGGAATGAGAAAGGTAATATGTGTGAAAACAAGATAGGAAAGGGTGATTAGAAGCAGATTTAATATTTTTTAAAAAGATGTAAAAATAGCGTACAACCATGGGCTTTCTATTGAATGCCCATGTTTAGATACAGAATAAACTAGATACAATTATTGGCGTTTTACAAAAACTGATCGGAATGACACTACACTCCAAAAGCGCCTGACGATTTAAGGCGTTTTTTATTTAGTATAGAGTTCTAGGAGTTTTGGAAAAGCGCTTTTTTTAAACGGCAATCGTGATTACACCTATTTTTCAAACCGGGTTAAAACCGTAGGGCCTTTCTAAACGCATAGTATCGGAGAGATAGTTGTCTCATTTTGTAAATTTTAAAAAAATTTCCTCATATTCATAAAGCACCTTCATAAGAATGATACATATGAATTGTATATTTGGTTTGCTGAAGGATCATGACATGTTCCCTAAGGGACTGTCCCCGTTTGCACGGCAATATGATTTTGCATGGTATGCACCGGTGTATAAGTCACTACATGTCAGTATTGCATTCGTATTGCATTAGTTTCTATTGAGACTTTATCTATACAAAATTAGTTTCATACTTGCATATGGAATGCATATCAAAGTATTTTAATTTTGAACATGTTTTTGAAAACAAAAGTACGTTTGGAATAAAAAATCTTTTAAAGGCAATTAAACTTGAAACGCAAAGAAAATATATAGGATATAATGGTAGAGCCATGAGAGAAAATAGAAACCTCGGAAATTATATGAAAACTGATTATAAACTTGAGATATTTAACTTTAAGTGTGAACAAAATTTTAATTTTTAAAATGGCCAGGTTTAGAGCAAACCACAATTTAAGAATTGAAACCGGGAGACACGAGAGAAAGAAACAAGATGGCACTAAACAGAATCGACTTGAAGTAAAAGACAAATCGGCAAATCATTTTTATTAGAAATAACTACGTAATTTTCATTAAATATAAATCGAAGCTACGTTGAATTACAGTAAAGAATTTGGATAGATTCTAGTAAAAACGAAGGGTTGGCAGGTCAGGAACCTAGGCGTTTGCTTGCCTTACGTTTTAATCATTTTAACTTAATTGAAAAGAACAAAAGGGGTAAAATGTTGTTACGAATGATATGTATTCAAGACTTGAAAAATATTATTTTAAATGTCTACTTTCAGATGATTCTAATTATTATGGGTTTTGAAGATAAGGTCATATTGGGGCGTACGTTGATTTTATGTTAGTCTCAGGTTGATCTTAAAAACGAAAAACCTGTAATGTTCAAAAAGATTCCTCTTTAACAAAAATTATTAACAATTATCTGGGGAACATTGCTCGTATTTATAACGTAAAACATTTTGTTTGAATATTGAACAATTACAATGTTACGCTGTGATCTGACATCGTATCATTAGGATTAAATGATTGTCTCAGTACTGGATTCTAGGGGGAGGCGCGTCCCGCCCTCACCCCCCCTGTATCCGCCACTGCATTCAGGGCATGGTAGTATCTTGGGACATGATACTAGCTGACATACATGCTAGAAGCAGCAAAACCTGGGTGAAACTATATACAGTGTAATATGTACATAAACTACATTCATTATGTACAACTAGATTAAGTCATTCACAGTATATATACAAATACCACTCTCATTTAGGTACAACTTGGTAAAACTATATACAGTGTAATATGTACATAAAGTTGCATTCTTTATGGACAATCAGGTAATCCATTTACAGTTTATGTATATATACCACTCTCATTTATGTACAATTGGGTGAAACTATATACAGTGTAATATGTACATCAACTGCATTCATTATGAACAATCAGATGATCCATTTACAGTTTATGTACAAATACCACTCTCATTTATGTACAATTGGGTGAAACTATATACAGTGTAATATGTACATAATTTGCATTCATTATGAACAATCCGATGATCCATTTGCAGTTTATGTACATATACCACTCTCATTTATGTACAACTGGGTGAAACTATGTACAGTGTAATATGTACATAAACTGCATTCATTATGAACAATCAGATGATCCATTTACAGTTAATGTACATATACCACTCTCATTTATGTACAACTGGTTGAAACTATATACAGTGTAATATGTACATAAAGTTGCATCCTTTATGAACAATGAGATAATCCATTTACAGTTTATGTACATATACTACTCTCATTTATGTACAACTGGGTGAAACCATTAAAGTGTAATATGTACATGAACTGCATTCATTATGAACAATCAGATAATCCATTTACAGTTTATGTATATATACCACTCTCACTTATGTACAACTGGGTGAAACTATAAACAGTGTAATATGTACATAAAGTTGCATTCATTATGAACAATGAGATAATCCATTTACAGTTTATGTACAAGTACCACTCTCATTTATGTACAATTCGGTGAAACTATATACAGTGTAATATGTACATCAACTGCATTCATTATGAACAATCAGATGATCCATTTACAGTTTATGTACAAATACCACTCTTATCTATGTACAATTGGGTGAAACTATATACAGTGTAATATGTTCATAAAGTTGCATTCATTATGAACAATCAGATGATCCATTTGCAGTTTATGTACATATACCACTCTCATTTATGTACAACTGAGTAAAACTATATACAGTGTAATATGTAAATCAACTGCATTCATTATGAACAATCAGATGATCCATTTACTGCGTATGTACATATACCACTCTCATTTATGTACAACTGGGTGAAACTATATACAGTGTAATATGTACATAAACTGCATTCATTATGAACAATCAGATGATCCATTTACAGTTTATGTACATATACCACTCTCATTTATGTACAACTGGGTGAAAATATATACAGTGTAATATGTCCATAAAGTTACATTCATTATGAACAATCAGATAATCCATTTACAGTTTATGTACATATACCACTCTCATTTATGTACAACTGGTGAAATTATAAACAGTGTAATATGTACATAAACTGCATTCATTATGAACAATCAGATGGTCCACTTACTGTTTATGTACAAATACCACTCTCATTTATGTACAACTGGGTGAAACTATAAACAGTTTAATATGTACATAAACTGCATTCATTATGAACAATCAGATGGTCAACTTACTGTTTATGTACAAATACCACTCTCATTCATGTACAACTGGGTGAAACTATATACAGTGTAATATGTACATAAAGTTGCATTCATTATGAACAATCAGATGATCCATTTACAGTTTATGTATATATACCACTCTCATTTATGTACAACTGGGTGAAACTATATACAGTGTTATATGTACATAAAGTTGCATTCTTTATGAACAATCAGATGATTCGTTTACAGTTTATGTACATATACCATTCTCATTTATGTACAACTGGGTAAAATGATATACAGTGTAATATGTACATAAAAGTTGCATTCTTCATGAACAATCAGATGATTCATTTACAGTTTATGTACATATACCACTCTCATTTATGTACAACTGGGTGAAACCATATACAATGTAATTAACATAAGGTTGCATTCATTATGAACAATCAGATGATCCACTTACTGTTGATGTACAAATACCACTCTCATTTATGTACAACTGGGTGAAACTATATACAGTGTTATATGTACATAAAGTTGCATTCTTTATGAACAATCTGATGATCCATTTACAGTTTATGTATATATACCACTCTCATTTATTTACAACTGGGTGAAACTATATACAGTGTAATATGTACATAAACTGAATTCATTATGAACAATCAGATGATCCATTTACAGTTTATGTACATATACCACTCTAATTTATGTACAACTGGGTGAAACTATATACAGTATAATATGTACATAAACTGCATTCATTATGAACAATCAGATGATCCATTAACAGTTTATGTATATATACCACTCTCATTTATGTACAACTGGGTAAAATGATATACAGTGTAATATGTACATAAAAGTTGCATTCTTCATGAACAATCAGATGATTCATTTACAGTTTATGTACATATACCACTCTCATTTATGTACAACTGGGTAAAACCATATACAATGTAATTTACATAAAGTTGCATTCATTATGAACAATCAGATGATCCACTTACTGTTGATGTACAAATACCACTCTCATTTATGTACAACTGGGTGAAACTATATACAGTGTTATATGTACATAAAGTTGCATTCTTTATGAACAATCAGATGATCCATTTACAGTTTATGTATATATACCACTCTCATTTATGTACAACTGGGTGAAACTATATACAGTGTAATATGTACATAAACTGCATTCATTATGAACAATATGATGATCCATTTACAGTTTATGTACATATACCACTCTAATTTATGTACAACTGGGTGAAACTATATACAGTATAATATGTACATAAACTGCATTCATTATGAACAATGAGACGATCCATTAACAGTTTATGTATATATACCACTCTCATTTATGTACAACTGGGTGAAACTATATACAGTGTAATATGTACATAAACTGCATTCATTATGAACAATGAGATGATCCATTTACAGTTTATGTACATATACCACTCTCATTTATGTACAACAGGGTGAAACTATATACAGTGTAATATGTATTCATTATGAACAATCAGATGATCCATTTACAGTTTATGTATATATACCACTCTCATTTATGTACAACTGGGTGAAACTATATATAATGTAATGTACATAAAGTTGCATTCATTATGAACAATCAGATAATCCATTTACAGTTTATGTACAAATACCACTCTCATTTATGCACAACTGAATGAAACTATATACAGTGTTATATGTACATAAAGTTGCATTCTTTATGAACAATCAGATGATCCACTTACTGTTGATGTACAAATACCACTCTCATTTATGTACAACTGGGTGAAACTATATAGTGTAAAATGTACATAAACTGCATTCATTATGAACAATCAGATGATCCATTTACAGTTTATGTATATATACCACTCTCATTTATGTACAACTGGGTGAAACTATATACAGTGTTATATGTACATAAACTGCATTCATTATGAACAATCAGATGATCCATTTATAGTTTATGTATATATACCACTCTCATTTATGTACAACTGGGTGAAACTATAAACAGTGTAATATGTACATAAACTGCATTCATTATGAACAATCAGATGGTCCACTTACTGTTTATGTACAAATACCACTCTCATTTATGTACAATTGGGTGAAACTATATACAGTGTAATATGTTCATAAAGTTGCATTCATTATGAACAATCAGATGATCCATTTTGAGTTTATGTACATATACCACTCTCATTTATGTACAACTGGGTGAAACTATATACAGGGTAATATGTACATAAAGTTGCATTCATTATGAACAATCAGGTGATCCATTTACAGTTTATGTACATATACCACTCTCATTTATGTACAACTGGGTGAAACTATATACATTGTAATATGTACATAAAGTTGCATTCATTATGAACAATCAGATAATCCATTTACAGTTTATGTACATATACCATTCTCATTTATGTACAACTGGGTGAAACTATATACAGTGTAATATGTACTTAAAGTTGCAATCTTTATGAACAATCAGATAATCCATTTACAGTTTATGTACATATACCACTCTCATTTATGTACAACTGGGTGAAACTATATACAGTGTAATATGTACATGAAGTTGCATTCATTATGAACAATCAGATGATCCATTTACAGTGTATGTACATATACCACTCTCATTTATGTACAACTGAGTGAAACTATATACAGTGTAATATGTACATAAAGTTGCATTAATTATGAACAATCAGATGATCCATTTACAGTTTATGTATATATACCACTCTCATTTATGTACAACTGGGTGAAAATATATACAGTGTAATATGTACATAAAGTTGCATTCATTATGAACAATCAGATGATCCATTTACAGTTTATGTACATATACCACTCTCATTTATGTACAACTGGGTGAAACTATATACAGTGTAATATGTACATGAAGTTGCATTCATTATGAACAATCAGATGATCCATTTACAGTTTATGTACATATACCACTCTCATTTATGTACAACCGGGTGAAACTATATACAGTGCAATATGTACATAAAGTTGTATTCATTATGAAAAACCATATGATCCATTTACAGTTTATGTACATATACCACTCTCATTTATGTACAACTGGGTGAAATCATATACAGTGTAATGTACATAAAGTTGCATTCATTATGAACAATCAGATGATTCATTTACAGTTTATGTACATATATACCACTCTCATTTAGGTACAACTGGGTGAAACTATATACAGTGTTATATGTACATAACAGTTTATATACATATACCAGCTGTGTGTTGCCATTTGTGTTGTTCATGTTGTTACACTCAGTACAATTTTAGAGAAATCTTGTAACCTTGTTAAATACTTATTTTATTTAATAATGGCATTTTTATCTTAATCATTTACTTTTAGCTAGATGCCAGTAGTCAAAGTAATGCGTAGTATCAGGCCTTTCATCTCTCATATACCTATTTAGTAAAAGTAATCATGTATATTTACATTGTAAGCAATTGGCATTTGTGAATATTTTTGAGTGTAATAATTACAAAAAGTGATTGCCATTGAAGGCAAAAGTGTAAATTGTTTTCCCAGTACCCTGCGTGCATATGGTCAAATTTGGCCGACGAACACTGATTGGCGCGGTGAGTTCACAGGTTTATTTTAGTTTGAAAGAGTGAAGACGAAGCTCTGTTTTAAGAAGTGAAGTCAAACGAATGCAAATGGTATTTTCCCAGGGGAATATCCTCTAAAGTGTAAAATATGAACGCAAAGTATTCATGTTAAGGTGAAATGTGAATGACCTAATTCCATGGTAACTTGTCTTTCTGCATAATGATTTATTTTATATATTTTTAAGTGAATTTCTTCATATACTAGTACTAGAGTTTATAATTTACATACTTCTTAACAGACCCATCCCTGTCAGTTGTTATGCTTTCTGTTGCTACGTCACCCTGCCCAAGTTGCTAAAAACAGCAAGATTTTGTAAAAATGTCAGCCATTGCTACGCTTTGGTGTTGCTGTTATCTAGTTCAAAATGACAAGGCAGAAAAACTGGTATTTATTTATCTGGTGTACCATTAACTTGGGGCTATCCCATGACTCTGCATGGCTCTGGTAGAAGTCTTTTGCAGCAGCTTGGTCAGTCGGTCTCGTGTTTTGCAAATTCGTTGAGAACTTTTGATCTTATTGATGAAGCTGAAAAAAGTGGATATTTTTCACAGGAGATGAACTCTACTGCAAGACTAGCTTATATAATACGAGCCTTGCAAGTAAAATCAAACTCCTTTTTATCTAACAGCTCCTTATCATTGCGAAGTTAAATATATTTTGCAATTTTTGAATTAATTGATCATTGCCCAAAACTTCATCCGTACTGTAGTTTCTGGTGCAAATTTATTTTTTAAAACTTCAAAGCTTATTATATACTCTAACTAATGTTGATGTTCCGACTTTTCTGTTAATTCGCCTATCCTCTATGCTGTTCTTTGTCATAATAATCTTATCATTTATGTGTCTTAGATTATAACATTAATTCTCATCCATATACATGTACAGCTGACATTTGTCTAACTGGAGATTCTGTAAAAAGAAGACTTATTTTACAGGAGAGGAACTATACTGTAAGACCAAATTTACATTCAGGCCTTGCAAGTACAATCAGACTCCTTCTTAACTATCAGCTGGTATTCAAGCTTATAATTCCTTATTTATCTATATTGTAGCTTTGCTGTTATTTGTAGCTTATGAAGAATCTCTTTCAACAGTGAGGCTATAAATCATCTATCCTGTCATTTTATACTGTAAGTACATATTCCTCCTGTTTTGTCAATTGCTTGTTTACAATTCAATTGCAAAGGGTGATGGTAGTCTTAGTGTAATTGGATGATATAGAGTTGTTTCAGCTGTTTTTTAAAAGATTTTAAACTTACTATCACAAATGCAACAGATAAACAAGTATCCATTGGTGAAGACAGACAGTTTATAAAGATCAAAAGAATTTCGGCAACCATCTTGAATGAAGCTAACTGCAGTTAGTCATCCAGCTGTGGAACAGCGATCTAGGTGTAATGTTTCAATATTACACAATCATGGTCAGTCTTACTCAAAACACAATAATGTAGTATTCAAATTTATCAAATATTGATGACCATTTTAATTACCTCGAACAAGGCGGGCTTGAGCAACTTTGAACCCCTGGTACTGTCCAAATGGATCTGGATATTTCTCCCTTATCCTCCAAAATCAACAGCTAGGTATGACTACCCTGTTGGCGACCGTGCTCCCATAGCACATATTGACGGCAGGCGCCATATCTAAATGCCCTGGCAACATCGGCATCACCATCTTCTGGATCATAATCGCCATATCCTATCAGATCTTGTTGATGGGCTAATGCAATTGCAATTACTGTCCTGTCTAGAATAGCTATATCCATCTCCTGAAAGAAAAGCATAAGTTTCTTATCATTCCCCGCACTTGCTCTTACAAACTGAACAAAATAATCATTTATTTAGCAATGGCTGCGTATGCCGAGAGTAACGTTTATTGATGTCTATGTGGGTACAATGAAATTTTGGTTATATCGTGGTTAGCTATGTGGTCCCAGAGACCGTGTTAACGTCTGAAATGCCTCTGACTCAACTTCGGCCTACCAACCTGAAAAAACCCTTTATAGGGAAACATGCAGGTGGTTCACCCGCCTGAATGAAGCAGAGTCACTCTGTAAAACAGAGCGTGGGATTTAGAACTTGGCAGAAAGACGTGTTAACCCGGGGTGTCAACTTTAACTCCCGTTAAAACCTGAATAATGTTCATTGGTGCAGCCCCAGAAGGCTTCGTATGATACAGCCCCAGAAGGCTCAGCCCCAGAAGGCTTCATCTGATACAGCCCCAGAAGGCTCAGCCCCAGAAGGCTTTATAATACAGTCCAAGAAGGCTCGGCCCCAGAAGGCTTCATCTGATACAGCCCCAGAAGGCTTTGTCTATAACCCATAAGGCATTACTGTCCAGAATGGTTTGTTCTTTGTGCTGCCCCTGAAGGCCATGTTCTCTGAAAATAAACTATAAACGTGTTATTTTATGATATAAGAGCCATTTCGTATATTCTATTTTAAAATGTATAACATCTTTATTAATTTTAACTATTGTACAATTTTTGTGGCTGAAATTTAGGTGTTACTCGTGTAGGCAAAAAGCCGAGAATGACTACCTTAGTTTCATACTACCCTTTGTTCAAAATACTACTTTTCTATTGGCTACTACTTTACACTCAGAATCTAACCTCGTTCTATTTCAGCAACTGCTAACAAAATGATCAGAAAATTATTTTCAATCTCATTCATACTTCAAAACGATAGAAAATATAAATATTACTTGAATAGTAAATTTCTATATCGATGCGCTTTAGACATGTTGGACAACCATATTAATTAATAAGTATAATCACAGGTGTCCAAGCACAATCACAAAGAGTCCAGACCAATAAATTATGAGTCTACACTAATTTGATACAATGGACCAAGCACAAGCAAGGGAGAATGTCCAATCAAATGGAACCAAATATAACCACTAAGGAGAAAATAATTTAGGATAAAATACTAGAGTGAGATATTATTAGAGAGTAAAACCACATAGGAACATGTACAATCACATAGAATGAGTCAAATAATATGGTATCAAGAAAAATCACAAATGAATGCATAAGAAGAGCATGTACAATTATTTTGGACCAATCAGGAACAAGATTTATCATATTTGCTCAGATGCAGTAATATTGTCTTTATCCAGTGAGAATGGCATTGATCTAAGGTATGATTTTTACATGCAAGTACATAGTTTTATGTGATTTTACTTGATCTTATGAGTGATTTTACTCCATCTTTTGTTTTAAATTAGCTTCAAATTTTTGTCAAATTGGTAAGATTCAAAAATCAGAAAAAAACATGTATGCCCTCGAGGCTATAATTTAAGTTTTCCATTTCATCTAGCGACCACATCTAATATAATCTGTGCTTACTGGGGTCATGGAAAGGCAATTCTCTGGGGTCCCAAGACAACAAACTCTTTCAATCTCTGTGGGCATTTGTCTGCATTTTCTGCATGTGCACCATGTGGCAACATCTGGGGTGGGATTAGGATGTGGGGAATTTGGTTTCACCACATCAAAAATGATGCCTGGCACTCTCTCTAGAACTTTCAATAGGAGGTCTCTGCACTTTTCTAGCAAGAGGCTCGCAATTTCTTTCTGAAAATATACAAATGAAATGAATAAAAGAACAGGTCCATTTCACAAAATGATCATAGCAATATTTGTCTATGGACGAACGGACGAACGGACTAAACAGGTCATTTCTGATGAGATGGTCAAATATTCTTTCGAAAATAATGCGTTCAGCAATTTTTGATAAAGAACAAAGAAGATAATTGGACGATAATTTTTGACATCAGTTTTATCACCTTTTTTATGAATAGGCAAAATGTGACCAAGTTTCCATTTTTGTGGAAATGAATTAAGGGTAAAAATCTTGTTAATTAATTTTGATAAGGTTGCACAAAAAGCTGGCGCTGCCATTTTTAACATTCTGTGACTGATTTGATCAGGGCCCGTGACTTTGTTTATATTAAGAGACAATTCAAAGACTTCATCTTCATCGGTGGATAATTGGAAATTTTTGATGAAATGAGACAAAAATAAATTTGCCTTGCCGTGGCTTTTAACAATGTGTTTCCCATGTTGGTCAAAGGGTAGCGGTATTTTCGAATTTTTTGATT
The DNA here is from genome assembly GCA_903813345.2 of Owenia fusiformis. Classification (NCBI taxonomy): domain Eukaryota; kingdom Metazoa; phylum Annelida; class Polychaeta; order Sabellida; family Oweniidae; genus Owenia; species Owenia fusiformis. The sequence continues at coordinate 14,963,934 of CAIIXF020000012.1, forward strand.
TGCCGAGAAGTTTTGATATTATGGTCCAGTATGACGTACTGCCATTTTTAAAAGTTGATAATTTCTTCCACATGTTTGAGTCAAAGGCATCTTTAGCCTCATTTATCACTTGATTCACAGGTGTACATTGTTCATAATATTTGTATAAGTATGTCAAATTGTGAGATTTTCGATATTTGGAATGAAGTTTGTTTATCGGCAGAACGAAGAAATTTTCTTTTTTTATCAAAATTTGCGTGTAATATTTAACTTATTTCAACCATCAAATTCCTCCATTTATTGGTACTTCCGGGCCACTTCCCGGCCAGTCAAACGGGGAATCCCCTTTTAAATCCAATCGCCATCTTGAATGGTGATGGAGTCTCTCTCGATGAAAAAGAAAAGTGTTCCTGTTCTGCGGATAAACCCAGATAATTTGGAACCTTCAGAGGAATGTATATCCTGACTTTCAAACAAAAATATTGGTTTGGATTTGTAGTCTCGAACTTTGAGAAACTTAGATGTAGCACAGTTTTGTGACCTAGTTTGATGACCTTTGACCTTGAAAATTTTACTTATTTAGAGCTCAGTAAGGACTTTTGTGATTAAGCTGACCAAAATTTACATCCAAAAATCAATTTGAAAAATCAACTTTTTTGACCTTTCAAAGGTCAAGTAAAGGTCAAATCTTAAAACTAATGTCAGATTTGAACTTCTGGTAACTTGTAGATGATTTTCAAAAAAATTTGGTCAAATTGAAGCAAGTTGAAAAATAACTTATTTTTACGGTTTTTTGATGTCAAATATCTCAAAAACAGTAAAAATTTGATGCTGATATACATTGAGCAATATGTACGGAATGCTTAAATCTAGTTATGGTGTAATTCATTGAAAGAAATGATCAAGTATAAGGCAAACTTTGAGAAACTTGTCAATCACAAAACCTGCCATTGACTTTATACATGAGAAAGTTTCCTGAAAATGACATACATCTAAGTCCTACTTTTTGTCAAATTTTATAGAGTAAACACCAAAAACTGTAATTCCAAGAGCTTTGAAATCTTCAGAGGACATACATTGCATATGCAGCAACGACTACAAGTTATTTGAAAGTTCTACTTCAACAAAGTGTCTAGTATTTACAGAAAATTTGACTTTTTGACGTCAAAATCAGCAATTTCTCGGAAACCAGGCGAACTTGGGAAATGGCGATGATAGGTCAAATAGGCACTATGGATATGCATAAAATGAATGTGGATATGACTCAATCCGAATAGCAGTTTTAATTTGTGCGGCCAATGTTGACGGACGGACAGACGGACGGACCAACAGACGGACACCTGGTCGATCCCATAGGCTCACTGTGTGAGCCAAAAAGAATGCTAAAATACCCAGGAATCTAGGTATCAGTTAACCAAACCCGTCTTGCCCAGTTATCTACTCTGATATCGTAGATCTGGGCCAGACTCGATCCAATGCAAAAAATGGGGTATTTACTCCGGAAAAAACACACTGGTTTTTCAATGTATAATACGTGCTGATAAATGAATAAACATCATAAAAATCACTTACGTGTTTGTTCCTTGTATCAAACTTTGTATTTATATTAGGTTTCCATCGCTGGATGACGGCTAATAAATAAGAACGAAACGTCTAAACGCAGCAAAAAGAAAAATTCTTCTGCAATCTGTTCGTGATCTCGTAGAATATCGAGAAGTCTCGGCTGCTTATTTCGTTCAGTACTACATTCCGTCAGTTCAACAAATTGAAAAATCGTATTTAATGTCCACCATATTTCTTTCCAGTTTAAATACAACACAGACACGTCTGTTTTATAAAGTAATCTACGTTTTGATAACAAATCTGCTGAACAAATCGTAATATTTGGAATGTATTGATTCCCGGGAAATGTATTTTCGTTCCATGAAAGTTTAAAAATTATCGCGTCACACTCGTGTTACGTCACATCACGTGACTTTATTCGGTGCGGAGAACTGACGAAATATTGACGAAATGTTGTGCCCATTTCAACATCAATATAACAAACAAAACACCACATTTACGCGTAAGTTATGTTCTCTTTATTTCAAATAAATACTTGGGTTTACATGGTACCCGATGTTTTTGTTGGATGGCTAATAGGGAATGAATAATAAGTGATGATTCAGCAGTGTGTTTTTTCCGGAGTAAATACCCCCTTTTTTGCATTGGACCTAGTCTGGCCCTAGATCTACGACAATTCAGAATCGGGAGTAGATTACTGGGCCAGACTTACTCACTTCGAGAGCCATGTTAGATTTTGAAACTTATGGCTCTCAAACGGAGAAGTGAACAGCTGATCAATAGTGACCTTTGAAATTGAATTAAGTCGATCCGCGGCTTACTTTTGGTCTCTAACTGTGTCTTACATCAGTATCATCAATCCGTGTAAGTATTGGAGCGCTGGAGTACTTCTTTTTCGATCAAGACTTGTAAATTGTTCATCGAGTTAAAGTTTTACAGACCTATTTCCAATATGGCGGTTTGCTAGGTGCGAGATACGCAACGAACGAAATGAATTTTGAGAATTAGTTAGGTTCGGACAACCTCCGGAGATTTACGAAAATGTCCGAGCAGAAACCGCCATATTGGAATTTGGCAGTAAAACGATTCACTCGACCTAACAATTACAAGTCTTGATCGAAAAAGAAGTACTCCAGCGCTCCAATACTTACACGGATTGATGATACTGATGTAAGACACAGTTAGAGACCAAAAGTAAGCCGCGGATCTACTTAATTCGATTTCAAAGGTCACGATCACTGAGCTGTCCAAATGCTCCGTGGGAAAGCTATTATATCAAAATCCAAATAGCTTTCGCAGGAAGTAAGGCCAGACGGGTTTGGTTAGGTATCAGTGCAAGAGGCGTAGAAAATTCTCCCATGTTCTTATCGTACAGGCATAAGATTGAGACGTTCTCAGGACTATAGTCCTGGCATGGGATGATGTCATCTGGTTCATAAATCAAATTCCGAGCACACTATACTTTTCAAAAATCAGCTGATTTTTGAACTTTGACAGTAGCATGCATGACATGATAACATGTCAATATTTGAATCTGAGAGAATTTTAGAATTTTTCAACAAAATTAACAAAATTATAACTCACTTTTTGAGGATCTTCAGGAAAGATCTCAGGGAATTCGATTATTTTCCTTTCATTCGATTTCCCATAAACAAAGTAAACGGCAATCAGGCAAATAATAGAGACGAGCGAGTAGAAGCAGAAGTAAAACCGTAGGCTCATCGTGTACTTTTTCTGGTTAATGTTTGACCCCTGACCTTGACCTTTTGACAGATCATAATAAACTAAAATAGAATCGAGTATACACAGTCATTAATCGATATTGATATGCTTCGATTCTTTCAATCACAAAGAAATATAATATTGAATACAGGTGATTCATTTTTGCAACATGTATATGTCTTGCTACTATGAAAACCTGTTCTTAGTTTGGATTTAACTTCCGTATATCCGGGCACCTGCTTCAGTCATGACGTCATCGTTCCACCCCATGTGAAAAATATTGAACAAATTTCAAGATGCTTATTAGAGAATTGTGAGTATAATACTGGATATAATTATTCGAAATATATACCGAATATTCATCTTTATATTACCTATCGAATAATACCAAATTAAAAGTCTAATCTCTTCTAAGAGTACTAGATTTCGATACGAGAGTGATGAAAAATTTGGTTGCTTGGAAAAATTAAGGCTGGAAAATCAACAAATATTTTTTCCTATTTTCAGTCGTGTTGTGCTGCCCATGACGGTGGAAGAGGTAAGTGGGTAACATGCTATCATTGCGTGATAAGGTGTATGTAAAAGCACATGGTAAAATGACCTTTTGATCTTTCAAACTGAATAATTGCTTATCAAGGCAATCAATTTGTCTTGTTGACAGTACAGACAACGACTCATCAATGTCATACGATGCAAGGAGGATTGTCAGTCATTATTCAAACTCCATATTCTGTCGCCTGGTGTGGAACAATTTAGTAAAAATATTTCTACAAGGTTCTCAGACAAGCATTTCGTTGGAAGATGGAAATAACGAATATTATGGTAGATTTAATATTCAAAATTCTTTGGCCGTTCTAGTCTTTAGAATATGAGAAGTATTGTTACCAAATTGATCTACTCTGGGCAACGAAGTATCGAGTTTGAATAACGGCTTAGAATTCTCATTGGATACGATGCATAGTCATTTGAAATGTCTTCCCATTATAAAAAAATGAACTTTGGTAGGGTTATCAGAATGGGTAGACTCATCTGGCAAGCAAAGCCTTATAGCTTTAATCTCAGGATATTGGCAGATTCTCTGTTCTTTGTGATACTGATTAAGGCTCAGAAATTCCTGATAATATAGAACATAATCAATAATTATTCCAAGAAGTGTAATACCAAGTATATATAGAAAGACTAAGATTCATGAAGACACCAAAATATAAAATAAGACAATGTTTTAGTGTTCTAATATGTGTATTTCTATTGCCAATAAGCTCATTAGCCTTTACAGATAGTTAAAATAAGCGTATCCTAAGGGATAACTTGTAAATTGATAGTTGTGAAGGTGCAAAAAGATATCAGGATAGAGAATGTCATGATACATTATGTAAGATGATTAGTCGCCAACCTTCATTTCACTATATACGTGTAGCTTTGTTGTGGTAACTTCTTGAGACACAATAGTCTGAATAGGAAATTAGTATGTCTCAAACAATGATCTTGGAATTTTACTCTTAGGAGTTAGAATTTCAACAACAATTTCACATTAGCATCAGAACGTAGTCGGAAGAAATTTGATTTATAATGTTGTGGCATCCCTGGTTTTTATAACAAAAGGTATATCCTGGTATAATATCCCAGGATCCATGAAAATGTTATTATATCAAAGACAATAGTGGTACCTTTATAATAAATGCTTCAGATATTATTTATCATTATTATTTCATTATAATTGTTGTTTATAATATAATGCTATAGGGGTAGTTTTGCATACTGTTTGTTGCTTCAATCGTGCAACAGGGTACTGCGCCCAGATGCACCCTGTTGAAATTTACTTGTAAATACCTGTAAAAATACTTGCACCATGTCAAAAAGATTGAATAATAAACATTGAGATGTCTAACCCAACAAGATGTAAGATTAAGATTGAAAAAAGTGTTGCTTATAAGATCATAGAATCTCAATCTCAAATGTAGATTTTATGAGTTTGAATATGAAGATGTTTTTTGCTACTTAAAAGGTATAACATTATCTACGATTTTCTGCCTCTAGCTCTATATTCTGACTAGTAGATATAAACCATCTTGGTTCACAAGGTTCTGTTGCTTTAACTTCACCACCTTGATGGATGTGAACCTGATTTAAGAATTTATTTACAGTTTATTGAGCTCATGTTAAGATGACGGGTAGCTTAGTATTAAAATTCAAGAATTTATTTACAGTTTAATGAGTTCTTGTAAAGATGACGGGTAGCTTAGTATTAAAGTTCAAGAATTTATTTACAGTTTAATGAGCTCATGTTAAGATGGAGAGTAGCTTTTTAATTAAAATTCAAGAATTTATTTACAGTTTTTTACAGTTTAATGAGTTCTTGTAAAGATGTGGGGTAGCTTAGTATTGAAATTCTGCTTAATTCAACCTGATAACTAATATAATATTAGTAGAAGTTGTTTTTAAAACAGTACAGTAAAACCTGTCTTAATGAACACCTCTCTCTAGTGAACACCTGTCCCTAGTGGACACCCTTCCTACGCACATAGTCCACTGACTTCTGTATAAATTACCCTCTCTCTAGTGAACACCTACCTACAGTGAACGTTTTTTCTTGGCAAAAAAATGTTCACTATACACAAGTTTTACTGTAGTTAATTGGTTGTATTTGTGCCTATGTTCTGTATGCTAGGAATATTCAAAGCATAAGGGTTTTATAATTGATTTCAGATTATGAATGAATGAATTGATTAGAATACTAGAAACAAGCATTATTGCTATATTGAACAAATTAACTTGCATTGTGATTTGTAGTAGGTATTGTTGCTATGGTTACTCCAGGATATAGTTTTTAAGAGGTTTGCAAATTATTCAATAGGGAGTTTAAGCTTGCATTTATCGAATTGCCCATTCAAATGCATCGGTTAAATATTTCCATTCATGTTTAGGTTGCGAAAAACATAGCAAGCTTAAACTCTCTATTATCTCATACATTTACTCGTTATTCACTTACTTTCTTGATCTACCAACATTTGATAAATAGACAGATGAATTAATTAAATATTACAGGGTGTCCGGAAAGTAAAGATACAAATGCTCTTATTTTAAGAGATTTGGGTCTTTTGAAATGAAACTGCTACAGATTGTAGAGGAAGATTATCACAATATATCTATCAACTTTCATCACATATAGTCTTAACGTGTTCAAGTTATGGTTGTTATGGTTATGGCTGTGAGGGGTATGTGGAGCAGTTCCAGAAAATCGCTAAAATGTCAAAAATTGCTAAAATACAGCCATCTGAAACAGTGTTTATTGTCGTATTTTCTTTCAATGTTTTGCTAATTTTTGTTTGTTGTTTGTTTTATTACTGCTGTAGTTTTTCTTTTCTATAATGATGTCATTGCTACATATCAGAACTATTTTATGTCACTAACCAGTATAATCAAATAAATATCATACAAGTGTTTAGAAAAAACAGCCTCTGGATTAGTTGGAAAGTCAATATTGCATCTCCATAATACACCCAATCTCAAAGCGAAGAAAACAATTCTTACAATGGATTGTCTTGACAATAAACCTTTCCATACAATGCCCCATATTCACCTGATAGAGCCTTTTTTGACTTCTACCTAATGACCATCTGAAAGCAATATTTGTAAGAAGTTCAACATACAAAATGAGTCTCAGCTAAAAGTCAATGCTATACACAATTTAAGAGACGGACAGCAATGATTTTGTCAAGTCTTTGAATCGGCGGTCAAGATGCACTAAAAATGTTTAGATAATGGGGAAAATATTGAATATTCAATGATAGTCATTCTGATACTCATAGCATCTTTCTGTTTCACCTGAAACATGCTCTGGTATTATGAGGCATATTTTGTGATCTGAGCACATCAGATGGGAAGAGTTATAACTGTCAATAAGTGTGATGGTTATCATGTAATCATTTACCTAATGTCAATACATTACATAATAGGCATTGTATTTAACAGCAGATATTAGCATAGGCATGTGTACAAAAGTTTAATGACCCCAATTAGATGAAATATGAGCTGGGATGAAAGATCTCAAAAATCCTCAATTTTGGGCTCTCCTGGATCACCAAATCAAGCTCATTATATCATGGCATCTCAGGGCTGAGAAGAAATGAGATGTCATGGTGTATCATGATGAATGATAGTAGTTATATGAAGAGATCAAATTATGTTACGGTACTAATCCTTATGCTGTTGTAGTACATAATTTGATGTAATATAGGAATAGATGGTAGAATGCCAAGATGCTATGAGCAGGAAAGAGATTTGTAAAATACATTTGTGACGTTGCTCCACATACCCTCGACTCCCGTTACCATAACGACCATAACTTTTTCATTTTAAAACTAAAAGTCATGACCGTTGCAGGATATATTGCTATAATGTCATTCTACATTCTGGAGCAATTTCATCTCATAACATGTAAATCTCTTAAAATGAGAGCATTTGTATCTTTACTTTCCGGACACCCTGTATATACATCTATCTATAATCTCACATGTGAAAAAAATGAGATCTATTCTGTCAAATGTGTGTCTTAAGTCACTAAGTCAATCTTAAGATATTAAGATAAATCATACAATTGTCATCACATTTAATTAACAACATATCTGAGGTAGTACAGTAGCTACAGATTCGATTACTTATTAATTAGAAATATGTTTACATGTATAACCCAGGAGTAACTTATTGATTTTATTTGCAGTATTATTTTTCTATGTCCAGATCAATCTGAACACATGCATTATTTTGTCCTCATATAATTAACATATCTTGATATCAATTTACATGCACTGCAATGAAATATCTTGATCTAGGGGCCGCAGCAATCTGTCCTCTCACTTCTCATAGATTTCCCCAGTATTAAAGCAAGTAGGTTATGCAGTGCACTCACTTGAGATGTTTGATTGAGGCTTGCACTCATTTTATTATCTTTTGGCACTCACTTGGATATGATAACAATCATGAAAAATATGAGTGTAATTTGACCAACTTTGGTCTGAATTGTAAAAATGAGAATTCTGCACCTACTTGATGCAAATATCGCTGGGAGAACACATCTTTAAATGCATCTTGGTTGCAACATGCAATAAAATTTATTTTTGAATGTTTTACTTTTCAAATTCTCAAGTGAATTGTACCAGAATACTTAAGTAAATTTTCCTTATGCAAACACCTGTCTATTTCGAAGATATTTCAGTCTGAATGGTTTTTCCCAGTGGCGTTTGGTTTAGGCAGGTTTTACTGTATGAGAAATCACTGTATGGTATACAGAAAACTAGAATGTACTTCATGTTTAGGAGTATTGATATTTGATTATTGTATTATAACAGGATAATCAGATCAGCTGTCTATAACAAATAGTCTATCACTGATAAGTCACTGGTGTGAATTGACCTTTATGTTTCTCATATATGTGTAGCTATCTCAAAACCTTTCCATAGTCCGTACCCATTTGAAAATAAGGAAAAATTGGCGTATCTAGTCAAAATTGAGAAAATGAGAATTTCTTCTCTATCCACCTTTATCCAACTTAGCCATAATGGGATGTTTCATAAATTGTGTCAAACAGAACAGAATGGAACGGAATAGAACAGAACTGAACATATATTCTGCTTTGGGTTTGATTAATGAGATGGGGGGAAGATGAAATGAATCTTATTCCCAGTAAGACTTGGTTGTTTTCCCAATATATGTCTGTAACACTGTTCTACCAAGTAAGCTTAAACTCAATTGACTTATTGATTACCCTTTGTTTTTCTGCTACAACACTTCCCTCTTACTTCAACTAATCATTTTACATTTACAATCAGGGAGATTGCAGGTTTCACTGTATTTAATAACAGTACAGTAAAACCTGTTTTTCTGAACAGATGTGAGATTGGACAAAAGTATGAGTTTTGGTGGGTGTTCACATAACAAGGTTCTAAGTTTTAAACATGGAAGTCTGTGGCAGATAAAAATGGGACCCTGAAAGTGTTCACACTGAGAGGAGTTTGTGTTAGAGAGGTTTTCTCACTGGTAAAGGGTACTACTTCCAGTAATTGATTGGCTACCATTACTATTGCTTCATCAATACAGGGCTATTTAATAATATATTGATTTCACTTATCTAGAACTTTACACTTGGTCTGTACTGGACTAGTGGTGATATCATCAGTTGTGTAAAGAGTCTAATGTAGTAGATCTCTCTGGTAAAGGATACAACTTCCAGTAATTGATTGGCTGCCATGACCATTGCTTCATCAATACATGGCTATTTAATAATATATTGATTTCACTTGTCTCTTACTTTACACTTGGTCTTTACTGGACTAGTGGGGATATCATCAGTTGTATAAAGAGTCTAATGTAGTAGATCTCTGGTAAAGGATACAACTTCCAGTAATTGATTGGCCACCATGACCATTGCTTCATCAATACATGGCTATTTAATAATATATTGATTTCACTTGTCTCTTACTTTACACTTGGTCTTTACTGGACTAGTGGGGATATCATCAGTTGTATAAAGAGTCTAATGTAGTAGATCTCTGGTAAAGGATACAACTTCCAGTAATTGATTGGCTGCCATGACCATTGCTTCATCAATACATGGCTATTTAATAATATATTGATTTCACTCATCTTTCACTTTACACTTGGTCTGTACTGGACTAGTGATATCATCAGTTGTATAAAGAGTCTAATGTAGTAGATCTCTCTGGTAAAGGGTACTACTTCCAGTAATTATTTGGCTGCCATGACCATTGCTTCATCAATACATGGCTATTTAATAATATATTGATTTCACTCATCTTTCACTTTACACTTGGTCTGTACTGGACTAGTGATATCATCATTTGTATAAAGAGTCTAATGTAGTAGATCTCTCTGGTAAAGGGTACTACTTCCAGTAATTGATTGGCTGCCATTACTATTGCTTCATCAATACAGGGCTATTTAATAATATATTGATTTCACTTATCTCTCACTTTACACTTGGTCTGTACTGGACTAGTGATATCATCAGTTGTGTAAAGAGTCTAATGTAGTAGATCTCTCTGGTAAAGGGTACTACTTCCAGTAATTATTTGGCTGCCATGACCATTGCTTCATCAATACATGGCTATTTAATAATATATTGATTTCACTCATCTTTCACTTTACACTTGGTCTGTACTGGACTAGTGATATCATCAGTTGTATAAAGAGTCTAATGTAGTAGATCTCTCTGGTAAAGGGTACTACTTCCAGTAATTGATTGGCTGCCATTACTATTGCTTCATCAATACAGGGCTATTTAATAATATATTGATTTCACTTATCTCTCACTTTACACTTGGTCTGTACTGGACTAGTGGGGATATCATCAGTTGTATAAAGAGTCTAATGTAGTAGATCTCTCTGGTAAAGGGTACTACTTCCAGTAATTGATTGGCTGCCATTACTATTGCTTCATCAATACAGGGCTATTTAATAATATATTGATTTCACTTATCTCTCACTTTACACTTGGTCTGTACTGGACTAGTGATATCATCAGTTGTATAAAGAGTCTAATGTAGTAGATCTCTCTGGTAAAGGGTACTACTTCCAGTAATTGATTGGCTGCCATAACTATTGCTTCATCAATACAGGGCTATTTAATAATATATTGATTTCACTTCTCTCTCACTTTATGCTTGATCTTTACTGGACTAGTGGGATATCAAGCTTCTCTGTAAATACATAGGAGAGAACTTAGAATAGGTAATGGTCTCTTGCCCTATCTTTTTTGTTAAGTTGAACACCATAAATCATTATTTGATTTGAAAAAAAAAATGCAATATATTCTAAATGATAATATGTTAATTAATAAGCTCAAGAAAATAAATGTTTCTTGACATTGTCCTTATATTTTCACCCGGCCTCGACGAAGTTTTGATTTAATATGGACCAACAAATCATATGATTAAATAAGACAAAATATGAAGTTGTAAACCTGTCTAATCTAATATAAATATATATAGAAAAGTGTTCATCTTTGAAGGTGTTCACAATAAACAGGTTTACTGTAATATACATTAAAATTGTTCTCATTCAAATATAGGAAGAGTGTTCATATTAGAAGGTATTCACATGAGATAGAATGCAGATATTCAGGTTCTACTGTTATTAACTGCAAAACATATCTTGATAAGAAAATTGAAGAAAATATTCATATTGAGATGTGTTTAGATTAGAGAGGTGTTCAAATATACAGATTTTGCTGTAGCGTGATGAGACGACACGCAAAAAATGTGAAGATTTATAAATTGTAGACTAAAATAAATTGTCCATGAATGGGCCATGTGCTCTGTCAAGGTTTTTTGAGAGCTACATGACCTTATTTTTGTGATAAATATCTTATAAAACTCAGTCAGTTGAATATGTGGGTTGCAATGTCACCTTTGTCACATTTCATGATAAATTTGCAGTGCATCACAGATATTATTGCTAGAACAATAGACATTTCAGATCTGGATGTGAATCAAAACCTTCTCGGAACTACAATCAGTTAAGGTATCCAAAACTGCACTCCCAGCCTTTTGCATTTCATGATAACTTTGCAGTGCATCACAAATATTATTGCTAGATCAATAGATATTTCGGATCTGGTTTCAGGGAATTCCAGTTGGGTAAAGTATCCAAAACTGCACTCCCACCCTCTTGCATTTCATGATAACTTTGCAGTGCATCACAGATAGCATTGGTAGAACAATAGGCATTTCAGATCTGGGTTTGAATCATGATAACCTTCCAGTGCATCACAATCCAATAAGACGGCTCGTCTTTTTTCTAGAATACTTGACAATGAAATTAGTATTAGATTTCTATCTTTAATGTACCTTCCGGATGTTCTGTAAATTACAGCATGATAAGTTAGAACCTGATCTTTTTTTATTTTTGCTTTCATCAGCATATTTGAAAAATGACATATTAGCTCTTAATGTAGGAACTGGGTCGAATTATTTATAACAGGTATACTGTATATTCATGTATGTTTACAAGGTCACATATTTGTTGATGAGTAAATGTATGTTGAGCATGTACAGACACGATGTAAAAGAATGAAAAATATCACAAATGTAAAAAATATTATTTTTCATTTCTGAAGTGTTTTTTTCCAGTTAGTTTGGTTCAAATAACTAAAGAATATAAGCTACATGGGAGGTCTGTAATTGTCTGTAACTACCCCCCTCCCCCACCTAATTTGTGTAAAAACCTTTGAGTGAACACATTCTTACTGCATGCATACTATTTGAGATATTTTTTTGATTCTGCTATACTGAAAAAGAATTGAAACACCTCAAAGACCAGATTATCAATCATCTTAATGCAAAATGGACCTCTGTATGTAGAACACCTCCAACATATTTTTCAGGATATAAATATAATGAATTTTGTACTTTAAAAAATATTTACTGAAAACGCTCCTTTCAGTACAAATGCCCTCCCCTAGTGAAAGTAGAAAACTATTGTTTAGAGATGCCAAAGGTGTACTACTTAAACAAATTTCACTGTATCTACCTTTTTACAGTTCCATAAATCATGAGGTATGTGCAGGTAAATAAAAAGTGAAAGAAAAGGTGAAAAAGGCCAGTTAAATGTCTAGTATAACAACATGCATAACAAACAAGAAAACTGGATCTAAACACACGGTTTTAAAGATTCAAGTTTACAATTGACAACTCTTCAAAAGATAGGAACGGGAACCTAAAAAGAGAAATTGTAGAATAAATAGAAGTTGATAATATAAGTTAGAAGGGGATAAGGAGTATATGAGCTGATTTGCGGATTTGAAGAATTTAAAAGTATTGGATTTCTTAGAGCTTTATGTTTAAGTATCAAAGAGGGTAGGAAAGAATTTGAAACTAGACTGAGCATATGATGGCAGTTTTGGCATTGATATAATTATATCTTTTGATAATTCGTAGTTATAATTTAAAAAATATGGTTGCTCAATATATATACTGTGAAACATTTTTTGGGAATTTAATTTCTTTATATTTTAAGTCTGGATAAATGTGCTGTTTCTTCATTTGATCTAATAGTTTACATAGCTATATTTTACAAGGTAGTACATTCTACAACTTTTCACAGTATTTAACTAAGTTTGCTTTATCATAGTTTGGGGATATTGGGGGCTGTTTCCCTTATGATAGGTTGTCTTTTAAATGCATCATTTTCCTCTGTGTTTTGTATTGCTCTTTGTCATGTCACCACCAGAAGTGGACACATTGTTATAGTCTCCAACTGTTTTATGGACAGTGTTTGGTGATTGGTGTTCTGCTGCTGTCAGCATTTAGCATCTGTAACAAATGGCAAGTGGTGACTTCTTGCATGTTAATATCTTGTATCTCTCTGTTTCGCACTCATAAATATTACATATCACTTCAATAAAACGCCTAATGGTGTCAAGTAGGCCATAACTATGTCTCAAAACGTATCAGAAGGTCATTACACTATTGGTTAATATGTGGTGTATTAAAGGCAATAAATATTGTTGCATCATTAACTTGTTTCTAAGTTTAAAAAATCTAAAAAAAATTTCAATTTAAAATGGTACCAGCAACTCCATATAAAAATATGATGTTTGTTTTGTGTCATATAGAAACTGAAATAACATGGTAACATTTTGCAGCTATTCTTAAATTTATCAGTTTAATTTTAGCTTTCCGTTATCACAGAAGTTAAAAAACTTTTTGTTTTGTAACAGATCTGAAAAATTCTCTAAAAAACAGAAAGTTTATTGAACCTTACTTCTCAGCTTAGCATGACTCTTTTTCAAATGATCATGATCTCATTAGGTGTTTCATAACCATGGCTAATTTGATAAGATTTAATTAGATTCTCACTAATATAACAATGAGGTAGATTGCTTCTCTGTGAGACCATTGCAGGGGTCTTCTTATTTCTAATTAAGACCCCTTGATATCTCAGTCATAAATGCTCGTATACATTGTTTCTCATTTTATTTTATCGACTACAGATAAATACTAAACATATATTCATTCTGTTCAATCTATCTGAGAGAGTGAAAACAGAAAACGAGACGAATTGAATTTGGGATTATTTCACTTGAATTTCAAGAATTCACTTTCTAAGATATCAGAAATTCATTCTCAAATGAACCTTGGGTTTCAAGCTCAAAAATCGAATTGTTTAGTTTTAGAATTAAGGAATGAATGTTAATTGGGTGTTAAACAAGATTTCTTGTTGTTATGAAAATTATAAAAATTGAGTATGTTAAAAATGTTACAATAAAAGATACATTTGTATTGGTAAATACAAAGGGAATAATCACTAATTCAAGAGACAATCACACAAAAAGTCTATAGAAGTTAAAAAAAGCTCTAACTTATCCAGCTTATGCTAGAATTGCATACAAGAAATTATAGAAATAAATTAGAACGACGATAGAAACTATAAAGACAAATAAGAACGATAGGAGATTTAGAAATAAAGAAATTATAGAGACAAATTTGAACAACAATAGATCTGAAGTCAATATGGAGGATGCTAATGCTAATAACATGGTGGCGGAGAGGTCTATTAAGGGTAGGAAGGCGAAAGAATACAGGATTGTCATGCCTATGAGCGTTGATGAGGTAGGTATGCTTGGTCCACAATAAAGTTTAATGTTCAGGAGGTCTTGTGTTTAGTCATTTGAGTTACTACACATTATAGCGCTAAAAATTGTTCTTTTTAAAAAAAATTTATTTTAAAATCAGGTTTGATGAGTTAACCCAAGAGATTACAGCACAAAATTGTTCTCTTTAAAAACTGTTTTATTTTAAAATCAGGTTTGATGGGTTTACCCAAGAAATTACAGCACAAAATTGTTCTCTTTAAAAACTGTTTTATTTTAAAATCAGGTTTGATGAGTTTACCCAAGAAATTACAGCACAAAATTGTTCTCTTTAAAAACTGTTTTATTTTAAAATCAGGTTTGATGAGTTTACCCAAGAAATTACAGCACAAAATTGTTCTCTTTAACCTTCTGCATGCTAACTTAATTCAGCAAATATATCCCACGCGACTGACTTATTTTTCAAAGAGTGCAAAAAATGATATGCCTGGACTAAATAATTAATATCTCAATAACTACTGAATGAATCTGGATAAAATTTTCACAAAGAGAAGATACATTGGCCTGGCTCATGAAAAAAATGTTCTCATGAATTTTTTACATAAATAAACAGGACTGGGCATAAATATACCATGAATACTCCTCTGGAATCCGCCGCTTCGCCCCTGTGGAGATTCAACGTCTGGTCAGAATCCAAAACTGAATTTGCAGCGATCGAATGTTCATTTTTCAGTTCAGAATATATTCTAGTTTCTATTTTCGATGACCATTATCGGCTTCCAAGAACCTAAAGAGCTCGAAATCGCAATCCATTTCCTCCACATGTTCGTTGTGATCGTATTTGGCCGCCATTTTGTACAATTTGTTCACTAAAAACGACTTAAACACTGTTTAAATCGTTGAATTGAGAAATATTTTTCGAAACATCGCCATTTCTAGGTCAACAGGAAGTCCCCACGTAAGGACTAAATAAATCGGGCAATCTGATTGGATCATAAGACCGGCGGGAAAAAGTTAAATTTTTGAAAGTTTAAATTCGACTGGAGTCGCCGGCAGTTGCCGGGGATTGTTAAGCACGGGCGACTACGCTCGCCAGTAGCATGCTAAAGGTTAAAAACTGTTTTATTTTAAAATCAGGTTTGATGAGTTTACCCAAGAGATTACAGCACAAAATTGTTCTCTTTAAAAACTGTTTTATTTTAAAATCAGGTTTGATGGGTTTACCCAAAGAGATTACAGCACAAAATTGTTCTCTTTAAAAACTGTTTTATTTTAAAATCAGGTTTGATGAGTTTACCCAAGAAATTACAGCACAAAATTGTTCTCTTTAAAAACTGTTTTATTTTAAAATCAGGTTTGATGAGTTTACACAAAGAGATTACAGCACAAAATTGTTCTCTTTAAAAACTGTTTTATTTTAAAATCAGGTTTGACTTGAATTTAAGTCCCCAAGAGATTTAGATCCTCTTATACCACATTGATCAATCAGGTATCGCTTATTTCAAGAGATATAAATAGAACTTTAAATGTCGATAAGGAAAATGGTCCTCTTACCAAATACCGTCACTTTACTAAATCTTATAGATATTTATACAAAAGGCCTGACAGAGATTATGGTCCTACAAGTTTCATGGTCCCATTCTGTCAGAAAAAGACATATTTCAATAAAATAGGTCTCGTGTGACATATTTTAGAAAGGGAATAGCTTTAAAAGTGCATTTCATTCAAATTTGATGTCACCATAGGGTTAAACATCAAGAAAAGTCCTTGGTCCGTTGAAAATTGATGACAGCAAAAGTTTAAAGTCGCAGGGTGAACATGTGCTTTTACTTGTAACCTTCTATATAAACAAACTAACAGCCGCAATTAATTTAAAAAAACAACTTTTTAGGTGAAAAATAAATCCTGCACTGTGTAAAGAATCACGTTTTTGTATGGTTTACCTTGAACTAACCTCATTTGAAAAAATATATATTTATTCAAGGAGAACTTAATTTGTGAATCTGATGAAGCCCTTATAGATTAATCTTGCGGAAATTATATTTGAAAAAGAATAAAAATGCCATTTCACAAGTGAAAATTGTTCACTATAAATTAGGTGTAAATATACATAATTTCAGCACACAGTAAAAAAACTGATATAAAAATTTTAAAATTCAATTATTTCATTACAGCTTTTTTGTCCTTGTTATTTCAGTACCAAGTTGCTCAGTTATACTCAGTAGCAGAAGCCAGCAAAAACGAGACTGGAGGTGGAGAGGGAATAGAAGTTAAAGAAAATAACCCATTTACAGGTAAGCACAGACTTGGTTTATGATTTACCATGTTTCCTCAGTGAGATTTGTTGGCTCAGAATACAATTCCTGATAGCTGTTTGTCATTCTGTCTCATGAAAGTCTCTTATTGGATGTCAAAACGTTTTCTTCACAAATTTTCTTAATCTGAGTCATTGTCACCTAAAATCATGCATTTCCACAAATGGAAAAAATAAAAGTAATGAATATTCAATGAAAAGCATCTTATAAATATAGAATTTTATGTATTCTGTAAAATTTTGTTGTTTATTTTTTTGCCAGGCGATCCAGATCCAAAAGACACTGGACCTCTAGGTCCATATGATGAATCAAAAACTTACACTTCGGGGCAATTCACACATAAAATTTACCATCTACAAAGGTTAGTCAGTTAGTTTTGCTTCTATTTTACCTCTTTTACATAATGCTTTATTTTCCCAAACAGCCAATCAGAAAGCTATATCTTCTATAACAAGCCTATCAGAATACATTATTTCACACACAACTAATCGGAATATATTATTTCCCACAACTAGCTAATCAGAAATTTTTATTTAAGAAATATAGACCAAAGAGTCTATGAATAAATACCGCACAAATGTTTTCTGTACCCAGAATGACCGAAGGTATATATTACTTGTTATAATACCTGATCTGAGGTCTATATTACAATTCGAACATAAAAACTCACCAAAAATTTGCAAAATTGTCACTTCATTTCAAGGTATTGTATCGCCGAATAAATACCGGGTGAAATATTGACTTTGTTTATAGAATGCGTGAATACAATCATGCTCGAATTTTCGATACAAGCCAATCTGAATGTATTATTTTCCCCAAAAGTAGGTATACAGTTATTCAACAATCTGAAAACTGTAACTGTTAACCTACTTTTGGGTGTGTACTTTATTGTATATAAATAAAGTGTTGTATTTGTAGTAAAGTACCAAAATGGATTTCCCTCTTGGCACCAAAAGGATCACTAGATATAGTAGAAAAAGCCTGGAATGCTTATCCTTATTGCAGAACAATAATAAGTGTAAGTAACACATTTGATTACCACACTCAGCTATTAACCAATAGAATATTTGGGGTTTAAACTCCTTATACAGATAAAACAAAGATTTACCAGAATAACTTTTATTTATATATTTGCATGTGTTACCTTGTTAAGCATTTGTATGGAAGTCTTTGAAAAACTAGGTGGGCTGTTGCCCATAAAGACCTCGTACCCTGATATAGCCTGCTTTCTTTTATCACCATGACAATGTTATGACATTGTGTTCAATTTCTTCCAAATTTCACTCGAACACAGATGTGTGATGTCATTGAAATAAAGTTGCCATGGAAATACAGGTATGCAATATATCAGATGTATCACTATGACGTGAAATATGCCTTTCTTCTTTCCCAAATTTAGAGCGTCCCAATTTGGGCCAATATTGCCAAAACTGAGATTTTACATCATTGTGACATATTTATATGTTGCATGTATTTATATATTTGCATATATTTATATGTTGCATATTGATGTTACAGAACCCAGATTATATGAAAGGTGGCTTTGAGATAAAAATAGAAACAATACATTTACCAGATAGGGGAGAAACTGAAAATGTAAGTACATGAGAATGATACCAGTACATATACATGTACATAATATAGAATGAAATGCATGTGCTCTTTTAAAAGAAAAATTATTTTCCATTATCTTTTAAAAGAAAAATTATCTAAGTATACATTATCTATGTAAATTAAAAGATTCGCTGTAGTAACATTAATTGGTATACTGACTTTAATTGTAAATATTTCACATTAATGAACATTGAAATAGTTGATGTTATAACAGGGATGTAGGTCATGCACAGTTAAAAGCTGCCTGACATTTTAACTGCATGAGTATCGTCACTCTAAATCCATCAAATATGGCTAGATATATGGTTTTTGAAAATATCTAATGGGCTATATATAGATATTTGGGATGTCACATGTAAATCCTAGATGAAGTCATTTTCACCTAGTTGATGTCATGCTGACCTCTTTGATGTCACATTCATACATATGGTGTCATTTTCACCTCTTTGGTGTTATGTTCCCTGGTTGCTAATATGATCAAGTTTTGTGATTCATCATTTTAACAAAATGGAAAATATACTTTTAGAGTGATGATTTGTTTTATATACTAATGATTTCAGCATGTATTTACGATTGCATATTTGGCATATGTTTATTAATGTGTGCACTGTGTACTCTGTACATACATGTACATATACTACTGTTTTATTTTTACATTAAGCATGCTTAATTCAGACTAGTGGTATTGTTGAAATACAGAGGCTCTTTCACGTCCTTTACACCTATTTGATGTCATTTGTACAATTTTTGTGTCATTTGCACACAATTGGTGTCATTTGCACATCATAAGTGTCATATGCACGTCATTGGTACACACATTTGGTGTCATGTGCACATGTCAGATTTTTATATATCCACATTAGAAACTGCATTTGGAATTGTCTCCTTGATCCGAATTATATCTCACTTGAAAGTATATCAAGAGCATCAAACAAGAGCATTAAGCTCTCTGGTCTAGGCTGCCCTGCTAAGGACATTTATTATCGCTAAACTGCCTTATGGGACAGGAGACTATAGGGACCCTAAAATAGATAAATTTTGTATTTATACTGAATAGATAGCTTGCAATGATCAAATCCAATGGGCATTTGATAGATTTCTTTAGTGAGCAAATCATAAGTCGCTGCATAACTATATAAACAAGTTTCCCGCTTGTTGTATTCCCATGTTTGGCCTGTATGTCCTTATATGGCAAAGTGTTGCTAAATATTTCTAGGCGCATGGACTGCCTCCCGATATCCTGAAGAAGAGAGAAGTGAAATTAATTGATATCGCTAACGATCATATAGATTCAAAGGTAATGGGAAAAACACAATATTTAGACATTAGCCACCACTGACACCTTTTAGTGACCACTTGAACTAACACTGGGTATTTCGGGTTAAGCTATTCATGAATCTTGTATATTGTAATACTAAACGGATCAAATTTACAAGATTTATGAATCTTATTTACTTTTAATGCCTTTGCTTGCTGCTATCGTTTCCTTGTTCACAGCTCATCTTGGTAACTTTGTGAGCTGTGGATATAAAAAAGCTTTTTCCCAGTTTTGATTGCAAGGAACAGTGAAAAAAAAATAGTTGATGTTTCTCGCCAAAGAAGATTTTGATCGTACTTGAAGATTGCCATATTGTTGTCTCGTGCTGAGGCAGGGTGTTGGATCAAGGTCCGTTCAACTTGAAATTATTACAGACTCATGCTACAATCTAAATTGGTTTTGGGCATGTTGGATAATTTTCAATATGGCAATTTTGAACTTCAAGTACGATATTTGTCACTATGCATCTTTCTTTTTGATAAATTTGTTTTGTTGATTAAAATGTTGTGATTGACAGTTGCTGTTGCCTTGCGATCAATTTGGATAATTGCCTGCATGTTTTACTAGCTTCTTTTGTGTGGAGTTTTGTACAAGAAAATGTAATTATCAAGTTGGATTTTTACATATTTGTGAAAGGGCTTTATATTTAACATTGATGAAAAAATCGTTTTATAATTCATTTCAGAATTTGTCATTTTATGTCAAATGACAACTTTTGAAGTCATTGGTGATTTTTTTTCAAGGGTTCCTTGAAAAAATTACATTTTTTGTTGTACATTATTGCACACTTGATTTTTTAAAGCATGCCTTTGTCTTGAACTCATCTCCAAGAAAATATTGGCCATTTGAGTAATTATGAATGATTAAAGCATCAGGTCATTATGAGTAGTCTTGCATATGACCCTTTCTTTAATGACCCTGACTTTATTTAGGGGGTATAGGGTCTTAATGCAAGATTTCATTTCTTGGGGCAGTGTGTCAGACTTGCTTCCTTCCTTTTCCTAGCTTAATGTTGTATGATGGTGTGCACTTGGTAACAATAGATGGGGTTGCATGGTACTCTTCAAACTTGAGGTGAACTGGGTGGTGTCTCATTGTTGGTATGGTTACTTGTAGGCCCATGGTCTTTCAAATGGAGATTTGGCGAAAAGAGAAGTACACGTAATAGATATAGCTAGCAATTTAGAATATTCTAAGGTATGGTATGATCATAATTAACTCACATGCATATTGTAATTGAATATAGAGGGTGGAGTAACATTTTTTGCAGAACCTTTCTATGTACCCTAAACAGTCAAAGTGAATTTTTAAAATAAACATGGACCTGAAATTATTTATGTTTCTGATACAAATGACCGTAAACTAATGACAATACAATAAAACCTGTCTTATGTGAACGCTACTGGGACAAGTCAGAAGTGTTTTGATGGGCTGGTGTGAAGACATTTAGGTTTTAAAGATGGCAGTCTGTGACGGATTAAAATGGGACAGCAAAAAGTGTTCACATTGAAAGGTGTTCGTAAAAGAGAGGTGTTCGGATGTACAGGTTTTACTGTAATAATATTCCTATTCTTTCCCTTATTTACTCATTTCACTTATATTTTATCTAATTTAGATGATTGTATTTAGATATGTGTATAATTTCACTATTCTTGATTTTTTAAACAATGATGATATGTTTGTATTTCAACTATTCTTGTTTTTTTAAATCAATGAGCATTTCACTCCCCGTGTCCACATATGAGTATTTGTACTAACATTTTTAGCATTATTAAATAGTATTTTAGATCTGAATTACCCTCAAACCTCATATGGAACAATATAAACCATACTTGTTGCTCATCATCCCACCGAACGAAGTTCGAGGGAGATATAGGAAAGCCGTCCATTCGTTGGCAATCAGCATCTGTAACAAATTCTTACAACTTCCGATAACTTAACCGATACTGTTTAGACTAACGTCAATTTTTTTTCAAAATCTACAAGTTTTTAGAAGTTCAAATCTGACTTTATATGTAAGATTTGAACTTCAATGACCTTTTCAAGGTCAAAAATAGGTCAAAAGGGTCTTTTTTCAACTTGCTTCAAATTGACCAAATTTTTTTTTTCAAAATTATCTACAAGTTATCAGAAGTTCAAATCTGACTTGAGATTTGACCTTTGATGGCCTTCTCAATTTATTTTTTCAAAAATCATCTACAAGTTCTCAGAAATTCAAATCTTACTTAGGATTGAACTCACATTTTTGTGAGCAACTAGGTGGTGACATTTTGTCATGTTAATGCCTTGTTGAAAATTCCCCCCACCCCACCTAATATGGACTTGTTTGAAAAACCTATTCTACTTCCTTTGCATTATTTAGCTATTATCAAGCAGTTTTATTGACCTCTATTTGTAAAACACATGCTATGTAAATAAATCTAAAATTTGCACAAAAATATGAACTTTTTAGTTCCATTTCAAATTCACATGGAACTTATACACCCCTCGGGGTGTCTTTTCATGTCAGTGTAAAATACTGTACCTGAAACATATGAAATAAAGTGAATTGAATTGAAATTTGTAATTTTGGTTTACCTCAATTCAGGAATAAAAGGATGGTTATTGTTGATTTGATTTTACATGTTACTTTATCCTTGGTCATTCTTGAATAAGAAACAAAAATGAAAGTTTAATAACATTTAATGATCAGGATATTTTGAAGTATGTTGTTTTATTTTCTTAACTAATTACTATTTTTACTGTCAGTGTTATATTTTATTGTTGAATGTATGTTCAGCCGACGTGGTCATCAGTTCAAATAAATCCTATATGTTATATGATACTTTGCTAAATCATAATAAAGAAACAAATTTTATTTTTAAGGATTATAAAAAAGAAGAAGATCCTGCCATATATAAATCAGAAAAAACTGGTCGTGGTCCACTGACTAAAGATTGGATTAAAACTGTGTCACCTGTCATGTGTGCATATAAACTAGTGACTGTACAGTTTGTATGGTTTGGCCTACAAGGAAGAGTAGAGAGCTTTATACAAAAGGTAAGGGAATGTCACCTGTCATTTGTGCATATAAACTAGTGACTGTACAGTTTAGATGGTTTGGCTTACAAGGAAGATTCGAGAGCTTTATACAAAAGGTAATGTCAACACTCTAGAATGAACAGAAATTCCAAAATCAAAAAGACAATATTAAAAAAAGTCATTGCCAAAAAGATTATATACAACAAGAAATGCATCTTCATTAATTTCTAAAGATCAGTATTTTTACTTTGCAGCAAGAAAAACGTATCTTCACAAATTTCCATAGACAAGTGTTTTGTTGGACTGATGGTTGGTATGGCCTAACAATGGAAGACATTAGAGCCCTAGAAGATAAAACCAAGGACGAATTAGATAAGGTATGAACATAGCACTATTTATACAGAGGAACCCAAAAAAGCAGTATCATTTATTCAGCAGAAATTTATCAGTGATTATTGGTTATCAGTTGATTTTTTGGTGTCACCCTGTATTATGTCTGTCATTCCATATTGATGGATGGATGCTTTGAGATATGAGATAAGTTATGAAGAATAAGTTTGTACTTGCAAATCGAATAGTGGCTATCGGCTACCGGGTTAATTGCAATTAGGTTGCAAACTCATTTAAATATGAATAGTACCTGCCGTGCATTCCATTTGTTGCCAGCTCTTGCTTCAAAAGCACAAGCGGTGACATTGTTATGATCACTGGCTTTCGGCATCGAGCATCTGTAACAAATGTCAGTTGGTGACATTGTGCATGTTAATGCCTTGTTTGACAATGTATGGATATTGATTATTAATTTTCTCTTGATATATTTGCAGGCTATAAAGGAAGGAGCAGTTAAAGGAACTAAGGCAGATTAACCCCAAGCACACCCTAGTGACTCATTTCTCTCTTAGATGGCAACATATTATATATATTTATGCAAACTGAAATTATTACCTTGGGATTATGATTGCAGTTTACAAGCGTCACATAATATACCTGTATAGGTGGTCATGTGTTCGATTCCATGTGTTCGATCTAAGATGGTTGATATCCTGTATTTTGCATACAGGACATTAAAAAAAATTTAAAACCATCGAATAATGAAAAGTTCAAAATTAATGAATAGACCAAAAACCAATATACAAGAACTGAAATCATATTTAATAATCACATTGTCTTGTTTGAAAAAAACGCTGAATCTTGGTGAATATGAACCACAGACTTGACCAATCAGGAGTGTCATTGCCATCAGACAATGCGTGATTTTTCTCCAGCCATTTTACCAAAATTCACCATTTCAAAGAAATTAGCGATCTGTTGCAATTGAATTTGAAATTTATGACCACCTTTGACAGTGTAGACATTTTTGTGATTATATGGAAGCTGGAATGAATATTTTGGAAGTTGAGCCACTTGGGATGAAAGCTGAATGTCATTCATGTATAAATTCTTATATGATCAGATAAAACGTCCCATATTGGCATCGAGAGGTAAAAGCTTTTACATAGTTCATTATTATTATGAAGAGAAATCCTTTTTTGGTAGATTTCAGTGATATAAGTGTTTTTATAGATTTCTCGCCTCCTGATCTTGTAAACTGCTTCCTCATAGATTCGAGTAATCAAGTTAAATGCTAAGATTTGCATTTTTATACATGTATATGTCATGTTAGTCAGCTAGGTGTCATGTATGTCAATTTTCTGGCTTTTTAAAGTGGCAGCAAAGAAAGTATATAAAGATGAAGTCATCTTTTCAAAAAGTGTCGCCCTTATTATATTATCTGAAAAAAACTGAGATGTTTTAATCTGTTATTGGAAGATTTTTAAGATGGTAACATTTCCAAAGATTTAAGATGGCAACATGTCCAAAGATTTAAGATGGTAACGTATCCAAATTCTTAGTATTAAAAATAAAAAATCCACTCTATCAAAATGTTTGTTAAATAACATTTCAAATTAAGAAAAAGTCAGAGCTGTTGGACATTTTAGAAAATAGACGCGACATGGAATGTTGTGAGCGGACAATTTAGAAAGTTGGTTTCAACTCAGTTCTTTTCTTTGCTGCTCTTTAATGTTGGCAGTTAATGATTACTATCGTTCACTCTTGTCATCTGAAAATCAATCTACATGCAGTTGAGAACATTGGGGAAATCATGGTAAAATGGGATAAACCCGAAATAAGTCAAAATAGTTATTTTCACTTAGTGAGATAAAAACAGAAGCTGGAGATAATTGCTCCAAGTCGAGATGTGTTTTACCTGAAACAGTAGATGTTTTCCAACATTGAATTGATTTTAAAAAAGCAATTTTATAAACATTTATTTATTTTTCATTCACAAATTTTGATGCTTTCTTTGTTGTGAGTCAGTTATGTTGATAAACAATAACTTTCAGTGTTTCCTCACTGTGATATCATTAATGACATCATTTAATATACCATACTTACGATTACTACAAAATACCATATTTGGTGAAAAGTGAACCATACTATCTAGTATTTACCAAGTTACCCTTTTTGCACTTTAAAAGATTACACCACTTGTAAGCAGAATAAAAAAAGTTTTGAAGTTCAAAAGTCTCAAACTTGTCCTAACATATATATGTCGATGTCAGTAGTCTGCAAAAGGCTAATAAGCCCATTTAAAGCAGATATATATTAACAGCGATAGCATTTCAATAGATGTTATATTTGCCATCACAGAGAATTGCCATATTGTTAATGCATATACTTGTAATTCTTCAACTGTTGAGAACAGTATAACAAAGAAATAAATTAATATATTGTAATTAAATAAATGAAAAAAAGTGGAATTAGGGATGAAATATGTAGGCTATTTTATTTTAAAAATGACCTGTTTTATGAATCCGGAAAAATGAGTTTCCTAGATCTCAACTTGTAGAGAAATTAGTGGTTCAATATTTGAACTATTATTGTATGGGAAATTTTTTTGTGTTTATCATTTATCACAACTCAGGTTTTATTAGCAGAGTGCATTTGCTCGAACTATTCTAGAAATATGTGCTTTTAAGGATGATATATAACAAAAACATTGTACACTATGTGATCAAATCTAATAGTGAATACCTAGAAATGAGAACTTGTAATTCTACCTATGTCTAAAATCTAAATTGCCAAAGTGGTCATGCTTAAACTGGATTTTTCATTAAAAATTGAATGAATGCTCATTTTTCTAGCATTCCTTCACAATTAAGAGTTTTTCCTAGATGACAGGTTTACTTAATTCCTTGCTGATTCTCCTCCTTAGCATTTCTTTTTCAATTTTAAAATTTTATTATGATTTGTAGATTATTGTCATCATGATTTTTACTCATTTACATAATATGCTGCATGGTTTACTCTTGTCAGACTGCAGTCGAGTATATTCACAAAATCGACCTTTCCAATAAATCCTGCCACCAATTGGTATATTAAAGAAGCTATGATATATTGACTAGATTGATGATGTCATTACAGGCAAAAATAGGATTTTGGTCTAGTAATTGCTAATTTTGTTTTGAAAAGTACAACCAATGATGTCATCAATCTAGTCAATATATCATAGCTTCTTTAGTTTACCAAAAGGTGGCAGGATTTATCGGAAAGGTCTATTATCCTTTCCATTGTCTGTAATGACTCATGCAAAACATCATAGGTTCAAATGAATTGAAATGGACTGGTAACAACTGCTAAGAGCTTAAAGTTTAGACTGCTTTTTTAATAGCATAAACAGTGAAACCTTTGAAGTGGAACTCCTCTAGAAGTGGAAAACCTCTAGAAGTGGAAAACCTCCATAAGTGGAACATTTTTCAGTCCCAAGATCAACTGACTTAATGTTAAATGGACCTCTAGAAGTGGAAAACTCCATATAGAGTGGAACATTCTTCAGAGTCTCAAGACCAACTGACTTAATGTTAAATGGACCCCTATAAGTGGAACACCTCCCTAGTGGAACACTTTTTAGAGGTACCAAAGGTGTTCCACTTAAACAGGTTTTACTGTACATCAGTTTGTAAACATTCGAAGTCGTGTGTATTTATTATAGTACATATCTGCTGTATAGAAATGTAGTATTTTTCACATTCATTTTATTCAGTAGAGTTGTCTGAAGAAATTTATGTCTATAGTTAAATTTACAGTTCTTAGAAATGCCTCAACTTAATGTAGTCCCTCCATTTAGTAACATGGGCCAATTTGTGTAATTTGCTGCTTTTTGGGGCCATACATTGGACTGTACATTGTATGATAGAGCCTTGAGAGATTTTTATTGACAGTCAAACGCACAGCCACGAAAATTAGGGTAGCCCCACCATACTTAAACCTGAGACAATTATGTCATTTTTGGGTCTGTGTCAATACAGGCTTTGTATATTGTATGATAGAGCTTCAAGGAGGTGGTGTTTTGTAGAGGAATGTACAACGTGTAATTATTGAACGAGACTGTCTTCTGCCTTTTGTGTATAGGAGAGTGTATGTGTAGAACCAATTGTAATATATGTATATTTATCATGAGAATTGTCAACCAATAAATCAGTCAACTAGATCACAATGCATATATGCTCTTTTGTTAATGACATTCATTTCAAGGAAGAATCTGAACTTATTCAACATGTTCAATTGTACTGAAAATTTCAAACATATTCTTCTTCTATAACCTCGACACTGTAATGTTGTCTGAACACTAGATGCAGTTTATCACTTGATTCGATCACCTACGCACTCGATGCGATCACCTATGCACTCACTTGATGCGATCACCTATGCACTCACTTGATGCGATCACCTATGCACTCACTTGATGTGATCACCTATGCACTCACTTAATGCAACTAAAAAATGAACATTATTGTCATTTGAAAGATTCTATTGGGCAAGACAAGTTCTGAAAAAATGTATTGGCCCTTATTGATTGCCATTACCTTGTCTTTTAAATTGTGAAGCAATCAAACATCACCAAATACTTTTGTAACGCCCCTTAGTGAAAGAACTGGTTGTGTAGTAAGTTGGAAGATTCAATTTTGTAAGAGGAGGAGGTAAATGCAAACTCATTAGAGCATTGTGAACAATCCAAAATTTTTGGAGAATCCAAGAAAAAGGCAATCAACGTTTTCAAATTTTGTTACATGGGTGAAGGGTGATTAAACCAGAACGAAACTGTTTTTCCACAACTATCGATCCACAACTTCCTTCAGATATGAAGCCTCGATTTAAAAACACCAACAAACCCATAGTTTATAGAATAGAAAATATTTATTATTAATAAGAACATATTAGAGTGGCTTGAAGTGCTCACATGCAAGTCCAACTATGCGTGTTGAAAAACAATTAATTTGAATTTTAGACCTACCAGATGTTTGAAAATCAATGATTGTGAGTCTCATACTGCACCATATTTCTTCAAAATGCCTTTCTGTTGGTACACTGTTCTGTTACACAGAGTCCCTCGTTTTAGCGGTGTTTGGGTCCCCAGTTTTAGGAAGCGCTTCTAACAGTTTTTCAATGTGCATAGTTGGACCCGCTTGGCTCACTGCCAGAAATAAGGATAAAATTTAATGAAAAAGCTTCACAAATTATTTTGCATTGTTAGAGTACACATATAGAAAAATACCATTCACCTGATATGTAAATATTATAATTCCCTTTATGTAGAAATTTGATGATACTCCATCGAAAAACTACTAAAAACAATATACAGGTTTTCAAAATTCTGGCATATGCTTGCATTATATTTAAATATAGATATTCATACACCTTGTCATCTTGATTTATCATGCCCTGTCCTAACTACATACTCGATAAACTGTATATTACGAGATATCACATTTTGATATTTTACTGCATATTTTACCTTGCAATAATATTTATTTGTACATATTATTACCTTGCCATGTTATCATGGATATCACCTTGTTAAAATATTGTATAATATGATATAACACTGTCATGTTTTTAAGGTAAATAAACCTTGTCATGATTCACCTTCACTGGAGATCAAAGATAAAACGAATGGAGCAATCTCTGAAGTTCAGTATGTGCTGTTATTAAACACTTTTTGTGATATTAAAGAATTAATAAATGTAAACTGATTAATTAGCTCAATTTGGAACATGGCTTGTCCCTTTACAACCAATGTAGAAATGAGAAAACCCCTTAACATTTGATACAGCCCCTGAGTGTGAGTATTTTATAGAAAGATCAGTAAATACTGTATTATAATAAATTATATGGTAGACGAAGTACATAAATACAGATTAATTACATGCCCAAAACAAACGGGAACTTAACTAGGCCTATGAATGTCATAGACAAGGGTGCATTAATTCTATCATTTTGTAACACACATAAATACACATCTCTATCACTGCACTGTAAAACATGTGGTTTTGAGATTTGACAATTGGTTTTCAAATCACATTTGTATGCATAACACAGGTAATATCACTTCCCAAGTGTATATGCATTGTAGGGAACAATATAAAATAAATCATTTTTAACTTCAACATTTACAAATACATGTACATTTAAATACACCCTGTGAGCAATGTACCTCCATTTAGTACTTTTTATACGACAACTACTGTAAACTATTTTATTACTAATTCTATCATAAATAAAATATAAATTTTTCTTCACAAAACTTAAACTGCATTTCTGTGTTTATGTGTTTACACACATTCATTGATGAGTTTTGTAATAATAACACAGTCTGTAATATCAGAGTATGATTTAAAGTGGCAACAAAGACTAGAGAGTTGAAAATACATGCAAATTGTTCCCTCAGTCATAAACATTATTATCTGAAAAAATGAGATATTTGATAAAATATAGAAGTCACTAAAGATTAAAGAGGCAGAAACCTCCGACCACATTATAATTGAAAAGGGTATGTCTACTTTTCAAGAATCATTGCATAATATCGTTAAAAATCAGAAAGAAAATCAGAAGAAAATGTGATAAAATGAATGCATGACTGTTGAACTTTTTAGAAAAAGTATGTGACATGGAATGTTGTTGGTAAAACATTGAAATCTGACAATTTTTTACAAAGCTACGCTCAACACTTCTCTAGTCTTTCTTGCCCCTTTAAATAACTTTATCTACAGCTAAAATGTTTTGCATTGATATTGCTGTATCACTCACCGGATTTCAACATTGAATAAAGTTATAAATCTCAAGATGACAATTATTACATTATAGATTTAAGCTTATGTTAATGTTGGAATGCTATCCATACTTTTGTACAAGTATTTGTAGATTTTTACTACATGGATTTCAAGACTTAATTCAAATCTTTTTTATTCAAGGCCCTATTCGGCCCTAATTTGGCCTCTCTTGTCCATGTCCGATTTAGGTCTCCTTTGACAATGTCAAATTCAGGCCTCCCTTGAACATGTCCAATTCAAAACCCTATCTTACGATAACTATTTTGGACTCTTCTGAATATGTCGAATTTTAGACTTTATTATACATGTTGAGGACTCTGTTGAACATATCCAATTATAAGACGCCACTTCCTCTCTTGGGCACTGTATACTGCTCAAAGCCTTCAGCAAACTATCGAGTTGTTCCGCCAGATTTCAGAGATCCATTTGTCGTATTTTTAATACTAAATTCTCTATTAGCCTCATCGCTTAATAGATATCTAATGTGAGCCAACACACACCACATCTGAAAAATATTGTTGTAAAACTTCAAGTATAATGAACAGGAATCAGTTTCTGAACTACTCCACATTGCAGTGCTCTCCCCAGGATTTTTTTGTGTGGAGGATTTAGTTATTTTTCTATTGCGACATTTTAGAATTTTGTATCTTTTTGTGCAACATTTTATGATTTTGTAATTTTTTGTTTTACATTTTACAATTTTGTAATTTTTCAAACAACAGTTTTGAATTTCCTTATTTTTTATCGTATATTTTAGGAGGCACATTTAATTGCATCGAGGAGCATTTTGGTTTTATAAAATACACAGAGGGGCTGCGCCTGGGAGATTTCAATGTAGGGAGAGCACTCCATTGTATATTCAATTGTCAATTTACAGAATAAACCATGGTATGAGCATGCTTATTAATGAAAGGATATTTTCTCTATTTGTTATGCAATAACATCCCATTGATTACTGATTCATAAATATAATAGCTGGAATTTTCTCCTGGATTGCTAAAATAAGCTGTTTTTCGATAAATCTGGGTCAATAATGACAATTCTTTATTTAATCATTTCTACTGAACTGACATATATTCAAATTTTGCATTTTTATGGATCAAACTTAATAACAAAAAAAATCAAAACACACAAGAAGTGATCAAGATATTAGCTTGAATCTTTTGGATTGCTGATTATAAATTTAAAACTAGTTTATGTCAAACAATAATGACATTATGACATTTTCATTGTTGGAAAATCCAATCCTCCTTTAAATACTAAAATAAATACCCTACCTCAACAAACATGCAAACAGCTCTAGCAGAACTGAGCATGCATATCCCAGAGAACTGCACCCATACAGGAAGGCCAAGTCCTGATGTTAAGAAGTTAGTGTAGTATGCATAGAGCCAAACTGGTAGAAAATGCAGGCCTGTAATCACATATGCTCCCATGGGGGTTTTAAAATCTGAAATGATATATAAATTCATAAAATTATCATTTTTATAGGTTTATGAAAATTGGACTTCTCGTAGTAAGGCCAGCTTGTTATATGGCCCATGCGTAAATTATCAAAACTTTATTACAAGCAAAAAATGATAGGCCTTATAATAAAATGTGATCAGAAAATGTATTTCTAGTTAAAATACCAAAGCAATATAGCAGCATACAGTAATAAAATTCCCAATTTATATTTGGTGTAATAAAGTAAAACAAACAAACTGTAACCATGGAGTTCCTTGATCTGACCTCATATTTAAAAAAATACTTATTATGACATCATAAACACAGGCATCAAAGTTTCATTTCTATTGTGATGTCATAAAGCAATAAATTGAATTGTTTCTAGGCACTTTGGACATAACAACCAAATCCACTTGTGATGTCATAAATAGACTGATGATAGGTCCATTGTTTCATAGCAACATGAAATGTTTTATAGTGATGTCATGCATAACAATACACATATTACCTGGTGATAGATGTGAGTTTCTATGGAAATACAAACAAGAGAAAATAAATTGAGCTGCACATCAGTGAAATTCTACAGAAAAGTAAACATTCAAATACAAAGAGCAAACAACAACTTATCATTAGAAATTAGAATGGGGCCACCAATGAACAAAAGCCACAAGTTCAGGAAAACGATGAGTCAAATCTGCTGTTGGAAATCGACAGAAACAAGAAAATCGTGGAGACGTAGCAATAGAATTGTGCCTTTCATTGAACCAGAAGTTGAAAAAGAGATTGAAGGACAAAAAGATATCGGTGACAACAATGCAGTTGTTGACTTGGATGCCATTGAAATAAAATATGAATGGCCTGAAATAGATTTCAACAAGTTTGGAGAAAATGGTATCTACACTAAATCTTACTGTGATATGGAATATATACTTAGAATGTCACCAGTATATGACCCAGCATTTTCCATGCCTAAAAAGGACACACGCAACATATTCCAGAGAGCCCTCCATCGATTGAACAAAAGGGTAAGAATAAAAAATGCAACTTATATCAAGGGTTTCATTAGCAGCAGGGACTTTTCAACTTTTCCACGTTAAATTTATGATTTCTATTAATTTTCCCTGTTGTTTTCTTCTATTTAAAGTCTGTTGTGAGAAATTCTAGTGAAACCCAGAGATACATACATGTATACTGTACTGTAAATGTGTACGATACATGAACATTACTGAAACAAATTTGATGGTCTTTTGGTAATGATTGTGATAATGGTTTCTGAATGGTGGCGGGGGGGGGGGGGGGTTAAACACTGTTTCTTTGTAATTTAGACCACTGGTTGAGATATTATCTCAGTTTTCAATACTTTAAAGGGTTACCCTTATGGAACTTGTACCAATACACATTTGAGCTTAACAAGATCAATTATGAAAATGTGTTTAATTCTATTTCCAGGCAAGAGAGGCCAAATATGCAATTTCCACTTCTTTGGGGATGAAATCTTCAGAGAAAGATGGTTGCCAGCAATGCCAGAAGACAAATGATAAAAGTTCGAATAAAGAAATGTTCAGTTCTTTTTAAAAAACATTGAACGAGGAGTGTCAGCTGTGAAATAATCTGGACTTGGCCAGCATTCCCTGTCGCAAGATCCAATCAGAATGAAGCCCCGTCCATCCTAGGGCATATGATAAAAACAGGACTGATGAAATAATTGTGGAAGGTTATGACCACGTCTTCAATCTATTACTAATACTGCGAGATATTATCATTTGTATATATGTTATTACCAATGTATTATGTCATGTATATAGATCTTATATTGTAAATAAATTGTAAATATGTTCTTATGCTTATAACCAATATTGTGTACAGTAAATGGGGAAAAAGTAACCAATATTATGTACAGTAAATGGGGAGAAAGTAACCAATATTGTGTACTGTAAATGGAGAGAAAGAGGGTAGAGGAGAAGAGTACAATTGTAACAATACAACATGAAATAAGACTCACTCATGAATTTAAAAATAGATGTTTCCTTCCCTAAACACTGTGTGAAACTTAATCTTACCTTGAGTCCATATCAGTAAGACAAGAGGGGTTCACAGAGTAGAGATGGGGGCTACAATACAGAGATTGGTACTTACTATTTGCCATCACCATGGAGACAAACCATGGCGCCTGTATGTAAGACTTCTTCCACTCTGCCCCCTGTGTATGTGTACATACAAACACTATCCATTCTAGAGCAGCTACCAAGTAGCCCCACTGAAATATAAACAAATATAGAAACATATTATTTTTCTCTTCTTGACCTCCCAACTAATCCCATTAGAGGAGAGCCTCTCAATAAGTATAATGCTAATAAATTTTAGATAAAAAACTACCATTTGAATTCCTAAACCAGAGAGGGGTTCATCATCAAAAGTTTGCAAAAATCAAAGTTGAAGAATTGTTATAAATGCATTGTCTTTTCAACTGTCTATGATTCCTTACTAATAGAGGCAAACTGAAAGTGCATGTACTTACGTCATAAAGGACGCACCACAGATAGCCCCGTCCACATATGTCAATCACAACATCAAACCAAGCCCCAAAAGCAGAGATTTGGTTAAGTTGCCTTGCAGCATACCCATCAAGACCTACAATTGTACACATTATTTAATTCTAATTTTACAAATAATTTCAGATCGCACCTTTGAGCATATAGCATATAACTTTCAGCCATATTGGTTCTATTTCAACTGTTTAAAGGAATTATTTTTTGTTTATATTTTTTCTGTTTTGGCAATAGTGTCAAAGCATGACATATTTGAAATAAAAACCTCTAAATCCAAAACAAGTAATTTCAACAGCACAAAAACCCAACTTTAGAGTCCTATTCAGAGATGGTCTTCGTTTTGTTATACAGCACAACATATTGATCTATGTGAGTATTATTTATCTAAAAATTCTGATTATCACTGTTGAAATTAAAAAGAAAATATTTCATGAATTTTAATTGTTCTTACTCTGAATTACTTACCATCAAGTAGCACTGATAGAATGTATAAAGTGAGGAAAACAGGTGGTTGCCAATAAAATGAGATAGATGTCGCTATCAGCAAAATCCTGATGTAACCTACAAAAAATAGATGGAGTAAGTGAAACAAACTGCAAAAGTCTTATGGATGCAAGTCATTGGTGAGAATTATTTCCACACAAAAATCGTTGTATATTTCATATTCTACAGTTTTCTGACACCAGAACTATTTTCTTTGATATATTGCAAGTTGGATGGATATGGAATTGGAAATGTTGGCTTCTCATTATTTCTAAGAGAGGGGTATTTTTAGTTGATTTCTTCTTGAAGGAAGAAAAAATCAGACTGCTAGATTTTATCTAAATAACCACTATTCCTGCATATTGTCAATATTTGAAAAATCAACTTGACTATGGACCCTGGGAACATGTATAAAAATTGAGTCGAATCATGGGCATTCAGCCCATGGTCTAATACACCAAGTAGAACAGCACTTGATTTTTTATACATGTTCTCGGGCCTATGAACCCAACATTTATGGGGTTTTTTTTTAATCATTTTATTTAACCTAGAAGGTAACAGTGTACAAGTACCATTATAACCCTCTAGGGTTCTACAATATATATATTACAATTAGCATGTAGACTTAAATAAAATACATTGATTCATTTTTGCAAAACCTTTGCTATTAGATCTTTAAATAAATATGTCAGATGAATCTCTGGGTGTGTTCAATGAACTTCTGTACGTGAGTAAAAATAGTTAAATTATCGTTGACGGATATGGCATCACTGCCATGTATAAGTAATTGGATTTTTGAATGTTTTGCTAAGTTCCGGTAGTTCCCAGTGTTCCCAATATCTCTCACTAGGGTGGCACGTGGGGCAGCGTAAAGGGGACAGTCAAAGAGAAAATGAGAGATATCTTCTTTAAAATAGCCACAAGGACAGTTTATGGGGGTTACAGCCCCAGGGTAAGAGCCCGACCCCAGGGGCCTTTAGTTTGTACATGGGCTTTCAACTAGAAGGGTAGGCAACTTCCCATATTTCATACATAAGCATTGCCTTTGGATTTTCAAAATTGGAGAATGTACACATTCCAAGAAAATATTATTTTGTCCTTTTTATGGATGATATAAAGAAATAACTCAAAAATAAAAACATGATCATCTGCATACATGTTGATAATTTAATAAAAAATGGAATTCATTGTAATTATGACAATACAGAAAGTGAACATTGACCCACAAATTATATATTTTTGGGAATGTGTTCTTGAATAATTACCCACAATGCAATACTTGAAGAGAACATCTTGATACCTCTTATTCTTATTGGTCTTTTTTGCTTACTTTTACATGAGATTGAATATATTTTATGCTTTAATCATATTGAAAATTGATTTTTTTCAAAATAATACTAAAACATATACATTTATCTAATACTTTTTGAAATATTACCATAAAAAGGAAGCATGGCATTGTTCATTTGGAAGGTCTCATGTTATTACACAGAGTTGCATACCCTTCTAATTGAAAGCCCATGGTTTGTACAACTTCCTGTTATTGCAGATGTTCAGAAGTGAGACTGCCAAAACTCCATCACTTCCTTGTTTGTTGAATTTGCTTAGTATACATGGCATCATTTTATAAGAGACGATAAGCCTTCATAATGATTGCTGATGTACAGGTCTAAAATGATCAGTGATTGATTCGAAAGTTTGAAATATAAAATCACCATAACACTCCTTATTTCTTGTCGTTTCCACTAATCTGTATGTTACCGGTTGTCAGTTTCTACCTACCTATAATGTTGGGTACATAAAGCAATATTTCGAAGCCCATGTTGATCGCTATATGTATCCTAATTCATAATGTTTTGATAAATTCGCATTTTTAAAAGTTTTCTCAGGTGTGACTTCCGGTTTGACCTCGTTTTGATATTAATAATACACACCGAGTGAACGATTATTTTCGTACAGCTCTCTTTACCTTCATGTGTTGAGTCCCGAAAAAATAGATGACATCACGGGTGTTGGTCACTTTATTTCATGATCTAACAAGTAATTCCATTTGGATCGACTTAAAAGACCATTGAAATATAAAAAATGATCTCATTGATATGTGGATTGTGATTTCACATCACAATTGTGATCCTTATAACATGTATAAGAGTAAATGAACTTTTAAAGGGTTTTTCAACATTGTGCCCAACGGGGATTTAGCCCGGCCTTTTTAGACAATTTTTTTAGAAAATCTTTGTAATTTGAATAAAGGTAAATAACGGTGCAAATCAAAGTTGTTCTGACAGATAATTACACATATTCAAATATGCCATCAAATAGAAGAAAATGTTAGTATTTAATGGTTAAAATGCAGTTCTCTTAAAATATCTATGTCTATGTCAACAATCTGCAAAAGGCTAATAAGCCCGGGTGCTGGGGAAGGGAGTTCGACCCCCCCCCCCCCTTACAAAAAGCTGGATACGGGCATGCATTACCAGATAGTCTTTGAAGAAGGAAATATAAAGGGAGGTAGTCAACCCCCATTGTTTAATAATCATAACAAGTGGTCCATTACTTTTTACGATTTCACGCCCCTAGACGTTGTCTAATCCTGGACCAGTAAAGGCAGATGTACCTATTTGAAGTAAAAATATTTTAATCGGTGTTTACACTAGCCAGAAACACAGTACAGGATACAATGTATATTAGAAACCCTCGTTAAAAGTAATAATGTCGTGAACTGCGCATTTTCAATCATTTTTTATTAGATCATAATAGGCTTTCTACGAATTTCGTGCAGAAGCATGATTGGCATTTGCATTGTCATTGCACTTGCTGGTTCATTTCGTCTGCGGAAAAATCGTGAACTTTCTGGTAAAAACGACCAGCTCCTAAACGTTGACCAAATTAAGCGATAATGATGACATCTTTTGATGGAAGCATTTGTAGTCGCAGCCCAATGCTTGACATCGGAAATTGGCCTGATTATATGGATAAACGTTTTAGGAATTTGTATGCTGCGCTCTCCGTTCAAAAGAGTCCTTAATTGGTCATGTTGAAAAGAACCCTGTTTTAAAAGTTTTCCAAATTATACAGGGTCAAAAGAGTCCTAAATTTGACATGTAATACGATGACAAGGAGAACGGTTGTTAAAGACAAATGATGGGTACCCTGCGCGCAGAGTCTAGTTATAAACTGAAGACGAAGCTCTCTTTTAGTCGAACGAATGCAAACGGTAAATGATGTGCTAACTTCATCATGTTCATAGACTTACCCGGTTTGCTGTAATTAAACAATAAGAACAATCATTTTAAATAAATTATACTTTTACATTTTATTTCATTGTTTATCGGCAGAAATACCAAATTCGATAATAAAACGTGTTTTAGATGACATATTCATTACAATCTATTTCAAAATGCACTCTTTTCTTGATTTTGTTTCGTCTAGGGAGTCGTAAGTCATACTGATTGTCGTTTCCAGAACCTAAATATGACGTTGAATCGTGATCATATTTATATCCATATTTTATATTGCACGTTGCTGGTACTATCCCAGAATTCTTGTCCATTTTCAGATAAAATCCAGTTTGAGGTTCTTGTCCACGATGGGACATCAAACCTCCTTTGTTTGGTTTAGTAAGTATGCTAGTAGGTCCATTATTTGTATTTCTAATTTGACCTACATTTCTGTTGTATGAATATGAACTTTCACTATTGTATGGGTTTTGACTTCCACCGTATGAATTTGGACTTTCACTGCTATATGCATTCGCATAATCGTCTGTACATACATCATCAATAAAATACTCTGGTCCATTTGCTACATCAAATTCACTGCTTTCATCAGATATATCACTGTTGTCACGGTGTTCACCATGGCAACCATTTACATCACCATAGCAACCACCTTGTGACGTTGGGGTTTCATATATTTGTTGGTCACTGCAGTTATCAAGGCTGTCGTTACCAATGTTACTGTCACTAAGTTGACTATAAGTATCGGAGTCCATTACTTCAGAATAACCACTGTCGTTGCTACTAATATGGTTTCTATAGTAACCACTATTATCATCTTCTAAACTCTCACTTGTATTATTACCGATCAATAATTTTTTATCAACACTGTAAGGATCGTGAATATTATCATCATTAGAGCCACATGTCTTACATTGTGTTTTAGCGTCGTCATGATGACTGGATAATGTTTTTTCGTTACCATGACAGCTATCATGAATACGATCTAAGTCGTCTTCGTTTACATTTTCCAATAGATTCAAATTGTTTTTTATTTTATCCTTGATGAAATCTAAATCATTTCCAACGATAGATTTCACTTTGCGAAGGACATGACAATCACATACACAGTTGACCTCCGAATCGACTGTTGACCGGCGAGTCTCTTTTGTACACTGTTCCTTAGGGCAGAGTAACAATTTGCCTGGCAAAGTATCACTACTTGGAGCTGGGGCATCGGTGTTTTGAGGAACTTTTCCACCAAATGCATTAGGAAACACCTCACGTACAGTTTTAACGCTTGATGTCCGAGGTGATAATTGAAAAACAGCATTTTGAACAATTTCGGTTGGACTAGAACACGAACTCAACTCTATTGAAAGATCTTTATTTGAGCAGTTGAAAGTCGAATCATTATTCAGATCATCTGTTGATAAAGCAGTGTTGGTTAGATCTGTTGCTGATGAGTGTCTTGTAATAATTTGATTGTCTGATGTACCGATAGATGTCAACGACTTCGACCTTCTTGCATGTTCATTTGACCTCTTTACTGACCTTGACCTACTTTCAGTTGACCTTGACGTAGATCTTGGTAAATGTTCCCTGTACTCATTTTTGAGGCGTTGAATCTTATATTCTTTGGCTTTTTCTATCGTTTTATCAATACCATACATATTTAGCGAGTCTTCTATGTTATCCTCGAAGTTAGAAGAGTCATTCGACGTATCAGCGTCTTTGGTGTTATCAATGGATGCGTGTGTGTCCTTGGCACTGGCATCATTCCTCAATGTTCTTTTGATTATTTTACAAAAACTGACGGGTATATATCCAATCTGTCCATTTGATTTCTCGACGCATATCCAACCATTGTGTTCCTGGATTATTTTAACCATTTCGTGCTTAGATACGGCTACTTCCATTGATTCAACGGGGTTAAAGTCATGCTGTACAATCGCCTTAGCAACGTTTCTTCGTTTGGTCGCCATTGTCAACGTGAAGATCTTTCTCAGGAGAATACCTGTTGTTAAGGCAACGGTCACTGTACCTTAATTATATCCCATCAATATTAGAACTTCATCCCGAGTGCTGGAAATAGAAAATGAAAATAGTCAACGATATATCTTACTTCTTTTTAACACCCAAAACATCCATGGAGCAGAGACATATAAAACAGCATTCTGATACTCATAGCACCCTTCTCATCTCAGGGTTGAGAGGAGATGGGGTATCATGGTTTATCATGATGATAAAACAGCATTAAGGTACAAGTTATATGTACATCCGTTATAAGAATTTACAGCGTACTATAATAATATTTGTTTTATTCGTAGGTAAATTACTTTTCCACTTTTCCTACATCCCACCTTGATATCGATTGACTGCCCTGCTCGAAAATTAACGTCTTCTTTTACTTATTTCTAAACGGTATTTTTGGCTTCAAAATTCAAACTGTAATTTCTCTCCTTTTTCATTGGCTTGTTAACTGGTAAATGTCAGATAACGAGGTCACTAAAACAATCAGATAAATCAATTATGGTCCCCTGATTATAGTGTCCTGATTACAGGTTAAAAAGTCCCCCAGTCAAATAACTTCCCGATTCTATAATACATGCTATTGCTAGTTTACATTAAGCGGCAGGGACGTCAGATGGGGGGGGGTGCGATGGGTGCGACCGCACCCCCCTTTGACACCCCTCAAAAAAAATTTGAAAAAAAATTATTTTTTTTGAAAACTTTTTTTTTTGAAATTTTTTTTCATTGACTCATACACTTTGAAAATGCCCAGAAAGCACCAAATAGCATCTCAAAATTGTAAAATTTTCTGGGGGGGGGCAGGGCCACCTCCTACACTCCCCACAAAACAATGGAAAAGTTCTGAATTTATTTTATGTATAGTCTCAGACACTTTTAAAGTGCCCTGAAATCATCAAATACTTTAATCTAGTAGCTACTTGATGTAGTCAATGATTTTTACTTGCCCTCTGGCATCCCCACCCAACATCCCCCTCTGGCACCCCCCCCCTCCTTTGACAACCCTCAAAAATTGAGAAAAACATTTATTTTTCAAATTTTTATTGACTCATACACTTTAAAAGTACTCAGATGCACCTTGATATAGTCAATAATTCTTGGAGACTAACACTTACTCGCCCTCTGGCATTCCCACCCCACCTCGCTCTCTGGCACCTCCCCCCCCCCCTTTAAACCCCCAAAATTGAAAAAAATTGTGATTTTTCATATTTTTTGTTGAGTCATATACTTTGAAAGTGCCTAAAGCACCAAATAGCATATTAAAAATGTAAAACTTTCTGGGAGAGTTGGCCACCTCTCACATCCGATCCCCCACAAAACAATTGAAATAATTCTGAATTTTGTGTATTGTCTCAGACACTTTTAAAGTTCCCAGACATCATCAAATAGCTCCTTGATATAGTCAATGATTTTACTCGCCCTCTGGCACCCACCCAACATCCCCCTTTGACAACCCTCAAAAATTGAGAAAAACAATTATTTTTCAAAATTTTTATTGACTTAAAAGTACTCAGATGCACCAAATATCATTTTGAAATTTTAAAAATTTTCTTGGAGAGTTGGCCATCCCTCAAGTCCCCCACAAAACAATTGAAAAAATTCTGAATTTCACTTATTGTCTCAGACATTTTTATAAGTACCCAGACATCATCAAATAGCACCTTGATATGGTCAATGTTTCTAGGGGACAACCACTTGGTCCCCCTCTGGCACCCCACACTTCACCCTCCCATCCTCTTTGACACCACCCCCAAAATAATTCCCATTGTTTTATTGACTCATACACTTTGAAAGTGCCCAGAAAGCACCAAATAGCATCTAAGAAGTGTAAAATTTTCTACGGGGAGTGGGCCACTCCTCACACCCCATACAAAACAATTGGACAGTTTGGACACTTAAACAGTCACCAAGTGACATAATGAAATCATAAAAATTTCTGGTACCCCACCCCAAAAACTAAAGCATTCATTTACTCAAACGCATTAAAAGTGCTCAGAATTAATCAGACAGCATCTTGAATTGGTAGAATTTTCCTGTGCTGCCCCCTCGCTCCCCTAAGAAGAAATGATTGAAAATCTGAATTTCTTTAAATTGATTCTATTGATTAAAACACCTTAAAGTGTCCAGAAATCTCTGAATGAGATCTTGAACTGGTAAAAAGTTTCGGGTAAACATTTATGCCCTTCCAGCACACCTTCCCCCTATTCCAGTGTTTCTCCAAATTGCTCATTCAATATTTAGTTTAATACTACAAAATAGGCTGAATGGCCCCAATATAGGGAGTAACCGACCCCCCCCCCCCCCCCCCTCTGACTTACGCGATTTGATTTACGCGGCAAAAATTGACAATTTCATATTCTCTTTAGTAAAAACCGCACCCCCCTTGAAGAAAAGTGTCTTACGGGCCTGAAGCGTTTTATAAAAAATTAATACCACACGACACCCGGTGAGAATTATTTCAGTTGATTCCTTTGGCAAAAAAATGTTTATTCGTCAGTCTTGTCCCTGTGACAATTGGTCACAAGACCATCATCGCTACTCGAGCTAGGTCTAATCTTAGTAATTTCGTCATTTAATGTCCATTTAGTGTCAAATGCCCAGAAGCCATTTGAGACTACAAAGATAAAGATGATCAAATTGTGTATTGATAAAGAGGTGTTTATAGTAAGCATCGGTTCCTTGGTTGACTGTCAAAAGGACGAATGCAAGAGGCCATAATTGACAATTTGAAATGACAGTTTAGAGTATGGACAACGATATGGAGAAGCGCAAATATACTATTCTACATATACGAGTAATATTTGCCCGAAATGTGTACCTACTACGAATACCTTGCAATATTGGTACCCCTAAATATACATTTCACCTGGAATTATCTTCCACTAATTACGATACCTATGACATAAATACTTGTAATTTTACTATTATCAGAGATAAGCGTACCCTTCATTAAAATGACACCACAGAATTAGCTAAAACACAAAAATGGACCAGCAAGCATGTTGAGACAGCTATAGGTATTACAAATGCATGTTTCCTTTAAGAA
This sequence comes from Owenia fusiformis, assembly GCA_903813345.2. NCBI lineage: Eukaryota > Metazoa > Annelida > Polychaeta > Sabellida > Oweniidae > Owenia > Owenia fusiformis. The sequence goes on from CAIIXF020000012.1 coordinate 15,006,998, forward strand.
CCCAAAGTACATTGATGGTTCAATGCCCCACAGAGTCCCATATGTACGACGCAATGTTGAATCTATGGGCGTCCCATCGTGCCCCATTGCCTTGGCACATATGTTCTGTTTTAATAAGGTATTATTGCCCGCTAGGCCATCGCTGTCAGAGGGAGGGGGTACATAAATCAGATTGCTTACAACTGTACCACGCGCTTAATTTGTTTATGATGATGGATCATAAAAAATGGAGTCAACTTGTAATCACAAAATATGATCACAGAGTAACATTTTAAACCAGCGGGCATTTGACCCGACAACATAAATTAACCATAATTAATTCCAACAATTATAAATGTAATTTAATCGGATGTTTCTATTATTTGTTTCAAAACGTTATTCGCATTCCTAACACCACATTCAATTCATACATAAACATTTTATTCTCCAAACATTTGCAACTCAGGAAAATTGGTTGGGAATAAATTCATACTGAGATTCATAAATTATCAATAATCGATATTTCCATCAATCTTCTAATTTCAAGTTTCATTCAATCTCAAAACATTTCTTCAAACCAATTTACCGCTTTTCAATGCATTTCTTTTCCTGATATGTTCGCTATTATCTAATGCCATACTTCATAGTATCGCTTACTTTACAAAATCAATGGTAATTTCCAGGTAGACTTAAAAATATAATGATACAATAATTAATCCATGAAATAAAGCATAACAGAGGACTTTTCGTGCATTATTCACTTTATCTACTGTAAATACAAGGAAGGAAATTCAGGAAAAAGACAAGTTATCTCAAAACGACAGTTACATTGTCTTCTCCCTGTAGCACAGCTAATGACATCACAGTCTTTCAGTTCCTTTATAGCCCCTTTAATTGCAAGTTGAAAACGAAAAATGCGATGGGTATCAGAACGTCATTTCACACGTTATAGAGTACCATTTTTACCCGCTAAGATATTTTTCTAATGTCATACCTTTCAGAATTCCATTGCGATTTCCATTATATCAATGATGTCCTTTGTAATTTCACTAATAACGTTATTATTATGCGGTTTCATATACACTAACTAATGTATTCTCCTTTGTTATCAACTAATATCATCTTCGTTGTTTAATATTAATTTGTGCAAATGATATGACGAATGCCAAGTTCCCGATTCCTTATCACGAGTACATCGCTTTTAATGTTGCTTCCTTTATTCACGCGTGTTATTACGGTTTTCGTATTCTGGTTTTGTATGCGGATCAAAATACGTAACTGGCATACAAAATGTTCCAAACGTAAATTGAATTAAATATGCACCAATTGTCTTAACTTTTTTTTAAACACAATGTACTTTAAAGTATTGCAACCCAAACTGTAGTTTCTAAAAAGTATGAAACTCGGGTAGAGTTATGCCGGGTTGCTATGGTAACAAGACCCCATTTGGAACACCCTGTAGTTGTTAACGATAACGGATTTATCTGAATGTAATAATATGATACTCTATTTTCAATGATTTTACCCCCATCATCGCATGTTTATAATAAATATTTAACTAACTTTATGTTTTGATATAGTGATTCATTATCGGATGATCCTAACGGTTTTCAATAGTTTTATTTTACTTCATCTACTAATTTACTAAGCTCTACCATCCAGGTGAGAGGATTCTAGCGTACCTCACTTCGTGACAAGAATGAAAGAGAGCGTTTCCAGTAACACTATTGAAACCCATCCTGGATTTCCAAGGTATGAATGATGTGAAAATCAAACTGGGAAACGAGTAAGATTGAAAACAAAATAAAGTAAAAATAATTCTTTACCTTTTACCGAACAGTGCTTAGTTTTTTAGTTCTTTAAAAGAGAGCTTCGTCTACATCCTTATGTACGTTCTGACAACCAAGAGTTTAGACACGTCTACCCCGCTTCTACCTATCTTCTAAACTTAATTAAAAGAGTATTGTCTTCGTGTACTTCTTAGCATGCGCTTATCCGATAGATCTATTTGCCTTCCCTTGCTCGCCTGTCTAGGGAATTCCAGGGTAAATAACTAAATTTCCGACTTTGTATTGATATTTTTGATCGACAAATGGAATGATAATGAACCTGAAAAAATCATCGTGGGAGTATCCCTCTACCCCCTGTGATATTTAATCCAAGAGATGTATCCTCCCATGATGCAATTCTTACCACTTCGACCAATGGAATTGATAATCTATAACCAATTAGGATGGGTTCTTACGGGCTGGTACTATAATCCCTTGTAATAACTAAGGGATATCCTTTGTCTTTGATCAAGATATTTAAGACAATTATTAAGCGGCCCTAGTTATCTCTGCGGGGTTTAATAACCTAATAGCTAATCATTGTCTGTGTTCTGTATGATTGATAATTAGGATTAATTAATAGACGGATAAGCCGGTCAATATTATTATTTAGATTTGTGACATCAAAATGATGTATGAACTGGTTGAACATATTGGAAGATGCATAGTCTCAAAATCTGCCTAGAATTGTAAACCGTAGACCGTGAGCGGAATAATTGCTTTATGGGGCTATGCGCCAAACTGTTATTTTCAATTTGTATTCATTTCCTGCAGCATATTTTTACTTCTAATTGAATGAACGTATTCTTTATACCAAGGCCAATAGAAATACAAAAGGAAAACAAAGAGTATGTTTTATGTATGCTACAAAGATAATGTTTTAAATAACTGAATAACATAAATATTGTTCTAATCAACTTAAATTAGCATATAAAACATGCAAAGCATAGCGGATTTGCCGGAGGATTAGTGTCAAAAACGAATTCCCATAGATTTTCTTGTATTAAAAACACCTGTCAAAAATGTCAGAATACGTCTTATGCACATAATAAGGCCAATTTTGGGTTTTCACGGCATTATATGGCATGAAGGAGATAGTGACTGAGTGTCACAATCGATCATCTATGGCCATCACGAGAAATCAAGAAAAAATGTAAATGGCATTCTATTCAATGTTTGTTTCCAGAATATCTCTAATTGGAAAACGGAAGGATGTGATGAGTTTCCAAAAATATGTGATGTGGAGACATTTGTTGAACAATCAATGGTGCAAGCCACAACGAGCCACAAAATCATTACCCTTTGCATTCGTTCGACTTCACTTCTTAAAAGAGAGCTCCGCCTTGTAGTTTAACTAGACTCTGCACGCAGGGTACAAAATCATTTATAGCGACGAAAATTATATTAATATCGTAAAAGTCATCAATTCAACTAAAAACTAATTCTGTACTTACACGTTTCTTGTTTTTCCCTATATTTTTGCGTTTTGTGCTTTCAAATACTGATATGGATTTGTATCATGTCCTCATTAATTTTGCTTTCCAAAGCTATGCTTTATCTTCCCTTGCAAGCAAATCTTTATCAGATGATGTGATTTTTAGATAACACTTTTTTAGAGTACGTGTAGGTGTTTTATCTGTTCATTGAAATGTTACGTTATCGGAACAAGTACTAATCAGAACTAATCAGTTTGTTCGTTTCCTCTATCGATCACTCAGCCTCACTGTAAATGCTTTCACATGTATCCGTTGAAAATATCTATACTTTTACCCTGCGCGCAGAGTCTAGTTATAAACGAAGACGAAACTCTCTTTTAAGATGTGAAGTCGAACGGATGCAAAGTGTACATACTTCCCAATAAATCAGAAATAAACTTTGTCAAATATTGTTTGACACTCAGGGGAAATCTCAAAAATAATGTCAGACAATCTATTACTGTTCTTACTCTCGAAACGGTCGTCAATGTCAATGTGTGTATATATTTTGACACGAACCCTTTGAAATTTTGAATTCCAAAGATTAATACTTTTATATTTGTAATTAGCATACTTCCGGGGCATTACTTAAAGATGTAGAGAAATCAGCTAGCATTGATCCACGGGCATTGATCTCACTGTCTGATTTATATCCGAAGTTGTTTACTTTTGAATACCCCTTTCCATTGTGCAACTACAGGCTACTACCACAAAGCTTCCAACCTACAGTTTTTTTGTCGGAATTGCACTTTCAAGTCTCTCCAGAATAAATTAATTGGGGTCAGGTGAATTTCATCGAGGGACCCCATTGAGGTTCATAGATTTTAAGTATCTATAGTTTATCATTACAGACTGGAGTGGTTCTCAGTCGATTGTAATCATGTTTACCCTCAAACCCTCATGGACAATACCTCTGTCATATTTTTGGTCAGAGTGTTTTGCGTCTCATGGGCAATTCCATGGGTCCAAAGGCAATTAATGAACAATACTAATGCCGTTAAAGTTACCTAAAGAATGAAATTTATTCAAATTGTATCGAAAATATAATTTCCAAAGCCATAAAAAACGTCTGATAATCGAATCGTCTGCAAGAATTTGGATGTCACGTGACCTCCGTTGTTGACCTTACGCCATTTTGTTAAAGATCACATACACATATGTTTGTATATTCCAGTTGATCCGATTAAACTCGATACCTGTTATAATCTGTGTACAATCTAGGGACGATAATCAGTAATATAATCTGATAATTCCTGAGTTTACAGATAACATTGATAACTGCAATATCCTGCTAGAACGAAGCTGGGAACTTTTTACCCGACTTAGAGATTACTCCTTAGGGAGAAGAGGAAATAACAAGAGAATATCGCCCCAATTCACTTGTTTAGTGCAATGTTGTTTATTATGCTAAAATGAAAGTGCTTTATATGGCCTTTTGGGGATATTTTGGACAATTTTCTTTAAAGTGACACTTTTAAATCTGGAATTAACTTTTGACCCTTTGGTTAAAGGTATATGTGCGTTGTTCAAAAATTACTTCTCGAGTTTTTTGTTAGGTGTTTGTTTTATTGTATATTGTTGTGATGCGAGTCTGACAATTTTCTGAGATGCTTTTCTCAGAAAAGAAATGATTATTGGAAATCGTGACATACCCCTTCGCTGCCATGCCTACAGATTGCATTCTGAGATATCGTAAATTGATGTGCTTACAAGTATAAATACAAAATGTAGAAAACGTGATATATCCTTTACAATATGTTCTCTGATTTCTCATCCAATATTTATATTGCATGTAACATAATAATGAGCCTCCAGACAATCGACGTGAGTCACTGTGAGACTTATGAACCGTTCAGTGACCTATGAGGGGGAGACGTACCGTACCGGTGGAAATTTATCACTTCTGTTAATGAAATCATTAGTACGATTCCACTGTGGTAAGCCTCACCTTCTCCGTGTCTGTCTTCCTGGACACGATGCAACAGAGAGAGATATTATAAGTTCCACAACAATTCATATGAGTTTCGTTTAGCAAATCAATTTGCAATTAGACTTTGGAATGATTGTATCATCTTTTCAATAGCGATGGCAACGTGAGTAGCCCGGGGAGCCACATCATATTGTTTCTTAAATGAGAAACCTCTCGATCTGGACTTGATTAGAATTAACGACTATTTCTGAAGGAATGTGTATCAAAAAGATTATATTGAATAAGTAACAACCATTGCAATATAATACACGAAGTATTGATTAATTAAACATCTAATTAACACTCGAGAGCTTAATTACAACTTTCTCTTTGAAGTTTCCGCCGTTCTATTTTCATATCTGAAGCTCCTATATATTAAGAAAACATACTTATTGTTTTTCCATCTTTATGTCTATTGAAATGACTCGACATCACACTTCTGATTAGATACAATGTTTATCTTATGCATAATCCGTATTGCAATTTTGAAATTATTTGAAGCTGCTGAGGGTGTCAGACTTAAAATGTTAGCTTGTGCTGATGTCTCTGTTTCATGAAAAGGGTGATATACTAGAATATTGGCCGGAGTGTAAACCAATCAAGTTCGTGTTTAAGTATTTTCAATATCTTACCTTAGGTGCATAAGATATGGAGTTCCTAGTATCAGGGAAATATCAATAATTATATTTTAACTTCAAACTTGTATTACCGTACGAAATTGTGTTCAAACGCCCTGTAATAAAGGAGTCTCGTTTCCTTCTTAGAATAGAGGATAATGTCTCGTAATCGTACAATGTAAATATTTGAACCCCTGTCCCTGTATGTGATCGTACAACTCTTTTATCATTCTCAATGTCTCATCTGTGATCTTAATTTTAGTTTTAGCTGACTGGAAGATATTCCAAAGAAAGATCAATCATGAGATATTGTCAACTTACCGCTCGTTGAAATATGTTTGTCTCTCGGTCAAGGGTCAATTCTTCATGGCAATGGAGCCGTGAGATTACGACACTCTTCTCAAAAGTTTAGCAACACAATCATCTTGATTCTCAAGGTATATATTAAACCAGATTTTTATCATTTTATATCTGAGACTCAGACTAACACCTAAATTAGTTTTACATGAATTTCAATTTCAAATACGAACAAGCTATCTGATATAGAATCAAATGAAGAGTTTTTGATGAAATTGTACTTTACTTACTAGTATTTACCTTGCGCGCAGAGTCTAGTTAAAAGACGAATAGCTCTTTTAATGATACATATTACGATCACAAAATCGTCGTTAGATGTTTTGTGAAGGTCACATAAACAGGTGGTTAAAACACCCGTTAAATTTTTCATCATTTGGTTTTTATCACATTTTGATCTGTCATACCAATGCAAAAAGTAACAGAATAATTAAGTGCTTTTGATAACACAATCACGGGCGTAAAATTCAGACCGAAAAACGGTGAAAATAATGTGTATGTGTAGCGTTATCCCAATATTGGCAAATGGTACATAGTGTGTGTATCCTACCTTTTCGGAGCTCTTCACCTTATAACCAGTTAATGAATTGTCAATATAACAATAACAATATCATCGATCTTCTGGGATTCCATGAATTTCTATGGATATTCACTTTTGATCTACTTTTTAAAAAGTACTGTTTTAAATTCTGTATAACACACTCACCTTCATTTTTAGAGTTGCATTATCCCCCGATATGCAGAAGTTTGTTTAGTTTCGTTGCTTAGTAACAAACGAAAATGACATTGAGGATGACACAAAAATTATTACCACTTACTTTTATAGTTCAATTTATAATAAATTTATCCAAAAACTGTTAATGTGCCCGGCCGAAAGGAACACAGACCACGATTGAATTAAACGCTATTAATAAAACTACAGAGCGTACCCACGTGTTTAAATATCAAGATCCATGTACAGTGAAACCTGTCCACTGTGTCCAGAGAGAATACTTCAACAACTGACTAAAATTTATTCATTATTGACAGGTACTAGTATTCACATTTATTGGATTAAAATAGAAGAATCAATACGATATGCAAAGTTGTAACTGAAAAGTGTTCATATTTCAAGACATTTAACTTTTAAAAGGTACTCACGGATATGCTGTTTTTTATACTTGCACTTTAAATTTTATTTCATTTTTTACTGATTGGCACTTGAGTTACACGTAATGGCCAATTTGTAATCTTAACTCATATGTAAACTAAAGAGACTTTTCATCAAACAGTAAAAACAACTGTCTACATAGAGTTCTGCGTTTAACATCCCATTGATTAAACATTGCAAATAAAGGGCGGTCCATTAGAACTTAAAGTAGCACTTAACTTTTTTTACCCTCAAACAATTCTTTTGAATACTTGGAGCTTAAATTCTTTCCTAGTTCCTACAGAGCCAACCAGTTAAGAATGGGATTCATAATTGTTTAATAAAATATTTATTAATTCACACTATGCAAAACCTGAGACAGGGAAAACTTTTTTGATTAAAGTTCAAATATTTTTTAACATACGAGGAAACTATCAATTTATGTTTCTGAAAGGGTATATCTCTCACATATCTAATGTTCCCTCTTAATAAAGCATGTTACTTTGTGTACTTTTCAAACTGAGTTTCTCTAGCAAAACGTGGTGTGCATTTAATGAGCTTTAAAAAGTGTTTGAACTAAAAAAAAGTGAATCTGATAACCGCTGTTTAATGACAGAGAGTGTGTATTTAAAGGATGTAACGACTGAGAATTGAAGGTTATACGGCACATTGTACTTTAAGTTATTTATATTTTTAAATATTTTAACCTTGGTGTACTATGCGATTAACTTTTATCCACAAATGTTTTACTATCTTTCCAAAGCTTTATTCTCTTATTTTTAGCAGACATTTTACTTTATTTCTGGAATGTGTCCTCTTTTCTTCATTGACTTGAAAACACTTAAATATCCCTATACTTTATATGTATTCCCTGATGATACAGGGTGACCGGAAAAAAAGGAGACCATTGAAGTAATCAATTTCTCCTAAACTAGACAAGTGCCATCAATGAAATTTTGCATACACTGGAACAGTTATATGGAAATTTGTTACTGAAGGTTTCAATACAAGCATTCAACTGGTTCAGGAGCTATGATCATTTACATAACATGCTCCAAATAGGCACAATTGAGACCAACGCAGAGTTGGATTCATATGGCAAACTACCCTTACATGTTCTGCCCTCTATGGCATTATTATGGCATTACATATAGCAGTGATTGCCTTCTTTAGGTCAACAATAGTCTGAGGATTGTTTTGGTATAGATTGTCTTTCAAATATCCATACAAAAAGAAATCAGCAGGATTCAAGTCTAGGCTGTAATGGCAATGAAGGGTTATCTGACATGTGGTTCATCATCCTGTTGCCAAAGTGCTGATTTACCCAATCTTAAGAGTCACTTTAGGTATTGGGCATAGTGCCATGTTACTAAAACCACTATATGGCACAATTAAATCCAATATGGAAACCAAGGGCTGCCCAAAACCTCCTTAGGATGATACTGTAACTGAGTGGGACCACTGAGTCAGAAGCCATAGGTCAGATAAGCTTCGTCTCCATACACCTCAAATTTGAATCCACCTGATTTCTTTTTGTGGGGCAATTTGAAAGACAATGTGTACCAAAACAATCCTGAGACAATTGCTGACCTAAAGGTGGCAATAAATGCTAAATGTAATGCCATAACAAGGTCGGAATATGTAAGGGTATTTGCCAAATGTATCCAGCTCTGCGTTGGTCTCAATTGCGCCTATTTGGAGCATGTTATTTAAATGATCATAGCTCCTGAACCAGTTGACTGCTTGTATTGACACTTTCAGGAACAAATTTCCATAGAACTGTCCTGATGTATGCAAAATTTCATTGATGTCACTAGTCTATTTTAGGAGATATTGCCTATTTCAATGGTCTCCTTTTTTTCCGGTCACCCTGTATCAAACAAATAAAAAGAAATTTAGGAATCATTTAGGTTTACCACATCCCTCCTGTCAGCCTGTCCGCCGCTTGCAAATTTCAATACAAGGGAGCGTTGGTATCGCGATTTGTTGGAATCAGTTATCTAGCTTTATTTCGAAACTTTTTATCATATATCTACTTGTCTACATCAGTTAGCTAGTTAACTTACCAGCTACAGGAATAAATTGTAGATTGTTATTTCCGTTTTATTTATAGTGATACTTCACTGTCCGTACCTTCAATATCCTTTGCATTCAATCGGTGTAAAGAATGACGATCAATGACTCACGGCATGTGGTTAAAAGTACTGACTGATATCCTCTATCCACAGACGCTATATCCCCATAGTTCCCTCGGTAGTTCAGTCAAATACTGTAAGATATTGGGATACGTAATCGGGTGCAACATAAAAGGTCAGTTTATATAATATCAACTCGTATTTCATACAATATAAAACAACAAAACAGTGTATTCTTAATCCCATTGACGTATGTCTAAAAATAACAAATGTATAAGACATTTGATATCTTAAATCTGTTATTCTGTTATTGAAAGAATGGACGATCAATGGAATTTGGGTTTGCAACAATGACCATTTACAACTATGATAACAGTTTATTCGACTTATTGTGGATTATGAGGTGCTTTTGTTTGTCTTTTATCTGGATTTGGCAAGAGCTTCTGGTCTATTTCGCTTCTGGCCGGAGGTAGTTGTTTCTTTTGGCAGAACTTTCAGTTGAAATCCATCAACGCTTTCCACTGGCTCTAATAAGATGGGACAACAGAAATCTCGTTTAACTTTTAAGTCCAACATACACCAATTGGGCAAAATTCAGCAAAATCTCCTTGCCCCATGAAGTACCCTGCGTGCAGAGTCTAGTTAAACTACACTCGAAGACGAAGCTCTCTTTTAAGAAGTGAAGTCAAACGAATGCAAAGGGTACCCATGAAGTCACACGAAGTATTAATACTTGTAGATGTGTCATAAACAATACCAAGAAATTACAATCAAGAAACCGACATTATTGCAAATGATGGAATGTATGAACTTCAATCTCAACTTTGGCAAATGTACCCTAATTGCCATCGTGGTAGGCAACGCCCTCTCCATCTCTTTCCTTCTGGAAAAAGAGAGAGAGATGCTGTGAGTATCAGAATGCCTCATTTCCAGCGCCAAGTACACTGGGGGGATGCAAATGAAGCTCTCTTTTAGACAATTAAAATGAAAGTATTGAAAATATCTCTTCATCCTTGCCCAAATACATTCTAGTATCAAGAATAGATTTACAGAATTAATTCCATTGACATTTTTAATCATATGATTAATAATAGCCTACATCAAGCAAGGTAAACAGAATTTTTTGAGTACCATTTGCTGTAGTAGTATCAAATTTGCATCTGTCATGTTTGTAAAAGACAGATTCACCAACATGTACCATAAGTATTAGACTCTCCGACGCTCTGGCCCTCAGCCGGTTCTTATTAATTAAAGATAACTCAAAATTACTGATGCCGATCGTAACAATATTATATCACAAGGGTAGACTTACTCACAGGTAATCAACACAGGTAGCGAGCAGGTGCTCGAATCATGATCGAACTGACATTTCATGCCGTAATGGAACATTCACTAATTCACATTGTTTAGGATTGCAAAATGATTGTTTGATTGTTTAGCATTACCCTGATTGCTGCCACGCGTTTTGTGACACACGCACGCGCGTGATATTGCAGAATTACGAACGATAATCATTTTTGAGTAAAATGAGGGACGTAACATTAACCCCGGAACATTAAATTTCGGAATGGGACTCACCATTTTCTGAAAAAATATTTTGTCCGTTCGGATTTTTGAACTGTAAATGAGTCTTAGGGACTTTTTAGGCTTGGTTGAAAACATTGACTGGTAGGGTAAATTATTAGTATTAGATTCTAAGAGAGAATGTCCAAATTAAGAGTAGGTCCAATGTTTTCTAAGGAAAAACCGGGGGAAACGCCCTGGTCGGAGCAAAAAGGTGAGGACCCCCTCCCAATAATGGTACATCCTTCCAAACAAAAATCAGAAAATAATTAAGTGTGTAAATTAACACAATGGCGTCCTAAGTAAACCCACTGTTCATATTGAATTAATTAATGAACTACTGGTTAAAGGTAGAGGTAGAGGATAAAGCTATTTCATTAATTAAAACTGAACATACCAAAACAAATATTATTTTTCATTTCCGAATGATAAATGGCTCCAAAATTTTGCTATGATTTCTATTATTTTACACTATAGTATTTTTATTCCTTGCTCCATTATTTTGCGATAACATTTCCCAGTATGTAACAAAAAATCAAGACCACAATCTCATAAGAACATTTTTGTCAAATTATAAAAAATCAACAATATTTTCTAAAGTCTTATGGTAGTCAATCCCTTCACACATTAACATATTAACAATTGTATAAGTATTAATCAATTAATGAATAAATGACATGAGCTTAGTTTTAAATGTAAAAATATGATCATTTAGAGGATATCCTATGATTTTGAGGAACATTTTTATCTTCGAGGTAATATTAATATCTGCACGAGAGAGCAAAGCGAACGAGTGCATATCAATATCACCGAGTAGATTAAAATGATATTCTGAAAAAATCATAGGATGTTCTTATTAATATTATCCTACACTACAAGGAGTGTACTAAATGTTTAAAGAGAGAATCAGATATAGCGAGCAGGCTAAACTAAAAATTGTTTCAATTTTAGAATATTTTTGGCTCATGTCATTCCTTGTCATGTCTATTTTCTAAAAATCAGAAAAGTGCATACTTTATTTATTTTATTTTTTTTTATTCATAGAATTTATTTTACAAATACATAACGTACATAAACATTATACACTTGTAGTGGCTTTGCTGAAGGCATTATCAGCCACTTGATTTATAATTGCAGGGTGAAGAAAAAAGAAACATTTAAATATGGACTCAAGAGTGAAGTGAGTGGTGGCAGGGAAACCTACACTCCCCTCCATAAGTTTGGCAACCTTTTTTCCCCCATTGAACTACGTGTTAAAGCCTCTTTACCTTTGAATTTTTATTTACTTAACCTGCGATGAAAATACTTATACTATTGATGGAAACGTAATTTGACTTTAATTCCAATACCTCCAAATTTTCTCAATTTTTTTCCTCAATTACAGTAGGTCGAAAATTGATGATGAATTTGATGAATTTTTGAAAATCGACATTTCCATGTTAACCAATGGGAAATGGTAGGTTTGCCGCAAGTCATATGACAGAATATCCATCCATCTGAGTCCTTGCAAAAAATACGAGTTAGGCAGGTAATTGAATTTGCTAACTTTATTTAACAAAAAATTGATATGTTTCTTCAGGTTCAACAAAGTTATAGGGCTTTAAAGTCAAAATTGTTTTTCAAAAAACCTCTCCCATTGAAATAACACAGGAGGCGAAAAATTCTTTTCAAAAATGACTTTGAAGCGCTGTAACTTTAATATTCATCAAATAAACTAAACACTTAGTGTTCAAAAAAGTTAGACAATTCAATTTTCTATATGAAAATATTTTTTGCTGAATCTTTTACTGAAAAGATATCCTGATTTCTGATTTGCCCCGAACCCTCCATTTCCCATTGGATTACATGGGAATGACGATTTTCAAAAATTCATCAAATTTATCATCAATTTTCGACCTATTGTAATTGAGGAAAAAATTGAGAAAATTTGGAGGTATTGGAAATAAAGTCAAGTTACGTTTCCATTAATATTATAAGTTATTTCATCGCCGGTTAAGTAAATAAAAATTCAAACGTAAAGAGGCTTTAACACGTAGGTCAATGGAGAAAAAAGGTTGCCAAACTTATGGAGGGGAGTGTACACATTTGCACATTTTTCTAAAAATGATGCAGTGAGCTTGAGAATTTAGTTAAGTTTGAATCCCCATAAAGAAATAATTCTACTTTGTCCCTCTTGTGTTTGAATTGAGAATAACCAGATTAAGAAAAGCTAAATTGTTTTCCAACTCTTCTAAGAATGGAGCACGGAGAATACAGGAAAAAATTACATGAATTGTTGTTTCATTTGCATGGCCACAAGAACATGCAGGTGAAGTAACGTTTGTAAAATTATGAGAGTATAGATGGGACTTAAAAATTAAGTCACAACGAACCTTGTTAAGTATAATTTCTTGATTTCTTGAAATATTAAGTTCAGAGGATCGAATAATTGAATTAGATAACTCTTTCTTTGCCCTTGACTTAAATATACTTAAATTTTCAGCTTCTATGAGGGGCTTTGAAAGGGTATTCCAATCTATCATTGCTTGTAAAATACAGGATCGATGTGAAAATGATGTAATTTTTGTTGGGATTTGGAATGGAGCAATTCGTCGAACATTAACTGTATGATGTCTACGAAATCTTTGGAAAATACTTATACTTTATACTGCATACTTTATTCCAGGAAAACAAAGGATTTTTACAATAATGTATTATTTTTCTATAAGAATGGTAACCATTCTTATTATTTGGGAGAATTTAAACATTTGTCACTCAGTTTTGCACTTTGAATCATTAATAACTTCACCAATTTATAACATATTGTGAATCTTTTGGGAGATATTGTATTTGATATTGCAAGGAATAGGTCAATTATACATGTTGCTTGTAATTTTGTCACCCCCTATAGATCAGATTCTGCCTTTAATATCATTTCAAAATGAATTTCATGCCAAATTTCAATTTGGCGGGAAATCCATACTCGTTTCCCAGTTTGATTTTGAAAACATCATATCTTGGAAATCCAAGATGCGGGAAATCAACAAGCGGAGTATATCGTCACTATATCCTCCGCATATTGGGTTTTCCGGAGTATATCGTGGCGATATCCCCCGGTTATTCATTTTGCCAATAGATATCAAATTTATTTTTTAATGTTATCATACATTTAGCACACTAAGTGTAGGATAATTCATGTTACCTTGATCATTTCCACATCCAATATTTATTTTCCAATTCAATGCTACCAGAATGATCAATCAATAATATGAATATCAATAAATGATCGCTTTTAATAATAACCAAATTACAAAAATATTCCTACCTGTAAATTTCATCTTTACAATTTCCACTTTTCACATCCAACACTGATTTCCTTGTTTCTGTTTCTAGAATCCATAGACATGTGCATTACATCACCTATTATGGACTTCAGCTGTCTATGGGGCCTCCGTAATTATATTGTACAAGATTTCAAACGCTACGAGGCCAGTGTTAAGTCAGATTTCTTCATCGATATTACGTGTATTACTGGCTACCAATCCCGTAACGTTTATAATGCCATTAATAATTCCAAATATTTTGATCATAAATCCAATAAATGTTACCGCAAGCATTTGTAGGTTTTCCTCCACCAAGGAACGCTTATTGCAGTTTAATACACATGAATAATTTATACAAATAATTCCTGTTCAACAAAATCAGTGTCACGTCACTACAAACCAGCAGCACATACCCTTTGCAAGACCTTAACCCTGTCTAGTGTCTACACTCTTCAGTATTAAAGTTATGATTTAACCTTGTCTTTTTAAATGAATGTATTTGCTTTCCATCATTACCTGTAATTTATAAGTAATACTTTATAAACGATGCCTTGTATTTTTGTTTTGTTATTTGATAGTTCATTTTTTACATCATATGTTGTCTAGTAATTTTTTGTCAACATTTGTCACTTTATAAGGATATGAAGTCGGAAAATCTCACTAATATATTTTTGGCTTTTATGACATTCATTAAAATATTCAAACTTCGATAATATTTCTTGAAAGATGCATTTGTGAGCATTAATATCCCAAAAATATGAAATTATCTTTGATAGTCAGAGTGTATTGTGGCTAGCTGATATAGACTCAGGGTAGCCAGTATATTTTTTCCCTGTTTTGTGGCATATTATGTCTCGATCAATAATTACATGTACTAATATAATAATATTAATATTTTACCTACAATCATCAAATTACAATTCATGGATTTTTTTCTATATTCTGTTGTTTTCACCTGCTGACTTTGCCACTTGTCAGTCTCTGTTCGTCTGCTACACAATTATGACACTGATTTAGAGATAAGCCGCTGTAAAATATGTTCATTTCATTTCGGCGTCATACGATGCTCTAATTTGTGTTTTTTTAATTTGGGATTTTTCCATTTACATGCTACCAACTATCTTTTACAAGCCATTGACAAAACAATCAGCATTTTGAGCCTATATGCTGACATTTTCAATCATTAGAATTCATGAAAAGTTCATATTTGGATAAAACATCCTTTATAATAGAGTTTTAGTACATTTTACTTACTTCAATTATTGAAGGTAAATCTAAGGATAACACTATTTAAAAACAAGCCATATACTTAATTCACCCAATAGAACTTCTACTTAACCCCATAGGGTCTAACGATCTCTTAAAACAACACATGAATAAACTTGAATTAAACTTTTACTTTGAAAGAGTTAATGCATTTTTGCATAACATTTAAAAGTACAGGTGTTATGTCACCCATAGCTTTGTAAATTGACTTTTACAATAAAACTGTCTGGATGTTTTGCAAACTGTAAAAACATCAATAATGATGTGTTGTCAGGATTATGTGACGTGGTTGTATTTATGAGTTTAGAAACATTTAGATTGTTTCTCATAGAAACACCTGCTATTTTCAGTTAATTTGTCATTTGTTAGCTTTTTGTTATCAATGTTTGTTATGGGTCAAAATGTCAAATCAATTATTCTACACTCTCAGATAATTGTGCAAAATTGTTTTGTCCTCTTTTTCAAATTATTCTTGAAAAAATATTTTCTATATTTAGATAATACATACATTGTACATTTAAGGATTTAAGCCTTGGACTCAGTGCATTGTGTGTTGAATCTTTCCACGAGGATGTTGTTTCCAAATCTTTGCATGACCCAATGTCATTGGGGGTAACACCCAAGTCACATTCGTCGTACGGAGGCCGTGCGTCGACCGTAGATCAATTAAATCAGTGTATTTCTGCGGCGAGCTTAGGAAAACTACGCTCGCCTTGCGGCCTCCGTACGGCGTATCCAGTTTTTTACAGGCCACAGGTCGCCGTAGAAATTATTACTCGGAGTTATAATATTTGTTCATTTCTGAGGTCCCAATAGAAATCAACTGGCTCAACAAGATTGAATCATTATTTGTCAATGTTTCACGATCACTTTTCATTTGATATTACATCCTAGCACTATGAATAACATTTATAAATTGTCCCGATGTAAATAAAATGAAAAAAGTATTATTTATCAACAGAAATTTAAAATTCATCGTGCGGCTGCCGTGGGAAATGTGAAATGTTACTGGCCGCAGAAATGATAGACCGCAAGGTCGCCGTAGGAAATGTGACTGGGGTGTAATTGATGTAAATCTCATCTTCGATAACTCGAACATATTTTGAATTCATTATGCTATGTAACTTACAAAACAAAAACATTTTGATATAAACCTTCTTTTCCGCAAATCATTGAGAAAAAATGTGAATGCAGAAAGTGTTTTAATTGACTTTTAAAATTAAAAAATAGTGGTTGATTCAATTGGAACCTTTTTCAAGCTTAGGTATTTTTAGAATAGAAGGGTTTTACCCAAAGTTTATTAGTGGTACAAATTGAAAACATTTGATATGACAACATTCTGGGTATATCAACATTACTATCTGCAACCTACGACATCATAACTTACCAATATCGACATGGTCAATATACCTTTATATAGTTTTTTTATTCCATTTCTATATTCAACAATATAAATGCCACATTTTTGGGAAAGTTCAAATGAATTTTGTGTTGATAGATAGATGTCAGTTGAGTAAAAGTCTATACTACAGCGCCCTCTATCAACTAGATGCACCACCAGTATCTGATGTCCCAGCATGCTCTGATTTTTTGATATCTGAAGTAATCTGTGAGAGATCCTGGATGAAAATCTGGATCTGTAAAAAGGAAAGAGTGAAAAGGACTGAAATTAACTAAATCAATTAATGAAATTAAGAAGAGCAAAAGACACGAGAGCATTAACCGTAAGGCAAGGCCTGGAAATCAGACACTTTCTGGATGTCCAGAATGAAATAAATGACCAACAGTTGATTGGGAAGATTTCAAAATCTACCCCCTCCCACTTCCCCCCCCTAAAGGTAGCGAGGCTATACAATTATTTTTTCAATGGAAGTCGGTGTTATGACCTGCCGAGTGCCCACTTACTTTCTGCAACTGTTCAGCAGTATCTTCAGAATGTGCACTAGTGTCTTTCTCTTGCCTATTTACAACTTGATATAAATTATATGATGCCCTGTAAAGGAAATGTAATTCATGAACAATAGTATCTCTACACACAGTGTTTCCCCCTGATGGAAATTTGTTTTCGATCAACTAAGTTCATTGAGATTTAATTAATAATATGTAAGTGATAAAAACTATTTGATTTAAATGACAGTATGTTTTACAGATGCCAACTTAGTGTTAAATCTTCCTGATATTACATTTTTATTCTGCCTAGGAGTAAAGTTCTCTTGGCAGCTGTATTTTTGATGTGTGTAAACAGTGATTCCCATTTCTCTGACTCAATTTGTGCTTTGTCTAATCGTGTTTGTAGACCCGACAGTTTGTTATTGAAGCCTAGAATCTCATAGCGTTTTTTCTGAAAGTTTAAACAAGCAGAAGAGAGTGAAATCAGCAATGGTTTGAATATGTCATGGTTATTAGAATGCCGATTTGTTAAAAATTGGACACCTCATGAAGCAAAAAACTACTTCTTCCCGATTCTTACTAATATATAGTGTTGAAGCCCTTGATTCCAAATATGCTTTCGGTCTTGGAATTCGACCTCCGGGTAACCTTGAAAAGGTCAACAAGTTTAAAATTCAATTGACCTTTACCTTTGACCTTTATCGTAAAATGACGTAAAATTTATTTCCTATTAAAGGAGACACTATAGCTGTTTGCCTAGATTTTGTACATGGCATAATCTCACTCATTCTTAAAAATTGGTCACCTTGGTGGGGCAAAATTTGAAAACTAGGAATTGCATCCCAATGAAGTATTGAGAACCCTGATTCCAAATATCTTTCAGCTTTGGAATCCGATCTCTTGGTGGCCCCAAAAAAGTCAAAAAGTTCAAAAATCGGTATTGCTAGACTCGATTCAAAATTGCTTCAATTATATTCAGCATAACCCAGAGAGATGGAATAGGACAACACATTTTTGCACATATAATTAATTTGCAAAAACATAAATCAAAAGAAATTAGTGATAATTGAACAGAACTCAAATCTGGGAAAACCCCGGCCCCACTAACAAAAGAGTGTTTGGGCAGCAAGATTAAGTTTGAAACAGTTTTGTTAGGTACACTACCTCCAAAAAGCGTGAAAACTTCTGTTTTTGGTCTTCTATTAAATCCTGGTCCGCATGACTTTTTTCAATGAGGTCCTGGAAGAAATGTAAAATGCAGTAATGCATAGCATGTAAGGCACAATTCACCCATGGGCTTTTTTATTTACTTTAGTTGTCAAAGTCAATATAACACCCGGTATCTATTCGTCGATACAACATCTGGTCAACCGGTAATAGGAAATGAAGAGTGAAGAGCAGGTGTCCATTCGAACTATGAATCGTAGGCACGGCCGGGGAAAGTATTGGGAAGCTGAATCTGTTCCTGGTCAAGTAGGCCATCTCGTTTGAAGTACGTTGTCACACGATCTGATTACAGAAGGTTGACAAGCCCCACTGAAATACTTTTCAAAAACTTGTCTTGGTACGAGTTCTCCTTACTGGTATCAAATTGTATCACCAAAATCTCTCAAGAATCTTCTCTAAAGTGTTTCAATCATTGATTATTCCAAATCTTTACCCTGACTTTTCGATAAATAAAAAGAAAACTACCGGCTCTACCGTATATATCTGCATTTGTGGGGCAAGTTGAAAGTGTGTCACATACGGCGGTTGACAGAAACCAATCAAATCACTTGTTTCAAACAAATATCTTGCTACACAAATGCAGATTTTCAGAAATTCTCACTTTAAGGCAGCTTTATTCACACGATCACTTGACTGGGTTTATTCAAAGGTAAGGATTGAAAACTATCAATTTTCTATCAATTTTCCATTGTTTTTTGAAAAAATAAACAAATATTGTTGGAATCGTCATCTAAAAAGTGATCTCAGTCGGGGTTATCAACCTGTTTTTAGATTCAGCTTGCTAATACTTTTCCCTGGGCCTATGCTATGAATCGTTGGTATTATATCGACGAATATATTCCGCAGGGCTAGGTACAAATGTTTTCTGTACCGACCGAAATGATTGGAATGACCGAATTTCTTAAATAGATCATAGGCCTACCTTTTGTGTTGAGACAAGTGTATCATATCTGCCTATAACTTCCCGGATTTCATGAAATTCGCCCGCTGATTCCAAAATCTTCTCTAGGTATTTATGAAACATAGCATGCTTTTCTAGTCTGTCATGTAGCTTTTGTTTCTGGCTAGCAAATACGCCTGTCTCTGCACGTACCCTGAAAGTAAATATTTAGAAAACTATCAAATGACCTCTTGTGTGAATTTTTGAAGGTAAATGTCATGCACCCATTTCAGGAAATTAAAAGAGGTTTTTAGAATATTTTGGCTTGTAACCAATTCATCCTCCTAGGAAGGATGTTTACATCCAGAATGAGAACAGGGGGGGGGGGTAGAAGTCAATCCTTTAGGATGTTTAAGAATATAAAGTAATAGACACTATGACAGTGTGATAAGATTTTTGAATTATTCTAATTATTATAACAAGAAAAAAGGTATGTGAAGTATCTCATGAACGGGATTTTGTTCCGCGAGTATGGTAATCTAATCTGCATCTGAAGTTAAACTCTTGACAAACAGTAATGTCATACTTGCTAATCTCAATGTCTTTTACTCGTTTGAGGTCCCTCTCATCATTTGCCTTCTTGACAGCCCTAGCCCTCTTAGAGTCATTCTCCTGTAAGAATTGTCAAACATGTTGAAAGTGTATATCTTACATTTCACCTCTTCAAGGGATGGGGTCAAAATGTTATTAGTAGAGTGGAAAGTTCAAAAATTCATTTTATTTTATTTTTATTTATTTTGTTTTCATTTTATAAAGGCGACTGGGTGTAAGATCCCGTTCTGATTCTCAGACCATCTTTGCCTTCCGGAGAATTCATTTAAATGTGGGGTGTATTATTTGTGTTGGTTGTGAAATCTAAAAATAGGTAGGGCTTTTAGACTTATTGCATTAGTATATCAGTATAGGCCTAGGTATGTCAAGGTATGTCAAGGTATTTTAGATTTGCCCGAGAAACTAATAAAACAGCAAAGTTTGGTTATTTCTACAGTTCAGAGAGCTCAGAGTTAAAATAGTGAAGCAAAATGTTACCTTTAAGAATTTGTCAAATTTGAGCAACGATTCTTTCAGTTGGAATTCTTTTTTCTCCAATTCCTCTCTCCTTTGTTGTATACTTTCCATCTTTATCAGGAACTCCTGCAAAAAAGAAAAAATGGCTCATATAAAATTTTCATAATTCAGTCTTAACGGTTGATTTTTTTTATAATAATTTCTATTATATATTTTGTAATTTTTTCAAATCTTAGGCCTTTTCAAATCATATCATGTAGAGAACAGGGAAGCAAAAATATTTCCTTACATGGATGACATTGCCTCCAGAACAGAAACTCAGAATTCCCCTTCGTATCATTTTGGGGAGGTTTTGACCTATAAGACAAACTGTTACGCGGAATATGGCATATTCATGGTCGCGCGTAACCAAACCAGTCTGGCCTACAATACGTCGTACTGCTATAGTTGTCTACTCCCTGAATCTGAAATGTTGTAGATCTATAATGTCCGTTTGGTTAGGTTGATTTCTTATCTTTAAGGTGATTTTGTAGAAAATATTTTGCAATGTGTCTGCGTGGTCATGCAAAGATTTGCAATTTAACAACTTCAAGAAAGAGGAGGGAAAACCCCATGATTCAATTGATGACATACGATTTCCTCCTTCGCGCACCTCCTTTCCTGGAAGTACTTACCCTCCATCTTGGTTTTCAAAGTTTTTAAATTGACCTAGTTTTAAACCAATCAACGATCGACTCTTTAAACCAATCAGCGACGATGTCATCTCAATACAGATTTGCATTACAAGCGTACATGTATGTCATCTTTGACCCTGGGGTTTCTCCTCCTCTTACTTCAAGAGGAATGATTCAGCATACAATGCACTGAATCCAGGGCTTTAATCCTAAAATTAAGATACTGATCAATAGGTACCTTACAAGTGTTGGTTGAATCTGTCTGAAACTCAAATGGAATACTAGACCCGGTAAATGTACCTGCTATTGTGATTTTGAATAATCTTGAAAGTTTGTCAAATGAATTAACCAGGGTTTTAAAGAATCTTGGCATTACACCAGATTTGGCCCAAGTTTTTTAAAACGTCATGACAAATTATATAAATGACATAACTATGTAAATCAAATTTATTATTTGGAAACTTTTCACTGAATTGAAATATGAAAAATTAGTTGTTATAAAAGTGCAAATCTCTTAAAATCTTAATAAGGAAACTTCTCTATTGCGCATTCTCGTGGTACATTGCGGAATATGACATATATTTGTATCATGTTAACAGCATTACACAAACCTCCTTCTTTTCAGCTAAGGCCTGTTCCACCTCTGACAATTCACGTCGCTTCTCCAAGAGTCGTGTGGCAGGGCTCAGGTGGTCATCATCCCTTTCAGTTTCAGACTTTCTAGAGAAGTAACGGTTAAATAAATGAGTATAGAAGCTATCCATAGACATCCTGGTGTGTAGACTGAGTCTTGTATTTAGAATCAAATTTTGAATGTAGGCCAGAACGAAAGTCTGTTGCAACGAGTAACCACGGCTCTCAATGGTTATGAATGTTCTATTCACTTTGTAAACAGTTCTGTGAAATTCAAATGATATCTTAGAAATACCAATATTGGAGAATAATTAGAAACTTCAGCATAATCATCCATCAAGGTCCATTGCCATGACAACAATCCTTTCTTTAAAATGTTATAAGCATCGAATTACTTAGAAATCAAATTTGAAGAAATACTTGGAATACCTGTTGTTTTGTACATTGTGTTATAAAAATTGGATCCTATGGCCCACCTAATACAGGGTGACCATAATCATGTACCAAATTAAAGCTGAGTATGTCAGGTCCTTCTCTACCACCTTCATCAATCTTGAACTAAGGTTGCCGTTGCCATAGCAACCAAAAAACAACAACATTTAGGAAACTTTAATATGAAAACAACATAAAACAGGATTATTGATATATCTGACACGTGTTTTATTTTATTATATTGATAGTGGTGACACTAAGAGAAATAGGTTTGCCGTTGAATTGTAAGTTTTCATTCTTGACCATGTTTCGGTGTCACTGCGACGTCATATATTCAAATGTTATGGCTAAATTTGAGCATTTTAATAATTTTATACTTAATCTTCCATTTGCCTTGCGATGAAACTGTATGAATAACAATAAATAACTATCGAATATAGAGTCAAGTATAACAGCATCCAAATTTATCTAAAATTATTGGTATTGTTGCCATGGTAACCAAAAAACAACAACATTATGTACATTTAGCAACAGAGCAATACAGTATTATCGACATATCCTCTACAGTACAGGTTTTTTACATGCTGAGAGATATCTGAGTGTTTTTTTACCTTTTTGGCTCTCCCTGTACCTTACCACTAGCGTTCAACTGTCACGTGTAAATGGTACAACTCCCGTGGTAACGTATCCACAAGATTTATAAAGGTACAATCATGGGCTTTCAACTCTAATTGAAAGCCCCTCCCCTGTTGAAAGCCCATGGTACAATACAACTCCGTGACATTTGTTTTGAAAAAACTATCATTCATACCATTATGAGATTGTTGTACAACTTTCTTAGTTTTCCTCATTTTCACTCTTGGTATACGCAGCGAAAATATGTTTTCGCCAAACATCCCAAGATATCGTAGATTTAAAAAAGGAAGAAAAGACTTAGGCCTAATGCGTATTCAAAAGATTAAATTCGTCTAAAAAAATCTGTAAAAAATCCCGAAGCTTCCACACATTCCAAGATATCATATAGATTTCAAAGGATCACGTAGGTTATCGCAAACAATTTCAGAAGGTTTAATGCATTACTGCTATTCTCTATTTTGATGTATCAAATAGTTCTTGAAAGAAAAACTTAATTGCTTTAAGATAAGTGTTCCCCATGATATTTCTCCATTGAAAAATCTCATGCTATCTATTAGTTTCAGTTTATTTTGGTCATCCAAATTCAGTATCTTTAAAGTCACTGGAGCAATCAACTTTTCCTTTTAGGAAATCGAACATGTGTTAAAGCACATTCTAATTATGCATTCAACAATATAATAAAAGGTTGCATTTTTGGTGAAAGTTAGGTCAACATTTTTGAAAAAGTATGTTGATTGGTCCATTGCCCTTTCAATATCACTTAGGTCTGATTAACTAGATTATCAATATATATACTTTTCCTGAAGATAATGAATGGATCTAAAAGATACACCCATGTTCATGATCAGAAAATATTCATACAGGGTGTCCAATAAATAAGGTGAAAGATATTGTAACTTTCTTGCACCAATCACCAATATTGCACCAATCTTGTTGAAATTTTCAGAGTTTGTAGCCCAAACCTTTCTACATTTATTCTGTGAATTTAAAGCGTCTTCTATTTGATTGGACAGAGTTGTGGTTGCAATAGCAACTGAAACAACAAAAAGGCGGGGCAAGTTTGTTTACGTCACAACTTTCCAAAACATTTATTCTTTCTGATAGCTTTATTCATACTCCCAGGTCTATTACTACCACAAATACAATATAAAAACAGTCCTAAAGTCCCATTGTTATGAAAATAAGCTATTCAACATAATGTCCATCTCTAGCTATACACTTCTTATGCCTATTCACCCACTCTCTAAACACACTTTCAAACCCATTCTTGCCCATTTCCTGAAGTCTTGCTAAGACATGTGATCTGAGTCTACCCACAGCTATGCTCACTAGTGAAACTATTAGGGTACTGGGACTACCCCTACTTGCACACCCTCCATATTCCCCAGACCTTGCACCCAATGACTTTACTTATATGCAGAACTCAAGCGTGATTTGAGAGGAAATACATTTGGAAGCGCTGATGAACTCAGATCACATGTCTTAGCAAGACTTCAGGAAATGGGCAAGAATGGGTTTGAAAGTGTGTTTAGAGAGTGGGTGAATAGGCAAAAGAATTAGTGTATAGCTAGAGATGGGCATTATGTTGAATAGCTTATTTTCATAACAATGGGACTTTAGGACTGTTTTTATATTGTATTTGTGGCAGAAATAGACCTGGAAGTAAGAATAAAATTATCAGAAAGAAGAAATATGTTTTGGAAAGTTGTGACGTAAACAAACTTGCCCCGCCTTTTTGTTGTTTCGGTTGCTATAGCAACCACAACTCTGGCCAATCAGATAGAAGAAGCTTTAAATTCACAGAATATAGGGAAAAAGGTTTGGGCTACAAACCCCGAAAATTTCATAAAGATTGGTGCAATACTAAGAAAGTTACAATATCTTTCACCTTATTTATTGGACACCCTGTAATTCAAGTTAGAATCGTTTGAAATTGTTTGCGATAACCTACGTGCTCCTTTGGCACGAGAAAATAGGTATTATTAAGGTGCAATCAGATCTAGTAAAGAGAAGCAGTAATAGCAGTGACAATGATTGTTTCAATTTTAGAATATTTCGGGCTCATATCATCATTCCTTGCTATATGTTTTCTAAAAATACCCCAAGTGTATACTGTATTTGAGAAAACTGGAGATTTTTACGTTACAATTTTATTAGTTGGGAGAATCTAATCATTTTTTCTCCATTTTTTCACTTCAAATAATTTAACCAATTCAAATATTCTGGATCTTTCGGGAGATATTATATTTGTGACTGTACGGAATACATTGGTGCACGCTGCTTGCAATTTGTCATGATCTATAGATCTGATCCTGGCTTTAGCTACATATGAGTAATCTAAAAAATAGCCGTTAAACTGGGCCGGCCACGCTTTTGAACCCGTCCGATACATTATCATTCGCTGCGTATACCAAGGGTGATTTTATCTCTTTTCACATTTGAATACAACAAATATTCTTGATTTAATTTCTGTTTTTATGTATTTACAAGTTTTATACATGCGACTGTACATATATGTACATAATAATTTTATAATGGTGTATGGAATTAAAAATGATAAATTAACAAAACAATGATGAAGTAAGACCATTGGGGTAAAACAAATCCGATTCGCACATTAGTTATTCCAGGATTTTCCAACTAAGCTAATAGAGGAGTTTCTAAATAGCTTTGAAATCTCTCTAATTCTCGTTTTTTCATGAGATTTTAGCCAACATTTTCATGTTTAATCACAATATGTACATTTACAGGGTCATTAAATAGTATGCCATTCAAGTTTCAGACAGATTCAACCAAAACGTTGTGATAAATCATGAAATTGAGTGACTATTGCAAGTTTCTAGCACTGAAGTGAATGGAGGTCTGGCCCAAGAAAATCAAAGACAAACAAGGGTGACATCTATTATATCAACGTTATTCAGCTATTTAGAAACTATACAATTCGCGTCATAAATACGCGTCATGCCCCTTTTAATCTCCCTTTTAAGAGGCGAAGTCGAACGAATACAAAGGGTAAAGTAAAAGGTCATTACAGACAATGGGGAGTTCAAGCTTGCAATATTTTTCACAATATTTAAGCGATGCATTTTTAGGGGCGATTGGTCAAACGTATAGGTTGGCGTTTCGATTTTATATGCTAGCTAAACTCCCTACTATACCATGTTTTACTACAAAAATAAATCTCATCAATAGCCGGAAAAACTTGCCACATTGCTGTCTACAACCTATGGCATCATAACTAGCCGACATTGACTTGGTTTTGTAAATCCAATTCTATATTCAACTACATAAATGCCAGATTAAATGGAAATATTAAATGGATTTTGTGTTGAAAGATAGATGTCAGTTGAGTGAATGTCTATGCTATAGCGCCCTCTATCCACTAGATGTACAACCAGCTTCTGATGTCCCCACATGTTCTGATTTCTTGATATCTGAGGTAATTTGTGAGAGATCTTGGATGAATATCTGGATCTGCAACAAGAAAGATAAGGTAAAATTAGAGTGGAAAAAACTAAATTATGTAAGGAATAACACATAGACAAGATAAAAACGCTGAGCCGTAAGGAAAGCCTACTGGCTGGAAATCAGACACTTTCTAAAATGAAATAAATGACCAACAGTAAATTGTGAAAAATTAATGACAGATATGGACAAATGCAATATTTCAATGCCTTGCATTTGCAGACATGTTGTACCATATAAACTGAATGCCTTGCATTTGCAGAGACATTGTACCATGTACACCGAATGCCTCGCAATTTCCTAGCAATGTTGTACAATGTACACTCAATGCCTTGCATTTGCAAAAACATATTGTACCATGTATACTGAATGCCAAGTTGCAGAAACATGTTGTACCATTTACACTGAATGCCTTGCATTTGCAAACATGCAGTACCATGTATACTGAATGTGTTGCATTTGCAGAGACATGTTGTACCATGTATACTGAATGCCTTGCATTTGCAGAGACATATTGTACCATGTATACTGAATGTGTTGCATTTGCAGAGACATGTTGTACCATGTATACTGAATGCCTTGCATTTGCAAAGACATATTGTACCATGTATACTGAATGTCTTGCATTTGCAGAGACATATTGTACCATGTATACTGAATGTCTTGCATTTGCAGAGACATATTGTACCATGTATACTGAATGCCAAGTTGCAGAAACATGTTGTACCATGTATACTGAATTTCTTGCATTTGCAGAGACATGTTGTACCATGTATACTGAATGCCTTGCATTTGCAGAGACATATTGTACCATGTATACTGAATTTCTTGCATTTGCAGAGACATAATGCACTATGTGCATTAATTGCCTTGCACTTGCAGAGACATATTCCCGGGGACATATTGCACCATGTATACTGAAGCCTTGCATTTGCAGAGACATAATGCACTATGTGCATTAATTGCCTTGCACTTGCAGAGACATATTGCACCATGTACACTGTATACAAATACATATGCAGATATATATTGTACCATGGACAATGAATACACTAAACTTGTTGAAGTATATTGTTCCATGTAAAAAAGTCCAATATTTCTAAGTTATCCATATAATGTAACATTTCAGACGAAATAGGCTTCACCCCCCCCCCCCCCCTTAATGTATACAATGATGTGTTTTCAATGGAAATCAGTGATTGACCAAGCCTGACTGGCACTTACTTTTTGTAATTGTTCTGCAGTATCTTCAGATTGTGCACTTGGACCTTTCTGTTGCTTATTCACAAGTTGGTATAAATTATGCGTTGCCCTGTAAAAGAAATGTAGTACATGAAAAATGCATCTCTAACCACAGTGTGTTTTACCAAATGGAAATTTTGTTTTCAATTAACTAAGTTCCTGGAGATTTAATTGACATCCAAAGATGACTGTATTCCCGCCTTCTACAAACTCTGAACAAAGTCAATATTTCACCCGGTATGTATTAGTCGACACTGCACCTGGCAATACGAGTAATGTGTTACTCATAACGGCGGGTCGTAGTAATGGCTGGAGTAAAAACGATTTTGTACGACGGCAAAAATGCTCTTGTACGCCCTTATAATTATCAGAAAGAATTTTGAACGCCGTTAAAAATGATTTTTGAACGGAGTAAGAAATGATTTTGTAATTTTTTTTTAACGGCGTCAAAAACTATTTTTCACGGCGTCAAATAGTGATTTTGCACAATCAATCAAAGCCATCGTTTCAAACTAATGGCATTTCAAAATGACGTAACGCTGGTTTTGATTGGCTTCCAGCAAAGACGTAATTTACGTGTCAGGTGACGCCGTTCGATCCGTTTTTGACGCCATTCAAAATCATTTTTTGACGGCGTAAAAACAATTTTTAACACCGTTCGAAATAGTTTTTAACGTCATTCAAAGTTTTTTGACGCCGTTCAAAAATCATTTTTAACGGCGTTCAAAATAATTTTTGACGCCGTTCAAAATCATTTTTGACGCCGTACGAAACCGTTTTTGACAACGTTCGAAGTAAATTCTCGGCGTTAAAAGTATGACGATACAATGTCGATACATTGGTAGACGGACAGCCATACAGCGATTGGATTTGACGCGATAGCTTGAAGCTACCAGGACACACGGTAGGTACTGTTCATATTTAAATGTTTGCCATCATATTGCAATCAATTCGGTAGCCGATAGCCGCTATTTGCATTTCCAAACTTACATTTTTATTCGCAAACTTACATTTTTATTCTGCCCAGGAGTATAGTTTTCTTGGCAGCTGTATTTTTGATATGTGTAAACAACGATTCCCATTTCTCTGACTCAATTTGTGCTTTGTCTAATCGTGTTTGTAGACCCGACAGTTTGTTATTGAAGCCTAGAATCTCATAGCGTTTTTTCTGAAAGTAAAAAAGAGTTGAATGATGAATATGTCCTGGTTGCTACTTATCTTAAAACTCTCATTAAATTCAATAAATTGTGTTTAATTTGCAAAAACAAACAAAAGAAATATCGAGTAAAATGACTCAACCTCGAATCAATGAAAACCCCTTTTAACAATAGTCTGATAGAGAACCTTATGCAATAAAGAGTTTGAAATAGTTTTGTTAGGTACACTACCTCAATAAAGCGTGAAAACTTCTGTTTTTGGTCTTCTATTAAGTCCTGGTTTTCGTGATCTTTTTCTATGAGGTCCTGGAAGAAATGTAAAATAATGTAAACATTTTGCATAGTTACGGAGGGTCACTTATAAGAAGTCAGAGGAGCACACATTTGACAATTTTGGCCCAAAAATGCCCAAAAGCACTTGAAAGTGCTCAAAATGGTAAACAACTGCATGGTTTTGAAAGAATTTTGGTCAGGGGTGGGGGCAGGCTTATTAACTGATTTCTTTAAACATGAGAGAAATATTTCCTATTGTACAAATTATTTTATCACACATGGTGGGCATGCTTTATTACACAAGATTGAGTGGAATCGGCAATGAATAAAAGAAACAAGTCTACACAGTTTTTAAATTTAAGAAAGCAGCATGCCATGCTATTTTTCATCTAGAGGCTAATAATGAATTTTAGATAGATAAACCATGGGCCTAAAGCCCTATACCTTATGTGTTGCAACTAGTGTATCATATCTGGCTATAACTTCCCGAATTTCTCGAAATTCCTCCGCTGATGCTAAAACCCTCTCTAAGTATTTATGAAACATAGCATGCTTTTCTAGTCTGTCATCTAGCTTTTGTTTTTGGCCAGTAACGATCCTTGTTTCTTCAGAAAGGCTGAAAGTAAACAGTAAAAGAAATAATCAAATAACCTCTTTTGTCCCTTTTTGGAGGTAAATACTCAATATATCATGTACCCATTTTCAGTAAATACAAGAGGGGTTTTAAATGTTTGGTTTGACACCAATTCATCTTCATAGAAAGGACATCCAGAGTGAGAAGGGTGCGGGGGGGCTTCAGAAGTTGCAATCCTTTTAGCGTTTTGATGGTAAAGTTGGCATTAAAAATATATGACACAATGATACACGTTCAATTTCTTGATCTCTAAACTGTGAAGTAAGATTTTTGAATTATTTTAGTTATTCTCATGTAGTATCTCATGAACGGGATTTTGTTTTACGTGTGTTTTGGACATGGCAATCTAATCTGCATGTGAAGTTGACATACCTGCCAATCTCTTTATCTTTTACTCGTTTGAGGTCCCTCTCATCATTTGCCTTCTTGACAGCCCTAGCCCTCTTAGAGTCATTCTCCTGTAAACAGAATTGTCAGATATGTTGAATTCTACCTACATGTACCAACTCGGGAAAGTTGTTAAACCCGGAAAATCACAAAAACTAGAATTTTTTTAACACTCAGCTCGGAAAAATTGAACAACGCGGGAAAATGACGAAAAACACAATTCTTTTGCAGCACTGAAAAAATGTGAAATTCCGGAAAAATTACGGTGAACAGACGCGTAACCAGGCATATGCAAGGGGACGCAGGTATCCCTGTTCATATTATTATCGTTCTTCTTTATATAAATAGATTCATTAATCGATCTTTCAAGTCTCTTATTGTCATTGTCCAAAGCTGTGATATTGTTCCATTCCATTACACAATTATTCTGAAGGACGTGGTCCGTAATGGCTGATTTATTCATCCCCTCTCATATTTTTTCTGTATTTTTCATAATATGAACAGGGATCAAGGGAACTATAAGTTGGCGGGAATTTGGAACGATTTTTTGGTGAAGTAAATATGACGTACTATTGTTTTTATTTAATTGTTTTGTAGCGTTTCGGTTCAGTTTTTATAACAGTTGAAAAAAGGATCCAGACAGGATCCGAAACGTCTTGTTTAGGCCTAGTAAAATAAAGGTTGTGAAAAGAAGAAAAAATAGTTTTGTGAAAAAACATTCAGTCATTTCTATAGTCTAGCTCAGAGTGTTAAAAGTAGTGCAAAATGTTACCTTTAAGAATTTGTCAAATTTGAGCAATGATTCTTTTAGTTGAAATTCTTTTCTCTCCAGTTCCTCTCTTCTTTGTTGTAAACTTTCCATCTTCATCTGGAACTCCTGCAAATCAAGGAATAAATATGAATGGTCGTTTCGTGATTCAGGCAAGCCGATCGCACATTTATACGCAGAAGTTGGCCTAAAATTAAAAAATAAGCCTCAAAAGCCCAGTATAGGCCTAGCACAAAAAAGGCTCACTTGTTTTTCTGGGCCCATCTTCATAGGAAGGGCGTGGCCCTGACCCCCTCCCCTATTCCGCCAATGTATTAAGTATAGGCCTATATACTAAATAATAGGACAAACCTCTTTCTGGGCAGCTAGGGCATGTTCCATCTCTGACATTTCATGTCGCTTCTCCAAAAGTCGTGTGGCAGGGCTCAGGTATTCTTCCATTTCTTTTTCAGGCATATTTTTGGAGAAGTGACGGTTAAATAAATGAGTATAGCTATCATCCATAGACATTATGGTATGTACTGTGGAATTCTTCTTCTTTATCCTAGACACTGTGATGAAAAAATAGATATTCGAATGAGAAGTCTTGTAGGCTATCAATATCATGTAGAATCAAATCCGGTATAGTGAAAAGTATTGTGCAACGTCACGGCTTTCTATGGTTATAAATGCTCTATTCACTTTCGAACATTTCTGCGAAATTCAAATAAAATCTTAGAATTACCAATGTTGGAGAACAATTAGAATTTCAGTATTTTCATCCATCAAGGTATATTGCCATGACAACAATCTGTTTCATCATCTGATGTGTCACTGTGAACACTTTTCTTGGAAATGTTACAAGAATCTAATTATTGGAAATCAAACTTGAAGAAATACTTGGAATACTTGTTTTGTACATTGCGTAACTTGTGTTGTCATAGACTTCTAATCAACATTGTGCATATTTAGCAACAAAACAACATATGATAGAACTGTTGACATATACAGTATATCACAGATTTTATCATGCCGTATTGATACGTGCAGCGATATCGAAAACACAAAAAATGGGGGTTTTGCAATGTTTTGTACGTTAGTCAATTTACACATCCCATTTTATCATTAGATTACAGTAGCCCTATTTACACTACACGCGACATTGCAAGACGTCTTGGCTAAAACGTTTTAGAAAAATTATGTTGAGTTTACCCCACCATTTTCAAGACGTTACGAAATAATATGATTGAGTTTACACCTGTTTTTCTAAATCGTCTTAGAGATATGTAGATATACACGTTAAATGGAAAAAAGCAGTTCAGTACTGGTTGAAGGACGGTCCAGTCAATATACCTATTCCTTTCCCGCTTCTTTACTTTGTGCTAAAGAATGCATCGGTTTCAAAAAATATGTCCTAAAGACAGAATTGTTAAAAGCATAAAAGAGAGCAGGAAGATTTTTTTGCATAAATTAGGATTATGATAGATCGCCAGGCAAATAATTATTTCTCAATAATTTTGGAATGATATCATAAGACAAAAGAAAGGACAATGCGACATGTGTAAATAGACAGTTTCAAATGTTTCGTTCGGTGCAATGCAAAAAACGGGCTAAGAGCTCTTATATTAGCACCGATGGATTTACACTCGCTTGTAAAACGTTTTAACGCCAAGACGTCTTGGCTTTCACTAGGGTCCTAAAACATTTTAGCTAAGCGCTCTTAGCCAATCTTGAGAAAATCTGGATTTACATTACATTTGTAAAACGTTTGAACGCTAAAACGTTTTAACCAAGACGTCTTAGGGCTCTAGTGTAAATCCAACAATTGTTTATTGTTCAAAAAGTATCGCTGCATGAACAAGTACTGCATTGTGTATCATACAATGTGACTTGGATTTGGTAAATCACAGACATGAAGAGAGGCGTTCACTAACGCAGGCTTTACTGTATATCACATTTGCTACGGTGACTAAACGGTCTATCATTCCTACAGCTAATAGCAATGTTACGGTCGTCCTAGAATTTCTACGGTCAAATACTTTAATAGCAGTCACATTTGCTACGCCACCGTACGGTGAATTTTGAATTTTTCAAATGTGAATAAAACAAATATTCTTGAATTCAATTTTTGTTTTTATTTATTTACACGTTTTTACATACGTACATACATTTATTTACATAATAATTATTACTATGATGAACTAAATTAAATAATTATCAAAAATGGAAAATTAACAAATAACAATGAGGTGATAAAAAGACCACACTGGTAAATCATTTGACCAATAGATGTCATCGGTTAAAGGGGCAATATTGCTGTAACTCTAAGCCTAAATAACTCCAAAATATTGTTTAATTCATAATGTTTTTGACATGAACCTTCTTTTTTCGTAAATAACTAAGGAAAAATTGTAAATGTAGAAAGTGATTTATCTGCTTTTTGAAATTGAAAAATTGAAAAAGATGAAGGTATTTTAT
Source organism: Owenia fusiformis (assembly GCA_903813345.2). NCBI lineage: Eukaryota > Metazoa > Annelida > Polychaeta > Sabellida > Oweniidae > Owenia > Owenia fusiformis. Next base: position 15,040,440 of record CAIIXF020000012.1, read on the forward strand.
TCAGTTTTGATACTGCTCAGGCCCATAGCCAGGATTTGCTAAGAGGGAGGCTCAAAAACTCCAGGGGGATTAACTTTTGACAATTTTTGCCCAAAAATCACTAGAAAAACGCTCAGACTACTGAAAAACTGCATGATTTTGAAAGAATTTTTGGCCAGGTGGGTGCTCGATTGAACGCCCTGACCCCCCCCCCTGGCTACGGGCCTGCTGCTTCCTCAGCAAGGAGATTTTTCTAAGCTTTCATATTTTTAGAATAGTATGTATGTTTCAAAATCCATTAAGATCCAAGTAACAGGTTATCAAAAATCAAAAATATTATTTAAAGGGTCTATTTAGGCTCAGAATTACAGACACTACCTCACCAAGTTTTACTGCAAAAATAAATCTCATTAATCTAACCGTAAAGGCTTCATAGAATTTTGTTTCCACACATTGCTGTCTGCAACCTATGACATCATAACCAGGTTAACCAACATTGGCAGGGTCAATATACATCATTCTGATTCATCAGAGTCTCTCTTTATCTAAAGGGATAGCAGAGACGGTGGATCCCACAATGAGTATACCTTGGTTTTGTTATTCTGTATTCAACAACATAAATGAAATGTTAAAATGGAATTTGTATTGATAGATAGATGTCAGTTGAGTAAATGTCTATATTGCAACGCCCTCTATCCACTAGATGTACCACCAGCCACTGATGTCCCCATATGCTCCGATCGCTTGATATCTGAGGTAATCTGTGAGAGATCTTGGATGAATATCTGGATCTGTAAAAAAGCAAAAGTGGTAAAATTAGTGTGGAAAGGACTGAAATTATCTAAGAAAAACACACGAGAACACATGAAAAGACACTAAGTCGTAAGGTAATGCCTGGAAATCAGACACTTTCTAGAATGAAATATATGAAATGGAAGGATTTCAAAAATCAAAGTTAGATATAAACAATGCCAATATTTTCAAGTTCATTACATTTCAAAATGGGTTTCCACCCCCTACCCTAAATACACAATTATGTTTAAGTGTTTCGACCTGACAACTTACTTTTTGTAATTGTTCTGCAGTATCTTCAGACTGTGTACTTGGACCTTTCTGTTGCCTATTCACAAGTTGGTATAAATTATGTGATGCCCTGTAAAAGAAATACAATGCAATATATGTCAATAGGTGTGAATTAGATCCTTGTACAATATGAACTAGAATTGACAAAAATGGGTGTATTTTCAAAAATTAAAATCCTTTGTCCTGAATATCAGCCCACACTGAACCTACTTATTTGTTTCTTTCCCACAATACCCTCTGTCCACTACACATTGCCTTATATCATTTTAATGCTGATACAATTTTAAAATTCAAATACAGTAGAACCTGTTTAAGTGGAACAACTATGATACCTCTAAAAAGTGTTCAACTTAGGAGGTGTTCCATAGAGATTCATTTAACATTAAGTCAGCTGGTCTTGGGACTCTGAAAAGCGTTCCACTTCTAGAGGTGTTCCACTTTACAGATTTCACTGTTACAGCATACTTTTCATGGGATTTCATAGAAGTTCAAATCTTCTAACTAGGCCTATATGTATATTCCATTCGATATTGGCTACATAAAATAATCTCTGTAAATCTGTGTCTGTGGTCTTGTAGAGAGTAGCACCCCCCCCCCCCCCTTTTTCTCTCAACAAACTGTTCAGAACTTACATTTTTATTCTGCCTAGGAGTAAAGTTTTCTTGGCAGCTGTATTTTTGATATGTGTCCACACAGCTTCCCATTTCACAGCCTCACTTTGTGCTCTATCTAAACGTGTTTGTAGACCTGACAATTGGTTATTATAGCCTAGAATCTGATTGTGCTTGTTCTGAAAGTAGCAAAGAGTGAAATCAGCAATAGTTTGAATATGTGCCCTAGTTCTTTATGTTTACATTGAGAATTTTTTGTTCAATTTGCAAAAACCAACAACAGAAATATAATTGAGCCAGGCCACAGGAAGAGGGGTCTTATCACAGATAAAAGGAGCCATGGCTAATGTCTTAACAATTTTTCCTTGCAGATATAGACCAAAAAGATGGATTTGAATTTGGCACATTTTCCTTTTAATCTTGAGCACATTTTTGGCCATGTAGCACAATTTAAATTTTTGTGATAAGACCAGTTTTCCTATGGCGAGGCTCAATTTTATAAAAATTGAGTCGACTTTGAAAATAAGTGAAATCAACAATAGTTTTGTTTTGGTACACTACCTCCATAAAGTGTGAAAATTCCTGTTTTTGGTCTTCTATTAAATCCTGGTTTTCATGATCTTTTTCTAAGAGGTCCTGAAAGAAATGTAACATAATGTAAACATTTTGCACAGCATTTAAGACACAATTCATTCATTCTATTTTTAACTTCGTAATAACATGGGCTTTCAAGAGACTTGTACACTTGGAATGTTTAAAGGTTTGTGATACAAATTTTGTTTCTTCCAATATCAGCGAACTACTTTCATTATTGTAAAAAGGTATATTTCCATGCGTTAAAATATTTTTAAACCAACTGTCATCGTGGTCATGTTTTAAGATGCAAAATTGAGTGGAACCAGCAAGGAATAAAGGAAACAGACATGTAGTCAATACTGTTTATTAAAAAAGGAGCATGACATGCTATTTTCTCATCTACAGGCTAATTATGGATTTAAAATAAAAAACCATCTAGGCCTACCTTGTGAGTTGCAACAAGTGTATCATATCTGGCTATAACTTCCCGAATTTCGTGAAATTCCTCCGCTGACTCTAAAACCTTCTCTAGGTATTTATGAAACATAGCATGCTTTTCCAGTCTGTCATGTAGCTTTTGTTTTTGGCCCGCAAATGTGCCCGTTTCATCAAATAGCCTGAAAGTAAATATTAAAAAAATAATGATTGCTTTGTTGTTGTGTTTTGAAAGTTAGTGTAAAGTACCCATTGCCATAAAATTGTAAAAATGTTTGGTTCGTAACCAATTCATTTTCTCCTTGAATGAGTCTCTATGAAGAATGTTCAAAGTCAGTTTTAAACATTCAGGATAATTGATATTGAGATATATTGGCAGCTCTACGACTCTAAGAGTAAGAGAGGGGGATAAAAAGCTGCAATCATTTTAAGGTTTTTGATGGTAAAATTGGCATTGAAAATATCCAATAGTCCACTAAAAAAACTGGAATATATTTTGAACTTGACAATATGATATATGTTAATTAACAATTTCCTGATCCCTCAACAGTGTAATAATTTACTACTATTTTTGAATTAAATATTTTAACCAGAAAAAATGTATGCACAGTAAAATCTGTCATTGTGAACACCTCTGTCTATTGAACACCTGTGTTTAGTGAACACCACCCCAAGACACATTTCACATTGATTCTTGTATAAAATTCCCTCACTGTAGTGATCACCTAGCTACAGGGAACACTTTTTCGTGGCTCCAAAGGTGTTCACTTTACAGGTTTTACTGTATGTATGGGATTTTGTTCTGCATATAGAAATCTAATCTACAAAAAAGTTAAACTCTTGACAAAGGGTAATGACATACCTGCCAATCTCTCTATCTTTTACTCGTTTGAGGTCCCTCTCATCATTTGCCTTCTTAACAGCCCTTGCCCTCTTAGAGTCATTCTCCTGTAAACAACAATTAATTGTCAGACATGTTGAAAGTGGATATCTTACATTACATCTCTTCTAACCAAGTGATGGGGTCAAAATTTTGTCAGTAGTGGAAAGTTGCAAACAAACTTTATTCCATTAGGGTGAGGGAGTTTCATTTGTAAAGAATGTTGTCGATTTTCATAGGAGTAGTTTAAACAATTGTGAAATTAACATTGATTTTCCACCAACTTTTGACATGTGAATAAGTCATTTCAGAAACCAGAAAATGTGTTATGGGTTGATGAAACACAAAACGGCTTGATACAAGACTGAAAGTTGGATTTTTCTCAGAGAAGCCAAAATGTTAGCCTGTTAGCTGGCTGGGTGGTTATACCCAGAGCAGACATAGTAATTATTGTGCCCTTTAAAAGTGAAGCAAAATGTTACCTTTAAGAATTTGTCAAATTTGAGCAATGATTCTTTCAGTTGGAATTCTTTTCTCTCCAATTCCTCTCTTCTTTGTTGTAAACTTTCCATCTTCATCTGGAACTCCTGCAAAACAAAGAATAAATATGAATCAACAAGAAATTTTCATAATTCAGTATTAACAGTTTATTTTACTTAAAATAATCACTATAATTATACATTTTGTGACTTTTTAAGAGAATGGGAAGGCAATGTTCTCCATATATGACATTTAATAGATTTATTAATTGCTTCTAAAACAGAAATTCATAGTTCCATTTTATTTAAAACATTTTGGTCAGATTTAGGCCTACTGTATAGGACAAACCTCTTTCTGGGCAGCTAGGGCCTGTTCCACCTCTGACATTTCACGTCGCTTCTCCAAGAGTCGTGTGGCGGGCGTCAGGTGGTCATCTTCCCTTTCAGGCATCTTTCTGGAGACAGTTAAATAAATGAGTAAAGTAACCATCCATAGACATCCTGTATGTAGAATGACAGGTCTTGTGCAATGAGATGTCACGGCTCTCAATGGTTATAAATGTTCTTTTCACTTTGTGAACATTTTTGTGAAATTCAAATCAAATCTTAGAAATACCAAAATTGGAGAATGATTAGACAGAAATTTCATTGTTTTCATCCATCAAAGTCCATTGCCATGACAACAATCTATTGCATCATCTGATTGAGTGAACAACTTTCTGGGAATTGTAATAAGAATCTGATTACTTGGAAATCAAACTTGAAGAAATACTTGGAATACTTGTTTTGTTCATTGTGTTCATTGGTAACAATTGGAAGAATGTCAGCAATATCATTGGTAGTTTCCATGACAACATTAGCAAATGGCAACTAATGATACAAAGAATAAATAAATAAATAAACAATAAAGGTTTCTGATGTTATGATGCTGACATTCTTAAAGTTGCAACATTTAGTGCAGAGGGGCCATTCAAGGATCATGGACCAGTGTCAAAATATATTTAAGTTTGGATATTTCATCAAGACTTACATCTATTTTTTAAAATATCAACATAATGCGTGTTTTGCGTGATATTTGGTCATACACGCTAAATTGATGCGTGATTTCTATTTTTCCAGCAAATGCGTGACAATTGACAGGGCTGGTTAGATGACACTAGTAGTTCAATAGCCATAAGCTGAAGTCAGCGCATGGGGAGTAAGTCACCTCTCCCTCTTATATTCTGTAGCTTACATAATAATTTACTTTTATATAGGCCTACACTGTAGATGTCTAGAGAATATTAGAGAGGGGGAATGGCTTACTGTTACTCCCCATAAGTCAGCAGAAACAAATTTAGGGACATGAACTTGTATATAGTATTCCAAGTCCTGCCTATCAGCAGCACACCACGGGGAGATGGGGACTGGACTTAAAATTAAGAAAATTAAAAAAAATCATGAAAAACTCAGAAAATATTCAAACTATTTTTGAAAAATATGAGAAAAACTCTACTTACACGAGGAGTTTATCCTCGAAAGTTGTCCTGAAGTATTCTTCTAGACTAACAGACATTTTGAATTTGTTTTGGTACCAAACCAAGCAACAATTAAGTATATATTTCGCAAAAGTTGGTGCGATTTTATCTTTTGCAGAAATTTTTAATATTTCCAATATGGCGCCTGCAGCCTGGCAACAGCAAAGAATCATGGGTAACTTTTATGGCGGGGAATTCAAAAGTTTAAAACTTTCTGTATATATATGATACTATGTAGGTGTATACTGAGTGTATACTGTATACAATCCATAATATGGATCTTTGTACACGCGAAGGAAGATATTAGTGCCATCTTATGCTAAATCTACAATAATATACAACTCACATCGCTTTTTCCTATATTCCATTGTTTTCTGAAAAATGGGAAGGCAGAGATGGATTGCTTGAGACGATGATATCTCAGGTAAAATGTGTCTGCATTATTTTTTGTATTCTGAAGTTTTTCAAAATGTAGTAATAAATAATTTGCCATATCGTGACTGAAAAAAACCTTTTGGATTGTTGTAAAATAAATTAATGAAGCATACTTTTGGGAAGGGAATGAACCATCAGCTGGTCTGAGTAATTTTATGAAAAATATGTGATGACTTTGGTGCAGTTAATGATTCTATCTGGGAGTTTTACTTGAAGGATGTTTGATGAATTTCTCAGGCAAATGAGACCTTTGCACACAATGAGCACTATCAATATTCATTATACTGTTATTAGACTGTTATTAGACATTATATTAGAAACATGGTGCTGACTGTGCCTTTGCACCCAGTTTAACAGTAATTCTGAGGAACCTGTCGTTACTGTTTATCCAGAGCGAAAACTTTTTATTATATTTTATCTGAAAATGTCTAAATGAAGAAAGAACAAAACTATTTTTCCTTTAAGTTGTAACAAACACTTTATTCATCTCAAAACAAATATACAATGTGCATAATTAATTCATAAATTACCTATACATATACAGATGTGTATGTACAAATATCTACATAATAAAATAGGCATGCATGATAGAGTCATATGTCTCATAACAGCTGTTCATCCTCCAAGTGCAGGGGTACAGATACCATCCACCCTTTTCTAAGTGAAAATAATGGATTTTGTCTGTATGTTGCATTTGGAGGATGGGACTTTGAAATATCGATAAAAACTTCAAAAACAAGTACTCTCATCAGAACATTGTTATGATGGTGAAGCTGTCTATAACTTTCATTGAAAGGAAAGAGTGAAATAAGCAAGGAATAAACTAAACAGGCATGTAATCAACGCAAATAAAACCTGTAAAAGTGAACACTTAGTATGGAGCCACAATAGAATATGTCTTGGGTGGTCTTTAGTGGTGTTCACTAGAGAGAATTGTTTACTACAGGTTTTACTGTAGTATAGAAATGCCAGAAAATGAAGCTACTCGAGAAAACAACAGGGAAAAAGAGAATTGGGGATAAATAGACCACCATGACATTGTTCTCATGAAGGTTTACAAATTGTCAAATATTTACTAGAGACATTCAATGACTATTTTCAAAAAAGTTATGAATAGATTAATGAATTCTTGACATGTTTTTACAAAGTTGAATCCATCACTTTGAGAGATGAAATATAAACCTGACACATGATACATGAGGTAATTATTTTTTCAACTTTCAATTATATTTTAAATAAATCATTGATGTAGGCCTTAGGAGTGTACCATTAGATTTTTCAGTAATAGATGACAATATTTCTTTAATAATATTCTTCATTATTTTTTTTTCTTAGCATCAGCAAAACTGCATGGAGTGTACCATTAGATATTTCAGTAATAGGTGACTCAATATTTTTTTCATTAGCCTCAGCAAAACTGCAGAGTGCATTACATTCAGAAAGAAGGTTCAAGCATCTACAACAATAATATTTTTGGAAAAATTTGGCCTCCTTTTTTTCTATCACATTATTTTAAGAAATATGTCAACCTTAAAAATAGTTCTCAAACATATTAATATCACACATGCATCTGACATGTCTGATAAATTATAAAATTTATAAAACTAATGAATAAAACAAAAGATAGATAATCTGGCTTCCACTGCATGTGGAATTTTAAGACTAAAATCGCACGAGTCTAATTTTAATTTTGAGTCCTTTTTATGGCATAAAAAAATAAAAAGATGACTTATCCAACATTTGGGGTTACAGGAAGAATTTTACATCATCGCTTTTTTGATAAATGTTCCGTCTTTCACTCTCTGTTCTTCTGTTTTTATATTGACGAGGGTCGGGAACTTGCAAGAGTTCTGGTTGGCTCAAGTTACTTTCGAGATTCTGATAGTCTTTACTGTCATTCCCCTCTTGTTCTTGACTGAAATATTTACATTTTCTTTTCTATTAAAACCTGTTTCATGTTAAAGTAATTTTGAGATTTACAAAATATTGTTAAAATAGAAATTCAGCAATTAGCTACCACTTTATTGAATTAAATGTATAGAAATGATATTCATTAAATATCAATACCGTATTATGTAAAAACTTGAAGTGGGTTAAGATGATAACTTAATATTTGTAAGACATAAAGTTTTGCATTGTGTCTTTGGATCCTCCACCCCCCCCCCTATCCACGTCACCTTCGATGAAGGTGGGTGTGTAGGGGTTGGAGGGATCACAGAGGCTTGAATATGTTTAAACTCCAAGTTTTTACTGTACATACAATTCTATTAGTATTACCCACAGTGTGTGCATTTTGTTTTTTTAATGTGAACTAAAAAAGTTGCAATCCTTTCTAAATCGCTTTTCATACTAGCATTCTCAGCACGTACAATGTTATAAATAAAAGTTTTATAAAAAATGCTAAATAAAATAGAGTGTTAAAAAGTACCATCACATTCCATGCCTTGTAGTCTAGTTCTCAATCCATTTCTCTGACATACGATCCTCTCATGACTTGTGGTTTTATAATTAATTCATGAAATCTTTCTTGTACAATTGACTATTGGAATTGCATTTAATATCAAGCCATAATTAACATTCAGCGCAGTGGTGAAAATACCCAAAAATTGGGCTCAGATCATAATCCTAAAAGCCCTATGTAAAGTTCAATAATGTGTTTACATGATTTTTATCATTCTTAAATATTTTTCAAGTCTTACAACGGTTAAAGAATTTAAAAAATTTTAAGATATTAAAATGTAAGCCTTTTTTGAAACATTTGAATTTCTTACCATTTTTATAACTTTACATAGGGCCTTTAATTCTATTTTGAAACTAAGAAAACTTTACATGGCTCCTTTAATTGCAATTTACAAATACAGTAACAGTCACACAAGTCGTGTTTTAAAACTCAAAATAACTTGGAAAGAATTTGATTCAACAAGTAATAGCCTAAACAGAATTCAAAATTGTGTAGAAAAAGCCAGAAAATCAGACCATTTATTCTCATTTTAATGAGAAAAGTGCTGAATATACAAGTGCTCGACAAGTATTCTTGCATATCAGAATAAATGTTCTCGTTCTTGTTTGAACAATTTCCGCCTCTCGCGGGCTGCTGGTATGGTGGTGATTGTGGCTTTTAAACTACTGGTGTTGCCATGGTTACCATGTGGGACTTGTAGTCCCACCTCTGACTGTGTAGGGTGAATATTATCTAGCTCTACACTGAAAGGTCAAAGTTCCCAAAGGTCAAAAACAAAATACATGTCCATTAACTTTTAAAGGTAAATGAGAAGAACATTTTGAGAAAATTATATTTAAATTATTAAAATTAAACTGAAATATCTTATATTTCAAGATCAAATTCAATTCAAGATTTGTACATTAACTTTGAACGATATTCAAAAGTGGTTCTAATGATAGAACTCAGTAAATTCAGTAAATCTGGATTAAAGTGACAGGAATTTTTCAATGGGAATCTGGGAGTCTACAGGAAGAGTGTCAGAAAATAGCGACATACAAAACATTGAATTCCAAGCACTGAAACAACACACAATCCATTTTAACATGTTTAACAAATCTAGGCTAAATCATGCATCCTTAACATAAGCAAACAAAACACATATTTAAAAATGAACTGCATTTTTCTGTATTTCAACCCCTCAGCAGGGTTATAAACATGAACATTCAGAATAAATTAGAACATTCTAATACATATGTGTTGTATATGTACAAAATAACACTATACAGAGACATTAACAGCAAAGTGTCCTCTTCATCCAAGTCTAGCACACTAATTTAGGAACAATTCAAAATTTTCTTACTGTCTCTAAATGTAAGAACCCTGTAATATTCCTAATTATCACATCTCAAACTATAATGATGGACTGTGATTGGTCAGATCACATCACATGACCAGTTGATAATTCAATAATATGACATGTAGTCTTATGAGATACAATTCACAGATATCATTGAACAGATCCTAATCTGACATTGAATGTTTAATAAGGTATTCAAAAATTATCTGTTAACCAAATGAGTGTTTCTCAGAAATAAATTACTAATTTTGATTCTTAATACTCAAATGTCAAAGAAATCCCATGAAATAAAAATGTCATCATTTGTAATGCACCATATTTAAAGGCACTAATTGTAGCAAAAATATTAATTTGAACCGAGAATGATGTGCGACATTACTACATAAGATAAAAAACTAACTATTACAAAACCAGACCTAGATTTCAATAATCAAACAAGGTTTTTAAGTAGGTGAGACAAGCGCCTTATCTCTTGGGGCTGGGTCAAAATATCAAATTATTTTCATAAAACCCATTTCACAACTCCCTCCCTCATTTGTTGAACCTTATCGCAAATTTTTGTTGTAATAGCATCCACTTAATGTTCAATGGTTTTATGGTTTTTCAAATTTTGATTATGCACTGATATACCCCCCCCCCCCCCCCCTATGGGTTTCTAGTGTGTAAATGTAATACTCGATCATAATTATATTACATGAATAAATAATAATGGAGTCATGATTAACTTCAATCATTATTGATTTCATAAAATAATTCACACTGATATTAGACCAGCCCCAACAGCCCCAAAATGACGCCCAATCTACAAGATGGATGGAGCAAAACTTTTCATGAAGTTGCGAGATTTGGAGCTAAACCAAAAGTTGGATTCCAAAATAACTTCATCTCCAAATCTCAACACTAATCATAACATGTTCTGCTTCTTCTTTAGAGAGTGATATGTACTCATATGAAGTCTAGTATTATATTGAGATATAAGACAAAAAAGCCAGAATAAATGTTGCATTTAAATGGCAAGCACTGTGACAGATACTGTAATGCACAAATCGCTTAATTTATTACGATGTACTCTTAGTGAGTGCATTAATATTTTAAGCTGCCTTATTTTGCGATTTTTATTCTGGAATGCCTGGATGAATTAACATGTAATTTTTGCATTTACATGCTATTCGTGACCTGTGTGTGCATTTGCATGTAATATTTTGCATTTTATAATGTCTAATTTTTGCATTTGATATGGTTGTACATTGTATTTACATGTAATCTTTTTGCATGTTATAATGTGCATTTACATATAATTTTTGCATTTCAATTGCGTGTAATATTTGCATGTTATAATGTGCATTTCCATGTATTTTTGCATTCATATGTTATTAATGTGATTGCATTTACATGTAATTTTTTGCATGTTATAATATGTAATTGTTAACATGTTATTTTGTGCGTTCTTTTTTTTAAACTGTACATCTCAACCACTTAAACTACACATGGTTTTGAATAAATATAATAAATAATTTATTTAATTTACTAAAAGTCTACATACCTACATTTGGCAAAAAAAGTCACAACTAATATTAACTAAATGCAGGTGGATTTTCTCATAATACAAAACTTCAATACAATCAGATTTTGTTTGATTGATTTTTTTTTAAATTTTTTACCCCCATTACTAAAATAAGATGTGAATAACTGAAGAATTCAGTTCTTTAACAGATGTATGGTATTTCAAAATCATCGATTTTTCATTTTTGTGGAGAAAATAGAAAAAATGGTATTAGAGCACTCGGGTTTTTATCTAATGACAATCATGCAATACAATTGAGATGTATTTAAACATATATAATGACCCTAACATATTGAGTATCGAAGTCCATCATCAATAGTATTATAACAACATCTCTTGTAGCACTACTTAGAGGTGTGCAGTACTACACCAATAAAAGCGATTTCACATATCGTCATTCCTTATTTGGTTTGTCTCTGGGTAATCCCCACCTTAGTTGCTATAGTAACAAGCCACATGGTTGATGTCATTAACATATTAGTTGAGTCACTTGTTAACAAACATTGTTTACAATGAATAATAAGCTTGTTCCAATGTCGGCCATTTAAACTGCTCAATCAACAATCATGCTGCAATAACCAGGCCATGCTAATAGATCAACCTGTATCACCTGTGTGAATTCTGGGCAACCTTCAAGTCCATTTTTGGAGTAATTTCAAATAGAGCAGCACGGTTTTGTTCCTCCCCCTTTTTGACCCAATGGGCATATACTTTAAATGCACACCCGTCTATAATTTTCCTAAAGTTTTTCACACTGTATGGATCATGTTTAATAGTGTCTATTGATATGGGAGGGGGGTTGAAGTGTAGATTTCGGATCCTAAATGTTGTTAACACTGCTATAATGGCAACCTGGAAAATGTAAATAACATCGAAATAAAGAACATGATAAAAAGCACTATTTTTCTATATTTTCAATTTTGCTGTGACTGTAAGTTTGAATGATTAGATTAATCGTAAAGTAATATGTAGACATATACAGACATATAAATATCTGTAAGTTGATGAGTTCACAATTCCTTGATCTGCCAGTCATATTATAGATATGTATACGTAGACTATGTATATATCAAATGATATCAGTACACATAGCAAAAACTGTACATAATTACAATAAAGGTATATTATTTTTCAAATGTAACTCCTTGTACTCAATAAAACTTCCAGAGTACAGTTATACACGTAGTAAATAAATATAGTTAAAAATTAATCTTATATTAAATACAATATCTTAGAAAACATTATAAAAATGTACATCTGAATATGGACCTGATGGTCATGTTTTTGCTTTTAAATATTCTATAAAATAGATACACAAAAAAAGTATTAAAAAATAATTCCACTCAATCAACATAACCACCAAAAGTCATTCAGACTACAAAAAACAAGATGGCCGACTTACTTTAAATGTTCTTTTGGCATTAAATTCTTTCACTGGTACAGTCTGTAACATAGATGGTGAGATACTGAGTACATCCTGAAGTAAACAAACAAGCAAACAACTGTTTAACAACAAACAAAGCAACAAGCAAATAATATCTACATGCAAAAGTGTTTTTAATAAATGCATGGTAAAAAAAGTGAAATGAAATATCAAAATAAAGAATCTAAGTGAGCAGCGAAATGCGAGTGCTTTAGTAAAACGGAGAACATTGGCATACATGTGCAAGAACCTTTAAGCACTGAAATCTAAAAAAATGTAAATTAAATGTGCTATAAGAACTTCTAAATGTGAAATAAAAAATAACAAGAACACAAATGTGTACAAAATGTCCCCACCTATTGGTGGTCCCGTCAAATGGTTATCCTGAAAATGAGTAGACAAGACTTTACAGACACAATTTGAGGACGGAAAATCCAAAATGGCCACCTTAAAATTTACCCAGAATGCCAAAGAATTAGTCAGTTCTAGATTTTCATACTAAGAAATTGATCCGTCACACAGTTAACCAGAAAACATGTAAATAAGACTTTACAGACAAGATTTGAGGACAGAAAATCCAAAATGGCTGCCTTGACATTTATCGAGAATGCCAAAAAACTAATCAGATCTAGATTTTCATACTAAAAATCATCCCTGAAAATTTGAAATTGATCTACCAAACGGTTCACCTAAAAGCGTGTAGACAAGACTTTACAGGCAAGATTTTAGGACAGAAAATCCAAAATGGCTGCCTTGACATTTACCCAGAATGCCAAAAAACTAATCAGATTTAGATTTTCATATTAAGAATCATCCCTGAAAATTTGAAATTGATCTACCAAATGGTTCACCTAAAAACGCGTAGACAAGACTTTACAGGCAAGATTTTAAGACGGAAAATCCAAAATGGCTGCCTTGACATTTACCCAGAATGCCCAAAAACTAATCAGATCTAGATTTTCATACTAAGAATCATCCCTGAAAATTTGAAATTGATCTAGCAAATGGTTCACCTGGAAATGCATAGACAAGACTTTACAGACAAGATTTTAGGACGGAAAAATCCAAAATGGCCAACAATAAAAAAGTGAATATGAGTTTTTGCTGATTTCTTCTTACAAAATTATCACATATAACTACTGTTAACAATAACATAGGCTTTTACAACAAAGTACACCTGAAATTATTTATGAAGCTACTAAATAGTTAAAGTATGAAAACTGAAAAACACCATTCAATATGATACAAAGTATTATCGTGCGATAACTTTTCTTAAATCATTCAAAATGGCTGACATGACTGAGCTAACAGGTCCAAAACCTAATCAGATCTAGAATGAAGTGAGCTGAACAAGATGTTAAAGTTTTAAAAGCAACTGTGAAGCCGTTTTTCTTAAAGTTTGCAGACAAGGATTTTAGCATTTGACTTCAAAATGGCCGACAGGAAGTAGGTATTGAGTTAAAATTTTTTCGTCCACATCTGTATGCACTCATAAGTTATCCCTGAAAGTTTGAAGGTGATATCTGTAGCGGTTTTGGAGAAAACTGCCGGACGTACGGACAGACGGACGGACGGACGGACAGACGGACGCGCCTAGGCCGACAATATGGCCCCACACTATGTGGTGTGGGGACATAAAAATTATGAGCAAGATGGCCAACATAAAGTATGAAAGTATGAAATTAAATAAAAAATTGTGAAAAAAAGTTTTCAACAAAAGAAAGTTCCATGCGAGACTACTAGATATAGCAACTATTTAGGTAACTACATGAAATAATCACGTTCATATAAACATCTAGTTAAATATACACTAATTACTAAATACTGGACAACAAAACAAAATTTCAATAGCAAAAAACAAAAAATCATTCATCATGCATTTACAGTACAACACAAATGTCAGAAAAAACAAACTGTTCTTATATGTCAAAAAACTAAGATAAATCATATATCTATCCTCTAATTGGAGAGTTGAGACTGGAGATTTCCTCATATGCAGTTATAAAGTTCAAACTTAGTAAATTATCAATAATTATCAAATCTTTTACTTTAAAATTTTAAATTGTATTTACAAAATGGTCAAGGTGGTCATGTTTATTTCATGTAGTTCTCTCTAAAATTTGAATGAAGTGTCAGATTTTCTTGCATTTCTATACAATTTAGAGTGTCGACTACATGTCTGTTTAATTTATTCCTTGCAGATTCCACTCTTTTCCACTCTATTTTGCAATTTAAAACATAACCACAATGAAATTTTCTATAGAGAGCAACTTATAAAGTTATAGCATACCTCTCTCTTAAAAAATGGATGTTCTAATGCTTGCTTGGCAGTCAGTCTTTTCTTAGGATTTACAACTAATAGTTTTGATATCAGATCTTTCGGAGGGTCGCTAATGTCATCCCATTCAGGGCTACCAAATTTGTATTTGCCCTCCATGATTGCACGCAGCATATACATTTGCTTTCTGTGCCAGAATGGAGGGTGACCTGATAGACTGAAATACATACAGAGCATAGTCATAAATACTGGGTAGCATCTTAAACAGTGATGAATATGACAAATACATTCTATAATGATAAATACTATTCCCTAATGATAAGTACACCCTATAATGACAAATGCATTCCATAATGCCAAATAATCCCATATTGACAAATATATCCCATAATGACAAATACATCCCATATAGTCTAATAATGAATGGACATTACTCTTCCTAGCTAGAGACCAATGAATCATTTCATTTTGAAACCATAAAGCATCATATAAAATAAATCTCAACAAAAATGAATCATTTTGTAGTAAATATATGTAAGTAATACAAGCAGATATGGTGAAACTTATCAATGAATGAATATTGAAAAAATAAAATTAGAAAATAAATGTAGACTTACAGAGTATACATAATGACCCCAACTGCCCACATATCGACCTCACAGCCATAGCCATCCACCTGCTCGTACATGGACACTGCAAGGACCTCAGGGGCTAGGTACCCTGGGGTGCCACACAGGTCAGTTAGAGTCTCCCCCTGGGCCATGACGTGTGCAAACCCAAAGTCTGATAGCATAATGTTAAGATTGTCATCTAGCAGAATATTCTCAGGCTGAAAATACAAAATTGATCAAGTATTGTAAATGTTATGTAAGTATTGAGAAAATTCATGAATATATTTCTCAAATTGCCTAACTAACTAATTGCCTAACTATTTACCAAATAAAAAAAGACCCAAATACCAGAGAGACTAAACAAAACTGGATTGAACTGATAAAATAAATTGATTTTTCTCTCCTGTATAAACTAGATACATCTTCAGTATGTGAAAATGTGAACATGTTCTTATATACAAAGGCACCTTGAAACATTAACCCATTTCTAGACCCTGTTTATTTATTCAGTTACTAAGGTGACCAGAATAACCTATCCTGTATATCTGATAAGGCCACCGTAAACTTTCCTTTTGATTTTTACAAAGCTGATTTTCAAAAAATTGACTAGACAGTTAAAATCTGCTTCAGTTGCTTAAAATAAGAGAATTTTGAGCCAACGTTGTATTTTGTTCAGAATACTTTCAATTTAAGGTTCTCAATGCATTAACATAGTGTTTTCAAAATTTTTTTTTTAAACTTTTGAAAATTCTTCAGAATTGGTAAAAATTCCTCGATTTTTTAGGATTTCTATCAGGCAAGTCATTTTCAATCTCAATTGTAGTTCCTACTTCAAACATTGTATTTTTCCAATATGTCATACTACGAAATACACTACACACCTTGAGGTCTCTGTGTATGATGCCTTTATCATGTATAAAAGCCACAGCTTCGATTAATTGTCTCATTATTGTACGTGTACGTTTCTCTGATAATGTTACGACTTGAGTGAGGTAGTCAAACAGCTCCCCCTTGCGACATCTGAAAATAGACAATCACACATATGAAAATATTTATTACAAATAAATTTAATGTTTACATGGAAAAATGCATGGAGTCGATTGTACCAAAAACAAACTAACAGGTAAAGCCCTTTCATTTGTTATTGAATTGTCACACTAGCCAGTGTGGGCGCACTGTTTTCTACTGTGTGAATACTTTGGGGTGGCAGCGGCGAATGGCATGGCCTGATGTGACAGCTACTTTAGCAGTAGTTGCCGATTTTATCTACCTGGAAATTTAAAACAAGATCTTCCTTCTTCTTTTCCAAAATACACCTATTTTGCACATATTTTTATTCTATCTATAAATTGCATGTTATCTGCTGTTTTTGAGATTTTGCCATACATGCCTAATACCAGTAAAAGGCCTGATATAAACCAAGTCTGATATATGGTCCTAACATTAGATACACTGACCTTGTATAACTACAGTTTGCCTTCAAAGCCTTTATACGTTTTCCTAAGCTGCTGGCAGCGCTGGGTGCCATTTTTGATCAGTCTCTTAAAATTTTAAAGTCAAGTGTCTTTATGGTTCAATTCAAGTATAAAAATATCCTCTTAATTTTTGCCAGTAATATCTAGCAATTTACATCCTATTCCCACTGATCGTATTATTTGCTTTCCAATGGTACGTAGCTTTATATAATCTTATGATCTTAATTCAATAGTTTGTATCTTCTCTATCTCAGTTGAATTGTAGTAATATGCTTGTATACACCTGTAATGCTGAATTCTCTCTTGTACAGTTGTTCTCGTATGTTTTTTTTATCTGAACCAGTTAACCCGACATTGGCTTATATACTATTTACGAAAACAAGTTTGAACTGGAGCTAGCTCTGCTATATTCTATCAATAAAAGGTCACGTTGGTACTGTTTTAAAATGCAAAATAGAGTGGAAAGAAGTGGAATTAGCAAGGAATAACATATACGGACATGAAGTTCATACTCTAAATTGTATAGAAATGCAAGAAATTCAATAACTTTATTCAAATATTATAGAGAAATGGAGAGGAAAACACAAAAGCAGACGGCATTTTTGGCATGGGACCAGAGAAAATTTATTGCCCTCTTTACTGCATCATAGTGTACATATTTTTTTCACTGGCCGTCCAGAATCTGGGTGCTCCAGATACAGTCCACCTTTACTACAATGATTTGAATTATTCTTCATATTCTGGTTGGTTAAATCCTTATTTCTAAGAATATTCATGTGTTATTTCAATGATCAAAAATAACATGTGATACATTTAGATATTAACTCTAAAAAGTTACCAGTTAAAGAACCAAAGATACCAGTAGAATCCCTTTAATCAATTACTTGTCAAACCTGTCCAAGGTACCAGTTCTTTCTTTAGTTTTTTTCACATGTACATAGAACTATCAGAAAACAGATATCTCAATTTTAGACTATAGAGGACTAAAACAGATTATGGAGGAATGTTAAGCCATAATTACAACCATAATGGTCAAGGATATTTGAACACATACATGTATTACAGCATACTTTTCTCAGATACCGTCAGTGTCCAAAAACTAGAACATTTTTTTAGATTTCATAATACTTCCTGTTATGGAAAGTATATTGTTCCAGTGCCCCCCCCCCCCCTTCCTCCTCCCCCATGTTTTTTTTTGGTTTCTATAATCAGTGGGAGATCTGGAAATTGGAAAAGGGAAAATTTGGGGTCAATGAGGGTTCATTTACCAAAAAGCTAATTTTGTCAAAAATGGGGCTTTTTTAAAAATGAGGTTTCAGAAAGCCCATTTTAGGCTTAAATGAAAAAACTACCTTTAGCATGTCCTTCGAAACCTGCCAGTGACAAAGAGTAAGTAGGGAAAGCAAGACTTGATTTTATGTACTAGATTTGGCATTTTTTATTAATATTTGTATAAAACAAGATTTTATATGTTCATTATTTACTTGGTTTAATGTGATGCTACGGATTATCATGACATCTCAAACGAGTTAATAATTAAGGTGAAAACACATAACTCACAAACAACATTTTCAAAACAGGAACTATGAAAACCTCAAAAATCTTGGATGTTTTTTGTTTGTTTTGTTTATTGATTGGTCAAAGTTAATTTTAATGAGTCCCAATTTATGGACATTCGTTTTTTGTTTGTTGTTTGAATTCCTTACATAAACGAGGTGCTATATAATCATATTTAATTACAGTACACACATGTAATAAAAAACAACATTAGGTCAAAGTTGATTGTTAAGAACTAGTGATATAGATATGTCCTTCTCATTGAAAACCAGGCAAACATGACAAAATGTCACCATATCCTGGTACATGGTAGGTTAGTGCAAATAATAAAATAAAATATGAATTGTTACAGCAGCTGTGATGATTTGTCACCATTTTTGGTGACATTGTCACCATTTTTGGTTGTGACACAATAGCACGAACACCTACGAAAAACCGACTTAATTGTGAAATAAGATGATAGTAAAACATGTATACCTCAACACCTCTTTTAATAGAGCATCTCAAAGTGAGAACATTTTTTAGTTCCTTCTCTTCTCAATATTCCTCAAGTCCAATATTATCTTCGATATGTGGTAAAGTAGAAGGGGATGTCCATGGGATCGGTTTTAGAGGGGATAAGTACGGGGTCTATATAGATTCAATGGGATCCTTCATAGAATTATGGCTGGCCTTATTTAATGACATTTAAAAACATGGGTTTATACATTTAATGGGGCCTTGCACTTACGGTGTACTAAAAGTTGACCTTCACAAATGTACAAATGATATGATCTATCCTCGACATAGTTAAAAGTTATTTTATTGGTCTACCAGTAAAGCCTTTCTATTTGATAACCCGCACAGGCTTCTCAGTTCCAATGATTTACAACCTTCATTAGGTGTCATAAATATGTTTTTATGTTTCCTATATAGTTAGCAATTTGCTAGTTCATACGTACTAACTGTCCATAAAGTGTTTCTTTTCAGACCATTTTACCATTTGGGTATTTAAAAAAGGTTGCAGTTATCAAGTACTATGTTCAACCTCCCATAAATCCCTACATCCCCACTAGTCCCCATGGTAACGTATATACAGTCTTGTACTAAACCCCTGGACCCCCCTCCCCCATTAATTTCACCTCCAAACAAGACCTTGTGGAAATAAGGTATGTTAAGCTCAGGGATCTCAAGGGTTTAAAGTAAGACTAACCCACTACCATCCCCCAACCCTTAACCATAATACAAAGGTGTGACTCCTTTAAATCTATCAAATTAACCAATCAAATCATTCCATTATAGACCAGCCCTGAATTGAAGAAAACAAATACGAGAACCGAATGTGTGATAGGCTGACTCAGTCCAGATTTTTCTTGAGGTCATAGATGATGTTTTACAAGACATTCTTTTGTAAGGTGACGTCAACTAATGACTCAATGTCAGCAGAGGTCAAAGAAAATTTGTAAAAGTGAATGGCGCTTGAGTAGATAACAAATGACCTATCTAGGATCAACAAAACATGTAATTCGTTACTTGAAAATGTGACGTCAATCAATTCAGAGTATTTCCTTTGATCTACATATGTATTTGTCTTATCTTAATATGTACATAGAGCTATATATTGATAAGGCAGGCCTTTATCAAGGGTCCTCAAATTTAAGATGGCAAAATATTTTTCTTATGTTTGTTCTCGGCAAAGTGAGAAAAGGTAAAATTTTTAAAGAAATTGATGCAAAAATTATATTCCATTGCCTCAATACATAAAGTTAAGTTGCCTCAATATATAGATATGTTTGTCTCAATATACACATACCATTGCCTCAATATAGATACCAGCCTCAAGGACAACATCTAAAAGTTGTCAGATTGGTAAGTGGCCTGGTTAAAATATAGTTCAAAGATATAGCCTGATTCCAAATGTTGACAATCAAAACAATTGCTACATGACATAGTAGGATACATATATTTGTACTAATTATCAAAAATTATGTTTTTTTCAGAATCTGAACCTTGCACATGTGTTAATGGTAAATACTATAAATTATTCTTCATTAGTCCAGTTTAATACCAGTGCACAGAGTGAAGGGGGAATTCCCCTTTTTAATTTTTTCTTTAAATGCAACAAGAGACAAGAAAAAAGTTTTGGGATGTAAAAGACTTACCCAGCCTATTGCCAGGTATAGTCAGTCTATACCAAAAGTATACTAAAAGTATACCTTGTTGATAAGTCTATACTGATACCAGACTGATACCATACCAATTAATAGGTATATATACTGAATATAGATCTGTAAATAGGTATGAAGATACTGAATATACTGAAAGTATACCTGTTTTACTTATGATTTTCAATAGTATACTGAAAGCATACCAAACAAACTCTGATAAATACTGAATATACTGAAAGCATACCAGTTTTACTTATGATTTTCAATAGTATTCTGAAAGCATACCAAATAAACTCTGATAAATAATGATTAGACTGAACGTATACCAGTTTTACTTTATCATTTTATAATATAAACGGCAAATGCAAAATTCATGATAAAAGTCAACAATTATTCATATGTAAGTTCTATTTTATGACCATTTGTTTCCACAACCTGTCCTACCAGACTAGGTGACAGGGGAGCATTCCTGCTCATAATTACATTGAATGTTTTATATATTGAAAACACAAAAAATGAGAGAAAGATATGAAAGATACAGTCATAGTAAAATTTGAAAAAGAAATACAGTTAAAATTTGAAAATTAAAACTTTGCATCAAAAATACATCATGAATAAAATTTGAATGTAGTTAATATAAGAATATTAATTTATTTGTGGTATGTCTTTTAGAAGTCTTCATAATCCTGCATCTAATTAATTAGATAATGTAATGCTAGAAAATAAGACTGCTATCCAAATTACATGTACTAATTTTTCTCATCTGCAGAATGATTTTAAATTTAAGGTATCTCATTGGTAGAGTCATATTCATCCATATCAGTCTACAGACTGACATGTTAAGACTGTCAGTATAGACTAAATGTCGACCTATAGGTATATACTGATACCATACTGAGAGTATACCTATACGTATATACTGAATGTATACCCATTGGTATAAACTGAAATTATACTGAAACCATACTGTCATGTATATACTGAAAGTATACTGAATGTATACCTATTGGTTTATACTGAAAGTATACTGAAACCATACTGGTAGGTCTAATTACCATAATTGAAACATACCTGTCAATGGAATCATAACATGGGACATATACTGAAAGTATACTGAAACTAGACTAAAAGTTGACCTGTCAGTATAGACTGAAAGTATACCTGTCAGTATATACTGACCATACCTGGCAATGGGCTGGGTAGTGTAGCATTCACTTATATATTCAACTGCCAGCTGTTGGCTGACTGTTTGATTATAGTTTTATGCCCAAATCATTTAAATATGAATAGTATCTGCTATTATTCATATTAAAATGAGTTAGACATAAAATGGCAGCAGTCAAATCGTCAGCTGACAGTTGGATTTGTGAATGTTACCTTAGAACTCATGGTCAATTTACCCGCATCAGTATTTTGCCCTTATATTTATGCTTATAAATCTCCCAAATAACACCTGAATTTGAATACCACTATGAAATACATTTATATCGGGTACAGTATGCTTTTTGAGGCAGAAATATTGATGTATTAAAATGATATCATTCCTGGATACCTCAATAACTATTGTCTGAATACCAGAGCAAAACAACCCCATAAAAATACATAAATCTACAAAGATTATTGATCAAACTACCTTAATTTATTAACCATAACCACACTCTACTATACCTAACACCTAGAAATGCATAAGATACATTGTTGGTCTATTTGTATTGTTTAGTATATTTTTGAAAGTACCTTATTAACATCTAACTTTCAACCGATGAACCATTAATAAGGAACAGACAAATAAAAACAAATAACATATTCATTACTAATAAGCCAAATAGGTTGCTTATGAACACCAAATGCAAGGTATAGTAGAGTGAACCATACAGAATGAGGTTAAGATTATTAACAAACAGATTCATTTAGTTCAGGTTGACTTCATATTTAATCTGTAAGAAAATTATAGCTTGGCATTAACTTGCAAAATGCTACCACCTGCAGGCCTGTAGCCAGGATTTGCCAAGGGGGGGGGGGGGGGGGGGGGGTTCAGTTTTGAAAAATTTCCAGGGGGGTTCACATTTGACAATTTTTGCCCAAATATGGCTAAAATCACTTGAGAAGTGCTCAAAATGGTGAAAAACTGCATGATTTTGAAAGAAGTTTTGGCCAGGGGGGGCAAACATGTAGTCAAAATTCTAAATTATACAGAAATAACAGGAAATGTGCAGTTCACTTATATTCTTGGGTGAAAACAGTGGAATAGCATGGCGACTGTGGTATTTTTCATGGGTAATGATATAAATAGAACTATAAATCAAGATTTAATTTCCTGTTCAAAGTAAGAACATTGCTAACATTTTACCATTACTTGTATGGCCTTCTGTCGTAGTGAAACTACCTAGAGATGTGAGAAGTTGAAGTTTTGCACCCAAAAATTGTCTTGCAACCAATTAAAATTTGCACCTTTAACAATTAAGAAAAATTAACTTGCACCTAAACTAAATAACTAATTGCCAATTTCATTATTCAGTGATCCTGTTTCTAACGCTTCATAGATAATTTTGGGTATTTTCCCTTTGGCCTTTATGCTTACATATTCCCATTACAATACAACTACAGAAAGAAATGTGCTGTACTTCTATAACTGATACATTTCCTCTTCTGGATCATGTGACCCCCCCTTGATATTATGTATATAATGTATTTTAATTAGCGTATTCAAGTTTGTTTTTTTCTATTTGACACTGTTTTATGATAATATTATGTATTTATGATAACATGAAATGTCTGAAATCTAAGATACTCTGACCTTACACAGTACAAAGTTCTTGACGAGCCCTACTTGTCAAGTTCCTTACAGATTCTTTAAAGAACAATAGTGCCAATTATACATATAAATCATGAAATTCATCAGTGATCCCATAGTGCTTTACCAGGCAGTTTATCATAAAGAAAGTCAGGGCATGCCCGTAACCAGAGAGGGAGGTTCAGGGGGTGCAAGCAAAAACCCCCTTGGCCAAAAATTCTTTCAAAATCATGTAGTTTATCACCATTCTGAGCACATTTCAAGTGATTTTGGGCCATAGTTGGCAAATGTGATCCCCTCTCTGGAATGTTTTGTAAAGTGAACCCCCTTGAAAAGCTAACTTTGGGCCTACAGAGTATCGAGATCCTGTAAGATATTTCTGACCCTAAACTGCTCCCAACAACAGCTTAGTTGTAATTTCCTGACAAGGCTCTTAGCCAGTGTTTGCCAAGGAGGCAGAGATCACGATAGTTGAAAAAACTTGTTAGCCATTGTGGCTAATTCTTCCAAAAATTTTTTAGCCAACCTAAATATGAATTAGCCATTTTGACTGAAAAAATTAACACTTCTAATGACTGTTTTCCTTTTAATATATAGGATACTAGGAATACTAGGAAGACCATATTTGGTTGAAACCAGCCATACTAGATACTGAAAAGCTGCTGTACATGTATTAATCTGTTGCTGAAAATGCTGAAGGACGCAACTACCCCGGAGTGAATATAAAGATACAGGATAACGCGCCACAATACGGATAGAGTTCTACTGTGAAATAGCATAGTGTGTAAAATTAATATATTGTAACAAATTATTGTCATAAAATATAATGTTGTGGCTCGTGTCGTCTAGTGGCAGTAACATAAAATGTTAGTTTGATTTCTATTTCTTTTATTGTTCATTGATTAATATAACTTTACATGTCCTAAGTAATTTCCTGGTTGTAACCGACTGATTATACTCTAAAACTCAACAACTGAATCTTACTCTGCAAAATCACACTGTCTCTAATCAACTCTAAAATCAACTTCACTGAGGCTACACAATTCTTATTTATATACAGCCTGTTTTTGGCAAAGAGCCAGGTTGGCAAATAGCCAACTGGCACCAGGCCAACTGGGCATAAAGCCAACTGGCACTGGGCCAAATGGATAAATAATCGAATATACAATAAAAACATGGGTTCAAAGCAAGGGGAGACCTCCGACCACTCCAGGAAACCCACTAGATCAAAGTACTTATCTTTATTACAGTTGGTTTCCTAGAGGTGTGAAGTGACATGGATGGTCTTATGTAAAGTTACAATTAAATTGAATGATTAATCCCCAAGAGCAAATATGCATTTCAGTGATAACCCTCTCCCTATTTCTGTGTCAGTTTTAACCCCCTCCCTTTCCTTGACCATCTATGTTACATTCTCCCCCTACTTTGTAATTATTTGTCCCAAATAAAATAAGGTATATAATGCAGTATACTTGCTGTTATAAATATACTTATGTACTTAAAAATAAACAACAGTGGATCAATTGACCAAACTATACCACTAAATGCAAACTTAAATTCCCAACATTATAATATAATTATTCAATACCATTGACTGACCTTGAGCATCCTAATTAATTAAAAAAAGTTTGTTTTTTTTTCTTCTTTTGAAACTTCTCAAAATGCTTTTGCTAGAATGCCTGTCTAATACTAAGCATAGAAACCACACTATAATCCAAGCATTGGTCACAAAACCCAATTACATTTAACCAAAGCTGCATTTGGCAATCAGACATTTAGGCAAATAAATCCTACAGACACAACTGGATCACCTTGTCAACCCATACTATATGCAATCCATATTGCGTTAACAACAAATTTTGAGTGACTCAACAAAAAGCTGTAGGAATAGTCATAAAAATATATCATAAATAGTGTATAGCTTGGAAATAGTCAAAATGCTTCTATCAGTCAAACCTATAATGACTGCTTACACTGTTCTAACCCATATCAATTTAAAGGCTCTCAAAACTTTTAAACATAAATACCAAGGCTCTATTGACCATATTCATAAAAACTACTGGCTTTTCCAGCCGTCACACATAAATCGAAGGATCCCTTGACCCTAATAGTAATACACTTAAAAGCAATAGGCTCTCTTGGCCTTATCTACTTAAACTACAGGCTCTCTTGGCCTTATCTACTAAAAAACAAAGGCTCTCTTGGTCTCATATACTCTAAACTCTAGGCTCTCTTGGCCTTATATACTCAAGGGTCACTTAGCCTATATTCATAATATCATCATAGTTTACAAACAGCCTTTACATTACATGGAAAGAATAATGAATCTTTGTCTTTCAATATCACTACATTCAAGATTACAACAAGAAGCCACTTGACAGAACTTTAACCAAGCTATACTTATCTAAAATATGAGATAAAGGTAAAAAGACACAGTCTCTTCCAACAAGTCCAAAATTCATCCTCATGTGACACATCAATGATTATAATTTGTAGAAAAAATGACATCACCTCCAGCATTTTTGCCAAAACATATCACTCCATAGATGTCTCCTTTTATAACAGCCTTGCAGTATCCCTCCATAATGTGCTTAAACTTGTCTATTATAATCCAATGATCCGTGATTCGAATATTTTAATCATAATTCCTGATGGAAGTGACATTTGTTGACACATTTGTTGAACAGTTATCCATTCCAACAATATTTAAACAAAATAAATATGACCCATTTATCCCTATTCTGGCTGGGTACTATCCAAATGATCTTGATTTAATCCAAATCTCACAGCAAATATAAATCCAGTATCAAATCATACAATATTTTGTACCATCATACTATATAATACATATTCATATTTTGTTGTCCTAATGTTGGCTGGGTACCATCCACAGAAACTTGAGATAATCCAACTATTCACTGTAAGTTAAATAAATAAATCCAAATTCTCTTCTACTTGAACACGTGTAGATCAGGTGATGATTAAGTCCTGAGGTACAACAAATTATCAAGGAAAATGTAATGAAATGTATGATCCGCATAGATGAAAGGGTTTGAGCATCCAGTATAAGTCAGGGGATAATACACTTACAGCAAAGCCACAAATAAATATAAATATTAATTTAAATTGTAATGTTTGACTACTTGAGTGATTAAAAGTGACGGTCATAAACAGCAATAGATTGAACATCCATATTTGCTTTGGTATGGCCATAAAACAATCTAGTCCTTAAAGGTGCTATCAATTGCTAATCATATCACTTGTGTTAGCCCATAACTTTCCAGTTTATGACCTAATTGTTTATCAAATATCTGGAGTAAAAGTCATAAAAATGTTCTGAAATCAAACTGATGATTGAGATGTATGAAACACTGTTTGATTAGTACTAATTATCCTTTGTTCCGTATCACTTTATCCACACTTAACATATCACATAATAAACAGTTTATGGCTGATAGAAACCACACGATGTATCATTTTACGATTTGTGTCAAAGTCAAGCAGATACTTGATATCCAATATGTACAGTTTGATAGTAGTCATAATTATCCTCTATATTCTATTCTGTGTTTCCTGTCACAAATGACAATTTATGACACATTATTGAACAGTTATCCATTTCAACAATATTAAAACACTATAATTAATGGCCTCTTCGTCTTAATACCATCCAAATACACTCAGTAGATCCAAATAACAAAAACCACAAAATCTCTGCAATAGTAATATTGACATTATCCTTCTACACACATTATCACATAATGAAAAATCTCTAACAACAACAACAAGGTCCGATGTTCAGCCCATGGCGAATCATAACTAAGAATTAGAAGTAGCCTCAGAAGTTACAGAAGTCATACATTGTCAGCTCAAATATAATCCAATATCTACAGTCCAATCATTTCAACATTCATCCAACATCCGTTTTTCTCACATCCATTGTTGGGTTCTTTGTTTTTCGCATTATGCCACCCTCTGGCCATACGGGACTCCAGGGTCTCTACTGGTGAAGACCAACACTCATAGGTTATGGGAATAACATCTCCCATATAGTTTGCTCCCTTTTTAAGTTTTAGTCTTGTGACATGGTTGGTAGTGGACCAAGCTTTGTGAACAAGCCGTTTCACATGCTTATTCTTGCTTAGCTGGGCTGAAGGCTTGTTGCGTTTTTCCTTGTAGACTCTTAGACGTGGTTTGTTAACTCTTACTCGATTCTTCACTTCAAACGATTTCAGTGTTTTCTTTGCCATTATGGCTAATCCCCTCTGTGTTGCATATAATGTGTCCACAGGGGTAGTTTGCACTTGTGCCTGCATTACATGGTTTTCTTCTGATATTACATCATATTTCTCTGTGTCACTGTTTTCCAACAGAACCACCCCTGCCTTCTCTGTGTCGGACCTTTCTACTGTAGAGTTTTCGGAGTCTGCATTTATTGCTTTGTGAGTTTCCAGCAAGTTTTGAGAGGGGCTCACATTCAATGTCTCATCTTCACTGCTCATCTTGGCATCATGGCGAGTAAAAGCAGATTCAAATTTTGGTGAGGATGGAACGGCTGTACCCCCTGCATTACCACTGTTATTTTGTAAAGTGGCATTCAGTTCTATTCTGAGTCTACGTACTTCTTGGTCATACTCCTTTATCTCCATACGAATTTGTTTGCTCTTCTGGAAATGCTCATTACACTTTCTTATTTTCTGATTGTTCATCTTCAGCCTGTTGATTTCCTCGGCCATACTGTTATACCTAATCCTCTGCTGTTTAGGAAATTCGTACAATTCTTCAAATAGCTCATTTGCTTCCTTCAATTCTTTGGTTTCATTTTCAGTTAATACTTTTATTTTAGTTCCTAATTCGGTAATCCTAGTATTGATATCCGAGTCCTCCATTTCTTGAGTTGTGTTCACTTTCTAACAGAAGGTTCCCAGATTCGTTTTTAAGAAAATATATCTATAAAATCCTGGCAACGGCACCAATGTAACAAATTATTGTCATAAAATATAATGTTGTGGCTCGTGTCGTCTAGTGGCAGTAACATAAAATGTTAGTTTGATTTCTATTTCTTTTATTGTTCATTGATTAATATAACTTTACATGTCCTAAGTAATTTCCTGGTTGTAACCGACTGATTATACTCTAAAACTCAACAACTGAATCTTACTCTGCAAAATCACACTGTCTCTAATCAACTCTAAAATCAACTTCACTGAGGCTACACAATTCTTATTTATATACAGCCTGTTTTTGGCAAAGAGCCAGGTTGGCAAATAGCCAACTGGCACCAGGCCAACTGGGCATAAAGCCAACTGGCACTGGGCCAAATGGATAAATAATCGAATATACAATAAAAACATGGGTTCAAAGCAAGGGGAGACCTCCGACCACTCCAGGAAACCCACTAGATCAAAGTACTTATCTTTATTACAGTTGGTTTCCTAGAGGTGTGAAGTGACATGGATGGTCTTATGTAAAGTTACAATTAAATTGAATGATTAATCCCCAAGAGCAAATATGCATTTCAGTGATAACCCTCTCCCTATTTCTGTGTCAGTTTTAACCCCCTCCCTTTCCTTGACCATCTATGTTACAATATGTCGCGTCATGAGTGACCAGAAATCTACTTTTCCGAAAAAGTTTTCTTCTGAAAAGTCATTCAAATTCAACATTTATGAAGTTGTTTGGCGAGTAAACTGTGAAAAAAGGGAATTTGCCATAACTGCAAAATACCTTTACATATTTTTCGCCACCTTTTTCGAAAATTCGTGATTGGCGAATGGCGAACGTCTACCGTGATCTCTGCAAGGGGGGCTCTCTTTTTGAAAAATTCCAGGGGGTTCACAATGTTGGCCCAAAATCACCCGAAAGGTGCTCAGAATGGTGAAAAACTGCAGAATTTTTGATAAGGGGGAATAGGATCATTATTGAATCTGGCTACAGGCCTGCTGACTATGTTAGAGAAAAAAATGATGGAATACAGGGGCTTGATTTAAGACTACAAAACCTTACATCCTGGACCTAACAAAGCAAGCAAGCAACAATGTGACTTACCTTTTATTATTAACCAGATGCAGTACACTGGATACATTTCCATTATAGCGGTGCAGGTCATACATCACTATATATCAATATAAAATCATCTATATAATTCTAATTATTTTCTCCTAGTCCTTAGATATTATTTCTATATTTGTATATTGTGACTAACAAAATCCATGTGATATAAGCTTTTACTAGTATTTACTAGTTATTTACTCCTACTTGCATATTATTTCTATATTTCTACATTGTGACTTACAAAAAATCCAGGTGATATTTCCTATATAACAACTTATCAAAAGCTTTAACGATTAGCTGATACCATAGACTTCTAGAAGCCTTTGGAAATAGTTGTTTTGAATCTACCTTGGCATATAAAACATGAACTTTGCTTGACTTATGCAAGTATCTTTACTAGTGGTTCACGTACATCCTTGTCTGAAAGTAGTTTCTTTTTTACATGTCTTCAATTCGACTTTTATGATTAATAACAGCACATATAATCTATCTATCTATTACATCATCAAAATACCATCTTCTATGTTCTGTTTCTTTAACTTCCATATTGTTTCAAAAGCCAATGTTCCATAAATCATGGGTGTTTTAAAATCCCATTTGTTTCTAAAGGCTCTAAACTACTGTTTTAAGCTATCACAAGTTTATGAACTATAAAATATGTCTATATGCACTAGAGATATCCCGTTTTTTGAAACATGTGCTTTAAGTTACTAATGGTATTTTCACGTGTGTATACGTGTGGATATAGGTGACTCGTATCTCTTAAAGTACAAGTGCTTGATGCCCTTAACTATTTTTTTTAAACTACCATAAGTTTCTTAACAAAATGTCTTTAAACATGTATATACACAAGAGTGTGTCCCCTTTTAGAACCATATGCTTCAAGTTACTAATTTTCCTGTGTGTATACAGGTGACTCGGGTGACACGTATCTCTTAGAGCGCAAGTGTATGATGCCCTAAACTTAAACCTAGAAATCAGACAACTATGTCACAACGCCATACTAATGTACCCATAATGCACTGCATTCTTTTTTCTCCTGCTGCATCTTTTTGCCAGCTGAATATCTATTTTCCACTATATCACTAAAACTTTTCAAGATCAGTGGGACGAAAATGATGGCCATCTCAAATGCTAGAATTCCAAGCTTAACTTTCCCTTACAAATAATTCTCTATTTTGTGTAAGTAGCAATGACCCTTACAAGGAATAAGAGCAAACATTGTGTAAAATACTAGTAGACTCCCACTACATTTTCGTCATAAAGATAATTTGAGAATATGACATCAACTTCACATGTCATTTATCTCACATTTAGAGTTTTTCATTAAGTTTGTTTGCCTCATGCATTTTTAGAAAATTAGACCAACTATACCTATATACCCTTGTAAACTAGTTATAGAGATTATACTTTTTTATAAATGTTACTTTTTTGAGACTTGACTTCATACTAACACCTGTGATTCAGGGTCAGTATTTATCATGTTTTATTATTGTATATAAATTTATCTGAATAAAAAATAATGATAGTGTTTTAGTGCATGTTCTTATAAAAGGACAACCATTTTTTA
Organism: Owenia fusiformis; assembly: GCA_903813345.2. Lineage (NCBI taxonomy): Eukaryota > Metazoa > Annelida > Polychaeta > Sabellida > Oweniidae > Owenia > Owenia fusiformis. Next base: position 15,071,708 of record CAIIXF020000012.1, read on the forward strand.
CTATACACCTCACATTATAATCTCACAAGCAGCTTGTGAGATGTGTATTTGTATTACACTTACCTTGACCTTGTCAGGCTCCTCTTCAAATTAAGATGTTCGGCAAATGGTAGGTTAAGAACTAGTATGTAAAAAAACAAGGACAAATCAGTACTAAATCTTGAAGTCCTATTAAAAGTATATCCTGGCTTATCTACTTTGGAAAACTTTTGAGTCTTCAAAGTAGATGAATGTCTCTTATCATTGTATTTCATTGGAATATCGGCCTAAAACTGCTTATGAAATAATATAAAGCATTGTACTATTGATTGTAGAGAACTAGGTCAAACTATATGGGGTTCGGTTTTATTAACCAATCACTGGACAGATACACGTAAACCTTTAGGGTATTATGTCATTTAAAGGTCAATAGACCAGCCAAGTTATTAAACCTAACATAAAATTTAGTTTTCAATCAATTACTATTAAAGTCATAAAAAGCTTTGGTATAAAATTTTGTCCAAGAAAGTTAACTTGAATTTATTTGGAAGTATTTATAACTAAAATTAATGCTTAATGTGACAAAAACAAAAGGTACCTGTTCAAATTTTTTTGTAAGGGCCAGTGTTGTTATACAAGCAGATAAGTCCAGAAAACGTGCTGGACAAAGTTACACAAGTACACGTGGACTAACCAGCTGTATGAAAGTTATATTCTACAACTACACAATATTGAATTATATTACACATAAATAAATTATATTATATAATACCACAGAGGAATAAACCTCCAAATGGGCCCTTTTCTAAAATAATCATGTAGTGTATTCAGCTAGATGTGTTAGCCTGGATATGGAGGGTGTGTCCAATATCTGGTTTAATGTCAACCAATCAGATCTCAGCTACAAATATAGGCCTATTTTTCTCAATCATTAATTAAAAATACAGAGTGGTCTAGTCTCTGAAATGCTCCTATATTTGTAAAATGCTAAAATGGTCATGTTTTGAAATGCAATATAAAGTGAAAGAGTGAAAAAACAAGGAATTAAGAACAAGGATGCAGGGAAAACAACAAAATGCCATTTACTCATTTATTCTTGTCATGATAAGTTAAAAGGGAAACAAAGACCTAAAAATTAGGAAAACAAGAACTAACAGAGACTAATGTATCCTTGGCCCAGTACCTTCTCACCACCTTTGTTGGTAATGCCTGGGTCACATTTGCTGCGATTCATGGGCTGGTGGCCAGCCGATTGAGTATTCAGTTCAAAACTGAATATTTTTGTGAACAGGATACTCAATTGGCTGGGCGCCGGCCGATGAATCAGAGCAAATGTGACCCAGGCATTAGCATTTGCATGTATGAACTCTTTGGATTTTATTTTACAGGTAATTTTCACTAACCTACAGTAACCTAATCTACTGCAACTGATACAGTAAAATAACATATTTGCTACAATACAAGTTAAATTCAATAATCCAAATAATATGCCAAAATGACATACTTTACAGCTTGCATGATCTCAGTTTTATCATAAAAACATATATGTTGCAAATGTAGTTCTGGTATAACAGAAAGATGGCACTACTATCTCACCAGTTATCTCAACCGTTAAAGCATCTAGGTGCAGTTGCACTCTGTTGAAATATGAAAATTTCATGCCACCTTGTTGAAAATATGTTTGCAACATGCCAAAAGGGTGAAAATTAAGATATTTTGATCACAACTAATAAAAAATAATTAGAATTAAGGAGTTAAGCGCATTATTGAGAAAAAACCCTAATCCAATCAGACTTCACGAACACAGAACTTTTGGTCTGTTTCAATTCACCCCATATCGAGATGGACACGGAAGACAAAAAGGGAGAAGCAAGCAAATTGGCTATACAATTACAGGAGCATCTAAAGTTCAAAGCATCTCATTTAGCCTTTCTCCAAACTCTTAAGACCCCCCTCCCTCCCCTACAAACCTTGCCTCCATGGGGATGACGTAAACAGGGGGTGGGATTCTAAAGCCTAATTACAAGTCTACATTTGTACATATTGAGGGCATATGAGTAAATAACATAAGGAGTAGGTGGAACAGCCCAGTTACTAACCCAGACTATTAGTACTGTATAGGGTTTGTATGTCAGGTCATCGTGTTGGCATTTGGTAGGCCTATATTCATTACCATTTTCTCCCTTGGGGTAGAGCCAATCCACGAGCTAGATCCCCTATTAACCTATTTGTACGTGCCCCTCCTCTTGTATAAGGGGATCTCACATGTAGCCCACCTGTTTTTTCATTTACAAATATATTGTAGTTTATGCCTGTACTTATCCAGATTGTAGCACAGGTTTATTGTATTGTATCTCCCTCACAACTATTATGTAAAAGTCACCTTCATTTAACACCTACTCCTCATAACTAATACAGTCTTCATAACTTTGGCTATTCCTTGCAAAAATCTCACCTGCAACTTGCGATATTTCACTTGCAACTAACACATTCTCCCTTGTAACTTATACTGTCTCCCTTGTATCTAACACTATCTCCCTTTTACCTAACTCTATCTCCCTTATATTTAACAATCTCCCTTCATAAAAGACCATGATTTAATAATAGTTCCTGTAGGTTCAATACAGGTGGCCCTACATGCGGGACAACATTATGGTATAGGTATCTATCTAGTTTTGCATTGAGCCCCAGTGAAGCACCCCCCTCCCTACTTTATTTGACACATATTGTTGAGGAAATAACTAATATAAGGAGGCCAGACTTTATGCAAGGCTAGAGAGATAGATAATCTTTTTGATTTCTGTGAGCAAACACTAAAGGCAACACTATATAACACAAAACAGCATACTCTCTAGGGCGTTCTATTTTTTTAGGCAAATTATGCCCGATTAGGCTGAAAATATTTTTGTAGGTCCCTACCAATCATAGATCATATATGAAGAGTAGCTTTATCAGAAAAATGTTTAAAAAATGAAACGCCCTATATCTAAAACCTTAAAAATACTAAATAGCTTTACTTACAGTTCAAAGACTAGGAATATAAAGGTGCTTGACTCAAACGTATCATGGAGAGCGACTGAAACATAAAACATAGAAATATGAGACATAAGACACAATAATATTGTATTGTATTTTATATATTACAAGGGTCGTTATAAAGTCTTGCACGACAGCTTCCCAAGAGAAGAGATTTTATTATTTTTATGTGAAGTTATATCTAGAAGAACTACAAGATCTGAAATAAGTTCTACAGGCCCGTAGCCAGGGGGATTCATAGATCAACCCCCCCCCGGCCAAAAATTCTTTCAAGCTCATGCAGTTTTTCACCATTTTGAGCACTTCTCAAGTGATTTTAGCCATATTTGGCCAAAATTGTCAAATGTGAACCCCCCCCCTAGAATTTTTTGAAACTGACCCCCCCTTGGCAAATCCTGGCTATGGGCTTGATCTAGGATAAGATAAAATGTTTTTGTATGATGACAAGACAAACATGCCAATGATCAGAATAATTTGAAATCCAACAAAGGCAATTATGTAGTCTGTCTTAAAATGAGTGCTCAACGAGTCACCAAAATGGGTTATAAATAGAATTCAGAAAATTGTTGAGATCATCCCTTGTAATACAGGGTGAGCCATAAAAGGTAACCCAAACAAATGTTAATGTCTCAGTCAATCAGCATGGGTTGATGGTTACATTTGACACAAAGAATGTCCTTTCATTCTATCAAGTTCCATTGGTCTAATCCAAATAGTCACAATTTATACACATGATACAGGGTGAGCCAAAAAAGGTAACCCAAACAAATGTTAATGTCTCAGTCAATCAGCATGGGTTGAAGGTTACATTTGACACAAAGAATGTCCTTTCATTCTACCAAGTTGCATTGGTCAAATCCAAATGGTCACAATTTATGACCAGCTTATAATGATACAGGGTGACCCAAAATGGGCAACATTGCCCATCTAATCTACTTACTTATATGATGGTGGCCAGCACACATCTTTAATATGTTGATTTCTTTCTTTACTGCATATGTCACCTCATCAGCTTGTACATCCGACGTCGTCTCCTCCGTGACATCCATAATTTTGACGGCATATTCCTGACCCGTTTGTTTTTCAATGCAGCGTCGTACAACACTACTAATACCCCTGGAATCAGAAATCAGACGATTTTAAAAGACGTATATTTCAGTAATATTTTAGAACATCTACCAACTGAACTGATCATAATGTAGCACCCACAAGGGCAATAAAAATGTTGATCGATGTTGAGTATAAAATATTTGGATCAACCAATAAGTACATATTAGAACACTGAAAAATGGAATAGATAAGGGGGGGGTTTGGAAGGGGGGGGGGGTTGGAGGGATAATGCAGGACAATTTCAACATACAAGCAACATAAATCCCAATATAGATGCAGCACCCACTTGTTTCAATTTGAGGAACTTCACTGCATTATCAAAAGCAATGGAAGTTTCCATCATTGAGGCATGACTGGCCAATCATATGTTGACCGCTATATTGCCTGACCTTTACAATACATGCGCCAGACTAAAAATAAAAACTAATCTCCAAAAATGTAGGCCAGCCAAGGGAAAGCATTACAGGCTACAAATGAACTTGAAACAAACTGGTCTTAGACATCATAAATATTCATATTCCCAAAGGTACATTTTTCAATGTCACAAAAATTACTGAACATTAATTTAAAGTAGTTTCACACTTTCACAAACATTTTTCGTGGGGAAATACTTAAAATATTAACAACATGTATATCCAAACCAGACATCTCTAATCCGAACACCTCTCAATGTGAACACTTTATCTTGGTCCCAAATTTGTTATCTCCTATTAACTTACATGTTTATAAAACCTTGAAATGTGAACACCTGCTAATCTGAACACTTTATTTCCAGAGAGGTGTATTTCATTAATTGTTGGTACTCAAATCACGAAAATTACACAAAAATCGTACATCTGAACAATAGAATGCCTAATATGACGTATTGCCAGGAAAGAACTATTTTGCCAGAATTCTTTGAAGGTTAAAGTGCATATGATAAGCAATCTATACTGACCTTTAGGCCAAGTATTACAACTTTCAGACCTGCTAATACATTATACAATGTAGGCTATATGATATCAATACACAAGCTAACACGAGGGCCATAGATGAAGCTTTCTTTTAAGAAAGTGAAATCAAACTCCATTGAAAATGATAAGATATGAAAATTAACTAACATCATTCTGATACTGTTACATTGGTTCTGTTTCCTATTTTGTTAAAATGATTAAAAAAAAGGAAAGGTGACACTTTCATCGCATTTTTCTGTTTTCACCCTTCTAGAAAGAAACTCAGAGACTGTGTGATGTCTCAAAATAAACATGACAAGTTTATCATAAAGAGTTTTTATTATATAAAATGGCCAAGTAATATGGCTATTCTACTCTTACCCAGGGATGAAACTTCCAAGTAAAAGTAAATCCATTTGGCCGACTTTTGATTCTTTCAATTGTTTTATTTTTGCATTGACCATTGAATTGTTTTTTACTCATCCATGTTATGCTTTCTAGATTTCACTTCATCCATTTTATAAGGTTAATCATTCCGATATCACATGAAATGATTAAAAAAATGTTATAAATGTGTTAATTTAACTTTCATTGTTTTTAGAATTTACAACTAAAATAAGAATCGTCCTATCCCTTGGACTTGATGAAATAAACAAGTCGGTCTGAAAGGCATCCCAATGTGAATCACACCCTAATACAAATATCACCATGAACATATCTAAATGTAAAATAGAGAGAAGAAGAGTGGAATCAGCAAGGAAGAAACCAAATACACTTGTAGATAACATATTATATTGTACAAAAATGACAGAAAATATGACGCTTTATTCAAATTTTCGAGAGAATTGATGAGAATGATTGTGACCAGATAGAAACACATGTGCGGGATCGAGGAAATGGTCACCATGTTTTGAGAAAACTTAGATTAATTTTGTCTGCAGCTCTTTTACAGACATTCATCACACCTTACTGTTCACTTTTATTTCACCCGTTAATAACATACCTAATTAGAGGAAATATTAATTTATTGAATTTTGGTTGTTTTCATTGTCGACATCAATCATACCCTTGTTTATTCTTAGCTTTACTTGGTTTTTATAGTAAAAAACAAGGACCAGATCATTTGCAAGGGTGGATATATTGATTCTTTTGGGGCTATTAGATTTGGAAATGCAATTTCAGAAAAGCATTCATGTGTTAAGTGTAAAAGACATGAATTTACGTCAATTTTCTGATCCATACCCAAAGGAGGTTGTAATTCCCATCATGCCCTTCAACACTGCACTTTGCATCTTGGGTTAACAGAGAAGACTGGCTATCTTTGGCAAGAATATTAAAACATTTCAATAAAAAATAAATAAAATCCTAAAATGACCTCTAAAAACCTAAACTTGTGCAAAAAATTAGAAAAACCAAAAATGGTCAAAATCCAACAACTTCTTCCACACACAAAAATTCCTTGAGAAAGCTTTGAAACAGGTTAAAAAGCTAGGTGAACAAACTCTCTGCTACCAATAATACAGAAAAAAACCAAGACAAGGTCACATCTTTAAATGTTAAGAAATGGAACATTTAAGGCGGGTATGGTCTTATTATTTTCGACCTGTCTAAAAAGTTCACATTTAGCACTTAGTTACTATCCTTTTTATTACTCCACTTAGCCAAATATATATCAACAAATATCATTGATCACATATAATTAATAATGTCAAGTGTCATATTTCTTAAAGTAACTTTCTATGATTTCATCTAAAAATCCAAACCCTTGGAAATACTAAATATGGTTTAAGTGCCATATATAAAAATTAATTTTAGAAATATTGTGGATCAAAAGGAAAAAAAAAACAAAAATAAAGAATAAAAACATATTCCACCGGAGGGATTTGAACCCAGATCTTTTGGAATAAAACTCTGATAGAGCCCAAAGCTTACATGCTTAAATTTCTTAAAAATGATCAGAATTACTACTAATAATAACATTTTGCATGTCTGAGTAAGTATTTTGATCAACATTTAGGATAAATGTTGTTTTATTCAGTTTTCATTTTGGGTATGACTTCCTGTCAAAACAGTGTTAAAAATGCAGGGCTCAACAAAAATTTTCAATTAGAAAATGATATATATCCTTTGATCAGCTGTTTTTGGCACCTGAACTCATCCTACTAGAAAGGTAAGAGCATTTTCTTGAGACATATGGCTCGAAATCTCACATTTCTCCTTCTAAGTCTTAGAAAGACACTTTAATAGGTAGTGTAATGTGTGAAAAAGTGATACCCATCAAGGTGGAGTGACTTTTTCACATCATCCCTTAGCCACAGCGCATAATATTCAATCCTATGTTTCAGATCAATGGTACTGCATTACATATTGAAGTTATCCTTTCTTTTCACATTGAAGTTTATTTCCAACTATTTTCTATCTTTTTTTCACGTTTACTATAAACTAATTTGCATTAATAAGCATAACGAGTGTTGTATTTTCAGAGAGGGAGTATTAACCTAGAAAATGATTAATGAAAATACGGTGTAATATTCTACAGTGAAACCTATAACTGTGAATACCATTCTCCTTCCTCTAATAAACATTATTCTCCAGGGCCATTGAACAACGAACACCTAGTCTGAAGCCTCTGCCTCGAGGTACAAAACAATGAACACTTCTTTAAAAGTGAACACACTTTCCTGAACATACATAACACACTAAATATATAATATACATACGGATTTAAAGTTTCAAGAAGTTGACCTAAACCAAGCCTAAATATACATTTCACTGTATTTGTCCAATATGTAGGTGTGCATGCTCATCAACCAATCAAAACTAATATACTGACCACAATCCCAGAGCAGCCAATCACAGCACAGCAGGGCATTCAGGTCATATCAGGACACGGGTAATGAACTCTTGGAGTTTGAAGGAGAAAAGATGAAGAAAAGTATATCAATACTCTTTACCTATATGCACCCACTTGTGTAAAAATACCAAATAGGCTTTATCCTTCAATTAACTCAAGAGGCATTCTGTATAACTATAGCTCTTGTTCTGATAATTTAACAGGTTGCTAAGAATGTACAACATAGTTGTAACTTAAAATCTCTGAAAAATGGGAACTTACATCTGTGTCTGATGTCTGTATAAAGTAGATCCATGCGATGAGTATTTTATGATGATTCCAATTACCCATATTTGATAAAATAGGAACCCTCTCCCATCATGCCCCTTCCTCATTTAATCTCTCTTAGATTGCTTGTTGATTAAGGGCCATCATGCCCTCCCCCCTCATCCAATCTTTTTTAGATTGCTTGTTGATTAAGAGCCATCATGCCCCCCCCACATTTAATCTCTTTTAGATTGCTTGTTGATTAAGAGCCATCATGCCCCCCCCCACATTTAATCTCTTTTAGATTGCTTGTTGATTAAGGGCCATCATGCCCTCCCCCCTCATCCAATCTCTTTTAGATTGCTTGTTGATTAAGAGCCATCACTGTGTTCTCCCTGACTGAAAAATGTGTGGCGCTCGCGCCACGCACATTGTGGCTGTGCCACGCTGATTTATTGCGCACCACACATTTATTAACAGCGCCACGCATTAGACTTTGACAGAAAAATTTCCCAAAGTGAAAATAGAAATTGAAAAAAATCAAAGTTTTAATCACATCAAAATCTCAGCCCGTTTTGCTTGAAAACGATACAAATTGCTCTATGTAGATAAAGAAATGTCTGTACTTACCTTTCTTGCACTAAAGAATCTTCAATTTACCTTCTATTTTGATAAAAAACAGTTTGATTTGCACAGAAATGAAACATGTTTTTTCTAGGTCAGGACTCACAGCCTCCGATTTTGAAGAGTACACTGAACGAAAATGAACATGTGTGCACATTTTCCCGGGAATTTCGGACTCAATAATTATAGTTGAATTATATTGAAGAAATATGTGGCCACATACTGAAAATTATTTTGTATATTGAACTTTATATTATATTATGGAAATAAATATTAAATTGAACATTGAATTAAAACAAACCTCTGAGCATTTATATTGCAACATGTCCTATTGTCATTAAAGTAGATGATTATACAGTGCTAAATTTCATCTGTTTTGATGTTATGTAATTACATAACATCAAAACAAATGTTTAGCATATTTATAACAATTGGCTGTTGATGCAAATGATTGTTATTAAGTAACGGCGCGAAGCGGCGCCAATTTTTTTTAAGCACGTTTTTGTAAACTTATCACCACCCTAATAATTTTGCCACCACCCATCAATTTTTATTCAAACTTTTTCACCACTCACTTTTGAAAAATTAGGGAGAACACTGGATCATGCCCCCCCCCCCACATTTAATCTCTTTTAGATTGCTTGTTGATTAAGAGCCATCATGCCCCCCCCACATTTAATCTCTTTTAGATTGCTTGTTGATTAAGAGCCATCATGCCCCCCCCCACATTTAATCTCTTTTAGATTGCTTGTTGATTAAGAGCCATCATGCCCCCCCCACATTTAATCTCTTTTAGATTGCTTGTTGATTAAGAGCCATCATGCCCCCCCCCCCCCCACATTTAATCTCTTTAAGATTGCTTGTTGATTAAGAGCCATCATGACCCCCCCCCTCATTTCATCTCTTTTAGATTGATTGCTTGTTGAATAGGATCCATTGTGCCCCTCCTCATTTAAGAGACATTATACCCCCTCAATTTCAATCACTCTCAAATTGTGATCACCAACGTCATCACCCCCCCCCCCCCCCCATTCTAAATCTCAATCAGATTTTTAAGTTAGAAAATTCAAAACAGAAACTAAGCATTATTTGTTAGGGCAAAGGAGAGAGGGGGATAGGGATATGTCTATTCTAGGACCAACCTAATTCGAATTAAAATACACACACCTCCTGTCATAGTCTCAAATGGAGTTAAACTAATATTCAGACTTGGTCTTATATTTGCACAAACATAGTTTCAAGAACACCTTAAATGTCATTCATGCCAATAAAAATATCAAGGTTAGCTGGCAAATATTTAGCTTGTCTGGCATTTGACTTTTATATTCATCCATTTACAAAACAAGGTATACGTTTCTGTGTAAATTCATCTCTCTGGTAATGCATTAATTAATTCAATTTAATTCAATTCTGAGACAATCTATTTTTTAACATTTCACCTGTTATCCTATCAGCTTTATCAATATGGGTATTATGTAATTCAATTATTCCGTCATAAAAATATAAATGTGTACAGTACATCAATTGTTAAAATATTTTTGATAAAGCTGGTAGGAAAATAAATTGTATTTAGTCTCTGAAGGAATTGAACTTGGACTAAGTTATAAGTTTTATATAACTAAGGCCCGAGATTAAGCAATACCTTATTTTTTGTTAAAATGTCATATTTTTGCTGATAGATTCTCAAATATTTAGTAGTTTTATAATTCATTATATACATAATAGAAAACATGTCTTCAAAATAATGTGGCTTATACCTTGACCCCATCATACTTTTACACATGTATATACATTGTATACATAGGGGTATATGCACTGGGAGGTTTAGATATAGGGAATATTCTGAGGGAATATTTATATCTTCCTGAGGGCCCCAATGTTTCGGGTATGGAATACACAATAAATTTTTGAACTTCTTTCAAATTAAATATTTTCTACACCTCCCAAACCTACATATGTCACGAAATCCCTTTTACACACAAAAAAACTCATTTAAATGGTATCACCCCTGGTTCTATCCTATTTATTACACTGTACAAAATACCACATACCTACATGTTCAATATTCCAACTTCTTACAAATTAAGTATACCATTTGTAAAATATGACACGATCATCAATCAATACAGTTATTAGCTAAAGTCATAGTGACCATAAATCGGGCTGTAACAAACAACTTTGAATATCTTTGAGTCCTATTTAGTCACCAACTGAAGAAAAACAAATGGCGATTAGATTTTTAAAAAGTATGAACCTTTTTTGAGACTCATTTGACTCCAAAATATATGGGTCCTGATATAAATATGTAATTTGTTCTCTATTGTTCGTTAATCAGTCTGTAATCGAGCATAAGACGAATTTGGTGCGACACACTAGAAGATCGCACCTAGCCTTTATGGTGAAAAAATTTGACCAAGGCAGTTAAAAGTAAGTTTTAGCCTCAGACTAGTTGAAAAGAAAAACTGGGAGATGAAAGTTTGACAATTTAATTCCTTTATGTATTATCAGTTGAATGTTGTTATTAAAAAAAGATGGATCAGATCATAGAATAATATGGTTCTTCCCAAGGTTGCCATCAAGGTTCTATCCTGGTTCGTTTTATTTATCACGTGCAGTGTAACTTGTGTAATGAAGGTTGTTCAGTATAAGTTGAGTACAGGTTCAATACTGGGTCACAATGATCGAACTACAAAATGGCAACTCTATGAAGTAGCATATCCAAATGAACAATATTTCATTTGCAACTTTGAGTCAAATAAAGCTATGCTTCGGAAAAATCTCAAAATTAACAGAAATTCCTGTTTCCTTGATTGCCTAAATCGCCTTTGGGGTCAGTCCTATATATTTAATTTATATTTATAATTATATATTAAAAAGATATACCTTATAAATATGCTATAATAAATTTATGCATTAATACTCCTCACTTTAATTAAAAATAAAAATGATAAAGTTTTTTCACAAAAGTTTCCGCCATTTTTGAAGTAGTGACCATTTTGAGAAAAATACTTTAACCTATGACTACTTATCATTATCAGAACACAAGTATTTGAGTTATGTTCCAGACAGATAGATGGACGGACAGACAAACGGACGTAGGGCTCCACTATATCCATATCCATCTTTGTTTGGTGGGATAATAAAAAGATTGAGAATAACTGGGTTTATAACAAGGTCGTGTGTAAACATTTAGTCCTTGTTTTACTACTATTTGTTACAATTATACCTGGCAGCTGTAACTAATGATAGTGCAAGATTAGATTTTGAATTTGCTACCAACAAAACTAACTGTCGAATTCTGCTATCTTGAAATTTTGAATTTTCAATTTCTAAAACAACAAATCTTACCCCATTTGGAGGCAAAATTTGGAAAACCAGATTTTGAACATTGACTTTGAAAAAAATCCCACCTAGCGAGAACACAGACTTGTCAGAATAAAGGGATAAATGGGGCTTGAAATAGTGTGATTGAGTCAATCTCCACACTACATCCTTAAGAGTAAGTATCTAAATGATTGACTCAAAATAGTTACATCTTTTGAGAACAAAGTCACGATGGTCATGTTAAAATATAAATCACTTAAAACTAAAGTGCTCTCCTCAGGTTTTTTATTCCGTGCGTGCAAAATTCTAATTCTCACAAATCTGCAGTCAAAATATGCTGGTAAATTAATTTCATGATTTTATTCATTTTCAAGTGATTGACAATACATTTTCAATGAGTGGCAGCCTATTTTTGAAGAGCCCCCCCCCCCCTCCAGACATCTCCAAAGGAAGGAACAGAATGGTGATGAACCAAGTGTGCAAAATGCAAAGAGACTGCAATAGAGAGGACTTGGTACTTGTGCCCTAAAGGATGGTATCTTATCATCAACAGTTGTGAAAATAAAAGTTAATTTCACCATGCTCCCCCCCCCCATCTACTCAAGGCCTCATGTAACAAAATTTTAAAAAGTTGATTTGTCTTTCGCTCAACACTGATCGTAATGGTGATTAATTTAATTGGTACCACATACTAAAATCAACAGGTGAAACTATTGAAAGGGCAGATGGGGATTACAGGTGTACAAATAAATAACTTGATTCTCTGGATGTAAGTTGCATTGTAACAACATGATAAATGTTTCATAAACATGTTCAGCTCAGTAAGTCAAATAAAGTATAAATTCTAAAGTAAAGTCATAATACAGTAGACCTTTGGAATCTCTAAACAAGGCATTAACATGTAAAATGTTACTACCTGCCATTTATTACCGATGCTGAACACCGATACCTACCACCAAACAACAACTGCCAAACACCAACCACCAAACACTGTCCATGAAAAGTTGGAGTTCCATAACAATATGTCACCACTTGTGGTGATGATATAAAAGTGTTCTATTTGGGAAGAGTTTCACTTACATTTCAAGGCTCATTTAACATTGAGTCACTGGGTAATTCGGACTTAATGAAAAACCTCCCAAGCGGAACACTTTTTGTGGTCCCAAGGGTGTTCCACTTACTCTACTGTATTTAAGAATTTTATATCATATAATACATGAATCGTAAATTCTAGCTAAGGAATAGTTCATTAAAAATGATATATAGCCACTCTAGATTTAATATTTAGAAGACTAAATAAATTTTGAAGCTTTAAACCGAAAGTTGAATCTAAAAATGATGTCGAGTATATACTTGAATAATATAAGAAGAAATGAGCTCATAATATAGTATAAGGTATTGCACCTGTTGCACGAGCTAAAAAAATATTCTTCATACCTCAAGCTACCTACGCTAACGAGATATTTAGAGGTTGCAAAAACATATCAATGCTAGTCTGACGTAGGTGTATGTTGAAAGAGTATTGGTTATGACAATTCTATGAGATCAACGTCAGTTTGCATTTATAAATACGTGAACAGCTGTATTCAGTAACAACAATAACAATGTAATTAACTCAAGAGCTAGCTATACATGTATCAGCACTAAGCAGTGATATCGGCATCGTTTGATTTGATTCAAAACCTTATTCAGGTAGCTCTAGGAGTAAGGTAAAAAAATGGTTTTCCAAGAGATCTCACCTTGATCCATACAGGTATGATATATAACTGAAGAAATATACTGGTTACACAGTATGAGAGGTCTAGCATTTAGGTGGGTGCATGAACTTGCATCAGAGGTTTACCCCCCTTGCCCCCCCCCCCCAATTGAAGCACCATGGTTGACAATTTGTAAATGACTATGTGTGTTAAAATTTCATAATTTCAAAATGAGGAATATTATTAAAATGTATTTTTCTGACCAATTTCAACCTTTCAAAAATTAAAAGGACCCAGTAAAAAAGTGTATGGATAGAAAACTGAAAGTCAAACTTCTATACATGAATATGCATGGATACATGTTCCATTAACAGTCTGGTTTCTAGTTTGATTAATTAGAGTCAAATGTTACAGATTACAGCCTACTTATGAAACAAGAACAGGGCAACCTAAAAACTAAATACTAAGGCCTAGATAATCCATGCTTACTTATCCTATACTCTTAGCTGGATGCTAAGATTGGATTTCATGTGAAATAATTTTTAATTGATATCCCATGTTGCAGTTCGTATTTAAAATTTGAACTTTGAAATAAATCCCAATCTGCTATCAACTCTATACAGGTAAATATTAAGTTGATGAAATCTTAACCATCTCAAATGTATGAATAAAATGTTTTGAATATTGATGTGAGTTATTTATTCATTGCCAGAAAACATATTTTAACAAGGCATTAACATGACAAAATGTCACCACCTAGTTGCTCACAATATTATGAGTTCAAACTTAAGTCGGATTTGAATTTCTGAGAACTTGTAAAGTCAAATTTGAACTTCTGAAAAGATGTAGATGATTTTGAAAAAAAAATTTGGTCAATTTGAAGCAAGTTGAAAACAGACCTTTTTGACCTTTTTTTACCTTGAGAAGGTCATTAAAGGTCAAATGTCAAATCTAAAGTCAAATTTGAATTTTTGAGAACATGTAGATGATTTTGAAAAAACAATTAGTCAATTTGAAGCAAGTTGAAAAAAGACCTTTTTGACCTTTTTTGACCTTGAGAAGGTCATTGAAGGTCAAATGTCAAATCTAAAGTCAAATCTGAAGTCATATTTGAATTTCTGAGAGCATGTAGATGATTTTGAAAAAAAAATTAGTCAATTTGAAGCAAGTTTAAAAAATACCTTTTTGACCTTTTTTGACATTGAGAAGGTCATTGAAGGTCAAATGTCAAATCTAAAGTCAGATTTGAATTTCTGAGAACATGTAGATGATTTTGAAAAAAAAATTAGTCAATTTGAACCAAGTTGAAAAAAGACCTTTTTTGACCTTGAGAAGGTCATTGAAGGTCAAATCTAAAGTCATATTTGAATTTCTGAGAACATGTAGATGATTTTGAAAAAAAATTTAGTCAATTTGAAGCAAGATGAAAAATACCTTTTTGACCTTTTTTGACATTGAGATGGTCATTGAAGGTCAAATGTCAAATCTAAAGTCAGATTTGAATTTCTGAGAACATGTAGATGATTTTGAAAAAAAAATTTAGTCAATTTGAAGCAAGTTGAAAAAAGACCTTTTTGACCTTTTTTGACTTTGAGAAGGTCATTGAAGGTCAAATGTCAAATCTTAAGTCAAATCTGAAGTCAGATTTGAATTTCTGAGAACACGTAGATGATTTTGAATAAATTTTTTAGTCAATTTGAAGCAAGTTTAAAACAGACCTTTTTGACCTTTTTTGACTTTGAGAAGGTCATTGAAGGTCAAATGTCAAATCTTAAGTTAAATCTAAAGTCAGATTTGAATTTCTGAGAACACGTAGATGATTTTGAAAATTTTTTTTAGTCAATTTGAAGCAAGTTGAAAACAGACCTTTTTGACCTTTTTTGACCTTGAGAAGGTAATTGAAGGTCAAATGTCAAATCTTAAGTCAGATTTGAATTTCTGAGAACACATAGATGATTTTGAAAAAAAAATTTAGTCAATTTGAAGCAAGTTGAAAAAAGACCTTTTTGACCTTTTTTGACTTTGAGAAGGTCATTGAAGGTCAAATGTCAAATCTTAAGTCAAATCTAAAGTCAGATTTGAATTTCTGAGAACACGTAGATGATTTTGAAAATTTTTTTTAGTCAATTTGAAGCAAGTTGAAAACAGACCTTTTTGACCTTTTTTGACCTTGAGAAGGTCATTGAAGGTCAAATGTCAAATCTTAAGTCAAATCTTAAGTCAGATTTGAATTTCTGAGAACACGTAGATGATTTTGAAAAAAAATTTAGTCAATTTGAAGCAAGTTGAAAACAGACCTTTTTGACCTTTTTTGACCTTGAGAAGGTCATTGAAGGTCAAATGTCAAATCTAAAGTCAGATTTGAAGGTCAAATGTCAAATGTAAAGTCAGATTTGAATTTCTGAGAACATGTAGATGATTTTGAAAAAAAATTTAGTCAATGTGAAGCAAGTTGAAAAAAGACCTTTTTGACCTTGAGAAGGTCATTGAAGGTCAAATGTCAAATCTAAAGTCAGATTTGAACTTCTGAGAACATGTAGATGATTTAGAAAAAAATTGAAGTCAGTCTAAACAGTATTTGTTAAGTTATAGGAAGTTGTAAGAAATTGTTACAGACGCCGGATGCCAACCGTCGGACGCCAACCACCGGACGCCAACCACCGGACACCAACCGCCGGACGCCAACCGCCAAATGCCAACCGCCGTCGCAAAAAAACGGAGACCATAACAATATGTCACCACTTTTGGTGGTGACATAAATAGTGCCATTATCTTTTAACTACTCGTACTTATACATACTCAGATTATAAACAAAATAAACAAGGTATCAACATGACAAAATGTCACCACGCTTGTAAGTTATTGCAAATTGGTATCCATAAAAAAGTTGGAGACTATAACATTATGTCAACACTTTTGGTGGTGACATAACGTGGCTATTAATGCTTTTAGCAGTCACAATGACATGTGTGTTGTATTACTTGTGCAATGAATAAATAACTTAATAAAAAAAACATAAAAATACACCAAAGAATTTTAATGAGTGTATATTAAGGATTTTGCAGTGTTCAAAGATATCTCAGATTCTGTTTCTGGTTTCTTCCTTAACCTATGTCTGTCTTGATAGTTGCACTACACAAAAATTAGATAAATAAAAAATACTGTCAGATAAATGGGGTTAGAGCGACCAATATGTCATACTAATCCAGAATTCACCCACAAGCCGATCCAGCCAGCCAGCTAGAGATCGATTTTGTGTTTGTAATACTGGGATTCTACATATTCCTGGAGACCTAACTGACTTTGGTAATCAATTCAAATTCTGGATAGAGTGGAAAAGAATAAAGTAAACAGGATTTCGTCAGTAACTTAATCATAAAAATACAGTAAATCTTCATCTTGCCAACTGTCAATCTTATCAAATCTTATTGTTTCACTAGACACATGATGTCATGGGTGGCAAAGAAAAGTGATGTCTTAATTTATCATGGTAGCTTGTTGCATATTAAGTAATAAGCATAGGTGAATATGAGAAATGCCAAACAATCAGGAAATTCAGTGAAATATGGTGAAATGACAACCAAAATTATCCTTTTTTTATTACAAGCATAGATCTAGCTTTCTTGAAAAGTGGTAAGAGTAGATTGGACATAGCGCAAGCGAGCGAAGGTACAGTAAAACTGATACATCTGAACACCTCTCTAATCTCATCAGACACATCTCTCAATGTGATCACGTTTAGCCCCCATTCTCAACCTACTAGAGGTTACCATGTTCAAACCCTTTTGAGTATAAACACCTGTCAATCTGAACACTTTTTGCCAGTCCAAGTTGTGATCTGATTAGACAGGTTTTACTGTTATGATGTTTTCACAGTGAGTATGGATGACAGAAAAGATGAAATGAAAAAGTGAATAATGAACCATCCTTGGCCCAAGAGAAATTCACTGCATTACATTACATGAGCTGCTATGAAAGCAGTGAAGGACCGATCTTGACTGGAGTGATTGCAACTTAACATACTTTGCCTATCTTAAAGCAAAAACAGACAGACAAGTGTGGGATAACAATAGCTCACAATGAGCTAAAAATATTCAGAATGCCAAAATCAGTATGAACTCAACTTGACTTGTAAGTCTGGACCCCGTGCTTTCTTTACCCACTTGTGTGTGAGAAGATGTGGAGGCAAGTAGTGGGAGGGGAGAGGAGGTTACAAGGGCTTGTTGCTAGACTAGACTTGCTAATGTTATGATAAAATCATTTTTTATTCTGAACTTGTCTGTAATCAAGTTCTACTCATGTAATTCTCATCCATCACCAGGATACACATACCAAGCCAACAGGACCAAATATTATGAAAGTAGGTTTAGATCATCTTGATACATAATTTGTGTTATAACACCTTGGAAGTCGAAGATGGTTTTAGATGCTAAGTCATATATGTATATGGATTAATTAATAACTTTGTGATGCATAACCTTGCTACTACCATCCTCCAACTGCAGGGCTCCAGACATCATTTTCTCTATTCAAAAACAGAGATCCTCTGGACATGTGGTTGTCTTCCTACTGACACCATACAGAATAAAGACACTTCAACTTGAATTTCAAAGGAGGATAAAAATTCTATATGAGCCAAAAAACAAACCGGCTTGCCGCTTTCTGTGAAATTATTTTTACCCAGCAATTGACCTTCAATTCACAGTTGGAGTAGAAACAGGTTATGATTATGGCCCATCTGAATTCCAACTAAACTTGGCTGTCTTCCAATGCCTCCACTTAATGTAAATGTAAAAGCAAAATGGATAAGTTTAAAATCTAAAATAGTGAGAAAACAAATGAAGAAAAAAACACAAAAACATGTTGGTCATAAATTTTGTTCATAAATGTATTGAAATGAAAAAAAAGATATTTCACTCAACTAAATAAAAGAATGAGTGAGATCTGCATAAACAGTGATGAATTTTTAGGATCAGGAATAACATGATTAAGGCTTTATGTTGGATAAAGTAGGAGTATCTTGGCTTGTATTACAACAGTAATTAGAAGGAGGAA
Source organism: Owenia fusiformis (assembly GCA_903813345.2). Classification (NCBI taxonomy): domain Eukaryota; kingdom Metazoa; phylum Annelida; class Polychaeta; order Sabellida; family Oweniidae; genus Owenia; species Owenia fusiformis. The sequence continues at coordinate 15,090,565 of CAIIXF020000012.1, forward strand.
GTTTCAATAAATGCCAAAGTACCCGAAGCTGTTTCATTTGAAGGGTACCCTGAGCTCAGCATGTACATTATAAGATTAGCCTCTGATTACGAGCAATCATGTAACAGTTTGACATTTGACCAATCTGGACATATTGCATGCAGACACAAAGCATCAACATGCAAAATGCCACCACTTGCCATTTGTTACAGATGCTAACTACTGAACACCAACCTCCAAAAATCAAACACAAACCACTAAACAATGTCCTGCTTTAACCACTTTAACCACTTCTGGTGCTGACAAAGATTAGATTCACTTATTCAGATCCATGACCATGGGTCTGAAATGACAGTCTCTGATTGGCTAGGGGAGTCCAGAGGTTTTCCAACAATTATTTAAGAGTATACAGAGACCATCTCTCTTGCATTGGGTAATCTGATAGAGACCAACCAGATGCAAAATCAACCTGCTGTTTTTCACAAAAATAAACACCAAATATGAAATACAAATCATCACAAATATGTAACTTCTGAGGAAAAATGATTCAGGAACCACTTAACAGCATTGGTACCTGACATCTAGGATTTCAAAGTTTTGAAAATAAAACTGGTTAATGAGTAAGGTTACCTGACTTAACACAGAACTTCATACAAGCATAACTTTTAAGCATTGCTCAAACTAGAAAATCAATTACCCTACATAGTCATAAATCCCACTGAACAAAACATATTCAATTAAATAATCACACATTTTGAGCGTTTTTGATAGAAGTAACGAGGCAGTAATAGTATATTCTTCGAGCAAAAACTATTTCTGGACATATTATTCAATTATGAATATTTAAATCATTCTTGATCAGAGATTGTAAGCGTCTGATTAAGAACATACAGTACCTGTAAACATCATTTCATCTCATAAAAACCAACAATCATGATTGAATAAACAACTTAACAACATTCAATGGATATAACCCTTTTATCACAATAATGTATGAAGCCCATTAGACTATAGAGTATAGAAACATAAATAAACATGGCATTAACAATTACAAAATATCACATCCCACATATGACATTTTATTGTAGATGCCATTTGCAAATGCCATAGATCAACATAAAACGGCAGCCACAAAAAACAATGGCTGTAACAATGAATCTGTCACCACTAATAAAATTTAACAGCATCTTTGAGCCATGAGATTTTAACTTTGTTAAGGTGTTCCAGTGTGACATGGCTAATACCATGAAATTAGGAACAGATTCTGAAGAATTACTTCTTGAAGAATACATCTTGGAAAGTTGGAAAACATTAAGGTTGATATAATTATAAGCCCCTACTTAGCATTTGGTTTATATTTAACAAAAATGTAATTAAATTCAGTAAGGCTCACTGGTAAGTAAAACAAGTGCAAAACAGGTGGAAAATGTAATATCCGTTGAAAACAAAAACATATAAGGGTTTATATTAATTGAGAAAATGGAATGTGAATAGTGCTTCACAAGTAGTCAAGTTTGATGTCTACTATCTTCAAATGGAAGAACTGAATGCTGGTCCAGAGTTTGGGAAGGGAGGGATGGATTACACAAACTTTCCTAAACATTCCTTTGCTTTAGGTGTATACTAAGACCATGCAACATTAAAACAATAAGTATGTTAAGGAAAATAATCTGCACCAGATGGTTGGTAGTGAGGAATTGTGTTCTGCACAGTAAAACATATATATATATATTGAACAATTTTGCCTGCAGAAAGGGTAATTCATACAGAAGTCAGTAGAGGATGTGCGGAGGAGGGGTGTCCACAAGAGACAGGTGTTCAGTAGAGAGAGGTGTTCATAAGACAGGTTTTACTTCATTGGCACCTCCACTTTATATAAAACTTTCGAAAGCTGCCCCTCAAGTAAATTAGTGCCAGTACTGGACAAGTACTAGTGGGGATGGGAGGGAGGGGGGAGAATATATACTTACTTTCCTAAGACCTCCTTTGGTTCATACTTTGCGTAGAACTCCTTTGCGAGTGATGCATCAGGGAGGTCGTAATCCTCTTCCATATCGGTTATAGCCATTCCTTACTAATACCCGGCAACGACACAATCAACGACAAGTTGTAACCATTGTAAGTTGAGACAGCTATTTTGATTGGTTAATACAGTATTCAAATCCGTAAATTTGTTGATATATAATCCAAGATTGACAGTTGAATCCTTTTGATTGGTTGGTTGATCCCAGTTTGGAGGTAAATCCAAAATTAGGCTACTACAGTGGAGATATCAAATCTGTATAGTATTTAGAATTAATCCTGTTGAAATACACTAGCCATGATGTTGTTTCCTTGACTACACATAGAAGTAAAGATCTGAAAGTACAAAAATGTGACTTTAGACTGTGTTTACAAGTTGTAAGTACAAAAATGTGCAAGGTTAGGTCACAAGTTATTCTCTGCTTAAGTTCTCCTAAAAAAGAACAAGAATAGATTATCAGACTTTTTTCTTATTTAACTCTTAAATCATAAATCGATGTATCATAATAAAACAAGGGAAAATATTTACAAGATAAAGACCAGATAAATCAACAGTTTGATAAGTAAAGTTTGAGGATTAAACGAATACAAGTTTGTAAGGGCCCATGCTTGCGGTGCTTGCCTTATTTATTGCTACAAATGAAAGTACAATGTGCACTGAACGGGTATTAACATTATTACTAACTACTAAAACTGACTGCCAAAATTATCATATATTTGCGCTATAGGAAATGACTATATCATACATTCACTTAAAAAATATCTTTATCCTTCCATGCATCAACATGTATAGGCAAGGTTGAGACTTCAATATTTTAAAAATAATTGAGTTGTCAAATTTCCCCTCAAGGTTGTCATATTTGCCACCCCTATACTCAGAGTCACTTTAATTTAAGTCAGATTTTCATACCTAGGAAATCCAAAATGACCTGCTATGTTCATGTAAGAGTTGCTATATGACAGGGATTATTTGAGTAAAATGCCTTGCGACTTAATTATTTATAATGGCGAGACTAGGAGACATATAATTGCATGTAGATTGTAGTGATGAAAAGACATCTGAAATTATTTTGCACGATTGAATCAAAATATGCTTCATTGTCAAAGGATAACACCTCATAAGCCCCGTGACTAATTGTTGTGATGAAAAGACAACTGAAATTATTTTGAACAATTGAATTAAAATAAGCATCATCTACTGCAGGATAACATCTATTCATAAGCCCAATAACTCATTCTGATTGATCAGAGTTCTTTCTTATATAATATTTGTATATTCCAAGGGAAAAGGTGATAATTCAAATGGCTGTTTGCTTAAAACTCTTTTGATTATGATGCTCAGTGGTAAACCTTTTGCTGATCATGTTAAATCCACATGCTATTTTGATGATACAATGTGACATTTCATCTTTGTTGAACAATGAATACTGATCTAATATCATTAAACTATTGACATTGGGGAGATCATATCTTTTACTGTTTAAGGGTGTTATGACCCTGATGTTCATGCAGGAATTTCAATAATTCATCCTTTGAAATAAAAACTGCACTCAATACCTTTTAAAGAATATAAAATCATGTAGCATCAAATTGAATTTTTTTATATATGTTTTATATAAATGAGTCATGGGTAATGTGGGATCTACACCCCCGTGAAGAAACGAAAATTGAATAAATGGAAATGCAAGGTCAGAATTCACTCAATGCCAAGTATGTTACCATGACGCCCTTGGGTGGGCCCAGAAAAAAAAATTTGGCCCAATAAAAATTTTGGGCCAAAAAAGGCCTTAAGGCCCCAAAAAGTCGGCCTTTTTGGTCATTACTGGGCCTTTTAAGGCCTTATTTTTTAAATTCAGGCCAAATTTTGAAGAAAATGGGCCTCAAAATTTCAAAATTTGGGCCCACTTTTGCGTTTTAGGGGCCCAAAATTTTTTTCCGCGCAATCGCGGACGTTTTTTTCTCTGACCTGAAATTTGGGCCCCCCCCTTGTTGGTTCCCAGATCCGCCCCTGTGACGTGAATCAAAATTTATTGTAGCATCAATATAATGTTAATTAATTATATGTCCACCAACTATGGCTCATTGGCAGAGTCAAGGTAACTACTATTGCTTAACCTCGGGTTCGATTCCTGCTTCAGTAAAGTTTGTATGTGCATTGTATAATTCTGGGTGTTTGACTGAGTGGTCCATGACTCATATAAAAGGCTGTGGTGTGTACTTGTATGTATGTGTAGTAGTGTGTACAGCTGCACACAAAAGAAAACAGGGCTCCTCCAAGGAGGGGTTTCTGGCTCTGTCTTCGAGTGTAAAATATGTCAACTACGGAGATATCAATGAGGTATTGCTCGCCAAATATGGCGGTAACCAAGAAACAATTACAAGTGCAATATAATTCATTTTGTGTATATACACTTCAAAACACATGAATTTTCAAAACCCCTCTAGGAGAATGATTTTACTATTGGCAAGAGCTTTACAAGAGACATCAGTCTTGTCTTTTAACCCATAGATACCAGCCAGATTATTTTGTTATAGTAGTAATATCAGAAGCTAAATAAATATTCTTCAACATGTACACTCTTCAAACTATTCGTTATACAAAACTGTACCTGCTTCATGCTTCCCGTGACAGATCTTACACTTATTTCATAGCTGCGATTCCATCTTTCTATTTCTCCTTGTTTAGTTTGAGTAAATAAGCTATGGATGATGTAATTTAACTTTTACTTTGACACATATTATTTTAATTGTTGCAGGAAGTTGTGTGTTCAAATACCATTGTAAAGCTTACGTCACATTTAAGGAATTACAGCTGCCAGAAACGAAACACCTTTGGATTCCGACAGAAACCTTTCCCACTGATAAGACATTACTATTAATATTCCTCCTTTATTGAGGCTTTGATACTTCTACAAAACGATCTGGCCAGCATCTATTCTAAACAAATAAATGTCCTTGAAACAAATGCTCGATGTTTTGAATCAGATGGTGAAACTGAAACTTGAAAAAAATATCAAAATTTCAATGTCAAAATGTGACAAAATTGTTCAGTGGATTATTTCAAAATTAGATCAGCATTACGCAAGATGATTTAATGCTTCTAATTAACACTTACTTACTTATATTCATGCAGGTTTTCATTCCATATTTTGCCAAAAATTAGAGACGATTTCGATCCGGTTTGAAGACACGATTTCTGCTTTTTGATCTCGTACTGGCGAGAGTATGATATCCTGATTTTACAATGTTATAACAAACATAATTTTAAGATACTTTTTGATCCATTGATTAGATTTAAACAAAAAGTGTTTTAATAGTTCCTTATTCTCAATATTTTCAAATATTAGAAAAAAATATCAAGTCACATGATCTGAAGTTCAAAATGGCGGACGACCATTTAAAATTTACTTTCAAAATTTAGGGACATTTTCCTAAATTGCATCGTTTGTGTAATGCCATCTGTTAAACTATATAGTTAAGCTTAATGGTATTTATTGCTTTAAACCATATTCATGGTAATAGGACATCAAATGTGTTCCAAGAGCCTGTAATAGAACACCTGGAAGTAAGCACTGGATAGGGATTTGGCCTTGGCTTTTGGCTCGCCTTTGGACCGAGCCGGTAGACCAGAGAAAATACAATGGCTGGGTAAGACATCTTCCTGGGTTATTCTCAATCAATGAAGACTTATTGCCTTGTTCATATGACTTGCATATTGTCATTATAAATTATTCAGAGTCAAAAAATTGAGTCGAGGTCTGTATTCATGCACGAGAACACATATTGTTTTATGATCATATCCGCTCATTACTTTTATGAAACCATGAACAAAGTAGAGCAATTCTCTCCATTTCTGAATCTAAGAACTGCTATCCTAACCTTGAGTTGGCAGTGTAACCACCCATGGGCACGCTCATCCAGTGTGTAGTTTAGCGAGTCAGATAGTAGACCTATGGAGTGTGCTAAATTCTATGCCCCCTGTGGGAATTGAAGCCAGTACCAATTCCATAAGACTGAACCCACTGTGGCTTTAGCCAAAGGGGCTAGCCACTGCAATCCACAGTTGACTTGCTATCGAGGGCCGTTATAGCAGCACTAAAGTTATTACAAAGTTCATAAATTTAAAAAAAATCATCCACAAGAAGCGCTAGGAACTGGGATTCAACCCAAGACCTCTTACGCCCGAGAGAAGACTTTCACTACACTATCTTACTACATCGTAACTACATGTAGGATACAATATACTTGAATTCATTTTTCTAGGCTTGATGGGCAGATGTTCTTTATCTATGACCATACTGTCATACAGGGAGAAGCAGATGATATCAAAGATGCCATAAAATACTTCTATCCACCTTCAGTAAGTATACAACAGTACGGTGTATATATTGTATGTGCACTGTGCTTATATTTGAAAATAAACTTCATATTTCTTAGAAAATATATGTAGGTTTAAAATAGATACCTTTTTGAAAGATGATCTTGCATTCCTTGTATAACTAGTCACATGTGTACTTTAGTATGTTTGAAGCCTTTTTCAAAAAGAAATCGAAGAAGTGTTGGTACATATATATATATGAATTATTGTTTCAGATTGATATAACCAGTAGATGTGAGACATGTGGTCAGCTGATGGGGATGGTGGGATTCTTCCAGGAGTTTTGCCAGTCTCCTCCAAGTATTATACAATTACAGCATGATACATATGCACTGAAACACTGTGAACAATACACATGGGTAAGGATCTTTATGGGGCCTCTTTGATTATAATGAACACTTATTTCTTCCATCTTCAGTATTACTATTTTTCTTCACATTTACAAAATATTATTATCAATTTAAATTGTAATTTTAATTCTTTACCTGTAAAATACCTGTATTACATAATGGTCTATTTGTTCTATTGTTTTAGTCTATGATGTCATAATTACAGCAACTATTTTCAGTTGCTTGAAAAAGATTTAAAGAATAAATCGAAATATTGCAAAACAAAATCAGCTTGTTAAATTGTAATAATGATAATTTTGATTCAAGCTGTCTTATTATGTTATATAATCTGTGTAGGCAAAAATCTGCTGTGCATTTTAACATTTAACGTAAAAATAAATTATGAATCTAATGCATGGATCAACTGCATCACCAGAATGTTTCATATTCTTATTTAGACATTTTTGTTATGAAAATAAAGTGGAATACTGTCGCCAATTTTGGGATCCTGGCAACATCCCTGAAAGTCTTAACACATTTTTTTGGGATTGCAGGCTCTCGCCTCCGCCAGTGCTGAACCAATCAAATCTGTGGAGAGACAGCTTGACAAACTGTTCAACACATTTACGTTTTATCAGCATAGCCTCGGAGAGGTACAAGAGGTTAGTAAACATAAAACACATAATTGTTTCCCCCATTGTTTACTCATCTAGCCAGTACAAAATTCTAATATTCACAATTTTGACAAAAGTGCCATTTTTCATGATTTTTCTCATTTTCAAATGATTGATTTTATTGGAATTTCAAAATCTGTTGACCAGAAATTTATTGCATGCTAGTAGTCTATAGTCAAAAATATTGCCTTCTTATTGGCCAATCATAATCAAGTATTTCATTGAAAGTTCTAACAATAAAAAATATTGTATTCTTGATTTTAGAGGTGCGGTGGGGATGGTGAAACATTTACCAGAGAGTTGCAGTACATCTTTGATTGTTACCTGCCATATGTACGTTGCTATGGTGACCCAGTTGCATCAGCATTCCAGTCTATTCCATCAGTCGTGCTTCCAAAGGTAAAATAAGAATTTAAAAAAAACTCACTTGAAAAGTCCTTATTTTTTCTATTTTACTTTTAATATAATGTGATGTCATAAATTGTATTGACCTAACCTAATTAAGACAAAAATTCATTAAATGACACCAATAAGTTGAGTTCCAAAATGGTTTCATAAGTGCCAAAAAGATGTGTGAAATAACAGGTCTTATCTAGTCTCTCTTAAAATCCTATACTCATAGATTTGATTTACATGTAAATGAATCATCAGGGAAGAACACTTGCCTAAAAGGAACAGTTTTGTCAGTGTGGAGTAGGGCTGGCACAGAACGGAACGGAATCGGAACGGAACGGAATTCGGAACTTTGCTTCGGAATTCGGAACTTTCGGAATTTCGGACCTTATTTAAAATAGTTCCTTCTTCTCCCCTTAAGTTCTCATTTTGTTACCATTGGAACAGCAGTGTACAACTATATACATATATAAGCTGTTATGTTCATTAAATACAAACACTAGCACTATCTAACTGCCAGAACAAGTGGCATAAATGTTCAAAACTAATGGCAAAATGTTAATGTCCTTGTCTTCTTGGCACCTTGGCAATACAACTGTTACTGTATATTGTCTTTCTTACAATAATTGTATTTTCTTATAGGTACTGAATATATATAAAACAATCATACTTTATTTATTTCTATCATTCATTACATATAAAACAACTTTACCGAGTGAAAATGTTTAATAATTATATATATTTATTGAATTCGTTTCATAGTACTAGTTCGCTATAGCGAGTTAGCGTGTCACTATAACGAAAAGTGAATGTTCTTTAAGGAAAATAAAAGTTCCGAAAATTGTCGGAATATGAGAAGGTAGGTCCGAAAGTCTGTTTCCGAAGGCAAAATCGGACGGTTCGGACAATAATTCCATTCCGTGCCAGCCCTAGTGTGGAGGATATTAACAAGTTTTACTGTATAGTTCATTTTGGTATATCCAACTTTCCAGAATGGGGCCAGTATATTCCTGAAGGCGTCTCACATGTTGCAGTTCAGTCAGAGAAGGGCAGGTGTCATAGCTGGATGCCTCTTCTATAAAAACAGGTAAGAGATCATTATTTTCATGGTGTTTCAAACGTAATGAATTACATTCCTAATTGACTCTCTCTCTCGTTCTCAAAAAATGTAATTGAACTGAAATTATCATTGAATTAAAAATTGTATTTAAATCTATCTATTTTCACAAAACATATTGAACTTTTAGTACCTCCCCTAACTTGTCCAAAATTATTTCGGAGCTTAAAAATGATTTTTTGATAAAACAGTAAACCCTTATTACAAAGTGCGAAGAAGTGATTTTCATTGAAAAATGTTGCTTCGTGGCATCTTCAAGTACCCCAACAGTCACCTCATGGTATATTGTTTTACAGGGTGCTATGCAGCCAGTTGACATCAGAGCTGACTGACAGATTGCTACTGATTAGAGCCCAACAGAGTCATGTAAGTACAGTGCGTCATCATATAATTGATGAAATAGCTAAATCCATGTAAGTGCAAGCCTGAGAGTACAGTAGAACCTGTACATTTCAAGATCTCTGCAATCTGACCACTTCTCAGTATGAACACTTTTTGAAGCCCCAATTTTGTAATTGCAAATTGATTACTTGTTAGGTAAAGAAACCTTGAAATGTCAACACCTGCTATTCTGAACACTTCAGTCAGTCCCAATGGCGTTCAGATAAGACAGGTCTTACATGATGTCCCATAATTATTCAAATAGCACTTATTGGTTCCGCTATAATATGTCTTACAATTGTAGTTTCTCTTTCACTTACCATTACATTTTAGGACTGCAGGTTTTATGAAAATTGATTTTGTTTCAGCTGCCTTGCAAAACAATCACTCCGAGCTTCAACATCCCTATAGGTGTCAGGCTGATCTCAGTCCATCTAACACCAGAGGAATTTATGATGTTATGCCCATTACATCATCAGGAACGTCAGCGTTACACTTCCATCATCAACTTTGAGGGTGAAAGCCGCATATCACAATCCAGTAATGGTGCGTCATCAGAAACTGTATTAGAAGACAATGATTCCGTGTTTTATGCTGAGTCATCCAGTACATTACAAAATGGCCGACTTTCCCGCCAAAATTCCAGTGCTTTGCACTCCAGGCAGGGTTCCTCTAGTGACCTTGATTTGTCTTATTCTACTAGTGGAGATGGCTATGATCCGACAGGGTCACCATTAAAAAAAGACCCCTTAGGTAGGCTGACAGAGGTATCTGAACATGGTATTGCTACCATGGCAAAGTATGTTAAGAGATATCAAACGATCGATACAGATGATTCAAATAATGAAGATGAGTCACCTGAGTCTAATAGACTCACAGTTCAAGCTGATGTACATCAATCTGGAAATATTTCAAGTTCTCCTATCCTCAAAAGTCCGAAATCCCTTAAAGGAGTCCCAAGAGAGCCTGATATTGAAATTAACCAACATTACAGTAGAAATCCTAGAAAGTCTCTAAGAGATAGAGTAGAAGATGCTATAGCCTCACAACATGAAAGCTCAACAACCAACAGTATTGACTCCAATAGTGAAGACAATACAAATAGTCACAATGAATCAAGTCATAATACACATGTGAATAAAGAACACATGAATCAGTCAGATGCTAAGCAGTCAGAAGAACACACACCAGATGTTCAAAAACCAAATACCCAGCAAGGTTCAGACATTCCACATAATCAGAATGTTCTTGAAAATTCTAAACTTGAAAATCATGGAATCCAAAACAATGAGATTACTAGTATCCCAAGTATTGAGGGTCAAATATCTGAATCTCCTAATGACCTTGGAACATCTAATGACCAGTATAACCAAAATATAGGAACAGCTTTTCAAGGTACATCTAGCATTACTCCAGCTGAAATTGAGGCTATAAATGATAGCAATACTCCTTCCATTAATGCTGTGGAACATGTCACAAATGAAGTGAATAATTCAGTTGATAAGATAGGACAGATTGAAGAAGTGAATGACACAAGTGCTAGACAGGATGGCGCCCAAGTCCTTAAAGAAATGAATAGTACAAATGCCATGATAGGACAAAATGAAGCCCCTGTGAAGTGTGAAGAAGAAGTGAATAATTTAGATGATAAAGAAGGACAGAACGATAACACAGAAAATCTTGTAACTGATTCAGGTGTTGATATTAAGGAACAAAGTTCCAGCTCAGATGAAAACTCCAGTCAAACACACAGAGACAATGAATCCACCAACCTTTCCAGACAGTTAAATGATGAATCAATAGATACAAGCAACAGATTAAATAAAAGTGGCATTAACTCAAAACAAATCAACATTGTCTCAAAACAAGAACTCAATGACTCAAAACAAATCAACATTGACTCAAAACAAGAACTCAATGACTCAAAACAAATCACCATTGACTCAAAACAAGTGCCCAATGACTCCAATGAAGGCAGCCGTAAAATAAAGAAAGACTTGTTAACAAGAAGGACATTACAGATTCTCAATGCACCTTTAAAAGATCACAAAGCACAATTAGAAGATGGAGATGATGATAAAACACCTATATATGAAAACATCCCAAGTATTTTACCACAGGCAAAATCCCAGCCACATGATGTCACTACAAATGTCACCAAACCTGAACCAATCAACATTGAAACGCCAGTAGCTGATCAATCCAACCCTGATGACTTGAATAAGCCCAAAAAGGGTAAACCCAATGTTCCGTCTCACATGGTATTTGATGTATCTAAAATCGCTAACCTTGAGGAAATGTCTGTATTTGTACAAGGACACTCTGAGATGGTTATGCTGCTATTGGTAGAGAATGACATGGTAAACAGAGAGGCTACTATACAATCTTTGGTAAGTTGTACCTGAGCACATGGTGCCAACTTCACGAGCGGTAATATGTGACATATTAATTGTTAAAAAAACTACAGTTTTTGTGACACTCAATAGCGCTGATGATAGCCTCTAGATTGTTTCATTGTAATAATTTTTAATAGTTTACCAATGGTGACATTTTGTAACATACATGAGGATAAATGTTTGATTTCGGGGATAGGATGGTCAGTCTAAATGTAATATATGTTCAAAACTGCTCCATTTACAAATGGCAGTGTTCTCCACATGATTTTATCTCATGTGGGTGCAAAATTCTCATTTTCACAATTCAGACCAAAATTGGTCAAAATATGCCAATTTTACATGGTTTTTCTCATTTTCAAGTGGGTGCAAATGGATTTTCAGGTGGGTGCAAGCCTGTTTTTAAAATCTCAGCTGGATGCTGCGCCCACTCACTGAAATGTGTTCCACATGTTCCACTTGACAGATTAACCTGTAATTACTGTTTTGCGATACCATTGAAAAATTGACTTGGTCCCTTAATTGTCTTGCTCTAAATGTAGTTTTTTTATTTTACAGTGGAGGTTTGCTCTGCCTCAACTAGCTGAATTAGAAGGCATGATAAAAGCGGTCTCATCACAGAAACAGGTGAGTTTTACCTTAATGTAAATGGTATACAGTGATCTCTCCCAACATTCACAGGTCATTATCAGGATCATTGGCAGCACATTAACTATACTCAAAATTTTGTAATTGTATTGCGTAACCCAAAATACAGTACACTAAGTAGTACTGTTTTTATATCCTTGTGGTTTGATCAACTTGAGTAGCTTTGGTCAATTCCTCATCCACTTTATTTTGGTAAATGTCATTGTGGACACAATAAGTCTATCTTCTGTTGAAACTGTTTTTTAGAAAATTGTGCCTTGTTAATTCACTGAGAAAAGCACAACAAAGCCAAGTTCACACCGGAATAGCCTGACAATGGTAAAGTTAGATACCGTTGTCACAAATTGTGGACATAACCGTGGCTTCAATTAGATTTTCATGAACTGTATGTTTAATAGAGCACCTAGACTAGATTCCTTTGGAACAACAATCAATCAAAGTGTCTTAATACTCATTGTGCAGTTAATAATGTTCTACCATCAAAATAAAGTCTTTAATTTAACCTATCAAAATGAGATACAGGACAATGGACACTGTAATTACCATATGCCGTTGTCTTTCTAAATTACTCAAATTCAGATTCTGTTGTCATTGACGATATGAAAGAAGCTATATTGTGGCGATTCACGACCCAATTTGATCGAAATTGGGATTTCACATGAAACATCATCACAAGAGCTTAATACGTGCACAGAATTAGTGACGATAAAATCCCATGAAATGAGGATCAAGTGATTAAACAGTTGAAGTGACGGTTTATGTCCGCCATTTGTGACAACGGTATCTGACTTTACCATTGTCAGGCTATTCCGGTGTGAACTTGTCTTTGCCTCAAAGGTTGGGAGAACAAGAATGATCACATTGCTGACATCGTAGCAAGTATTGAAATCAATAAAGAAATTGTTCTATGTAAGTTCATCTCTCTGGTTAATATATCAGAAACAAGTCAAATTCTTTACTTCAGAGAATATTTTTAATTTATTGAGACTTTCGACTAATATCCCTTAGTCTTTTTCAAAATATAACAGCATGTATACATTTATGTGACGTCATAAACAGACAATGGAAAATTTAATTATGTAACAAATGACCTAGTAACCTAAAAAATAATAACAACAACAAAAAAACATAGATACGAAAAAACGAATGACCTAATAATAACCTTAAGATAAATATATCATCGTTATGGTAACAATTAAACTCAAATATTACTATTGCATACTTTGCTATACCATTCTTAATTTACAATATTTTATGATACAAATTGTCCAACTGATACCCATTATCTCTGTTCATTTTAGGTTGCATTGTTTTAATATGAATTGCTTCCTTAACCCTACGTTTAAGATCATGACTCTCATTATCAATGATTTTTACATTGTTCCAGTTTATATTATGATCATATTCCATGGAATGTTCAATAACCGCAGAAGCAAGACCTCCAGTCGACAGTAATGTGGGTCTACGATGTTCTCTAATTCTAGTAACTAGTTCCCGCTTTGTTTCACCTACATAAGTGGCAATACAGTCTTTACAATCAATTTTGTAAATTACACCGGACTTCTTTTTATCATTAGTTTTGTCCTTTAAATGCACCAACTGTTTCTTGATAGTATTCTGCGATGAGAAACATACTCGGACACGATGCCTTTTAAAAATACGCCGTAACTGGTTGGAAATACTAGGGATATACGGAAGAACTGCAGTACACCTTATATCGTCATCATTTCTTCTTCTGTTTACATTATTTAAAGACATGCGACAAATAATGTAAACAGAACAAGAAATGATGACGATATAAGGTGTACTGCAGTTCTTCCGTATATCCCTAGTATTTCCAACCAGTTACTGCGTATTTTTTTAAAAGGCATCGTGTCCGAGTATGTTTCTCATCGCAGAATACTATCAAGAAACAGTTGGTGCATTTAAAGGACAAAACTAATGATAAAAAGAAGTCCGGTGTAATTTACAAAATTGATTGTAAAGACTGTATTGCCACTTATGTAGGTGAAACAAAGCGGGAACTAGTTACTAGAATTAGAGAACATCGTAGACCCACATTACTGTCGACTGGAGGTCTTGCTTCTGCGGTTATTGAACATTCCATGGAATATGATCATAATATAAACTGGAACAATGTAAAAATCATTGATAATGAGAGTCAAGATCTTAAACGTAGGGTTAAGGAAGCAATTCATATTAAAACAATGCAACCTAAAATGAACAGAGATAATGGGTATCAGTTGGACAATTTGTATCATAAAATATTGTAAATTAAGAATGGTATAGCAAAGTATGCAATAGTAATATTTGAGTTTAATTGTTACCATAACGATGATATATTTATCTTAAGGTTATTATTAGGTCATTCGTTTTTTCGTATCTATGTTTTTTTGTTGTTGTTATTATTTTTTAGGTTACTAGGTCATTTGTTACATAATTAAATTTTCCATTGTCTGTTTATGACATCACATAAATGTATACATGCTGTTATATTTTGAAAAAGACTAAGGGATATTAGTCGAAAGTCTCAATAAATTAAAAATATTCTCTGAAGTAAAGAATTTGACTTGTTTCTAATAAAGAAATTGATTGTCATATTCTCTGACTGTAATGAGTACACAGTTTCAATGAGCACACAAGCAGCTTTTATAATGAATATTGTCTCAAAAAACATGAAGTTTAATTAAAAAGTCGTCAAATATCAAAATTCGACAAATTAAATATCCTCATGAACTTCCCTGTTCTCTAGAAACTACTTAGTAAACCCCATGTTTTGGACCTAGTTAGTGTGCTTTTTATTTTGAAGTTCTTATCCATATGTTTTAGAACACCCATGGAGACCATTTGAATTAGTTATTTTCATATGTTTTAGAATACCACTATTTAGCATATTTTTATATTATATTAGCATATACGTATTATGTCTTATTAGCATATTTTATATGGCAAATATTTTAGCATACCATTATTTCTCTTTTTTTCCATATGTTTTAGAACACCCCTGCAGACCACTATTACTTCATAAGATATGACAGTTTCCAGAAAACCTTGGAAGGTAAGATTACAGGTTATTGATTGTGTACCTGTTTGTGATTATTGGGTCTATGTGACGCCACATAATCTTTCTTTCTTTCTTTCTTTCTTTCTTTCTTAGATGATTCCCAATTCAAGTCAATCATTTCTAACTGTGATCCTAAAATACTAATTAGAGACTTTAACATTTTAAGTATAGGATGATGCTAACGTAAAAACCCTATAATTTTGGAATTACTCATTTCCTGAAATTTTCTATCAAGACTTCAAAAGGTATTTCAAAATATGTGGTTTCAATTTGTTGGGATCACCCTGTAGTATTTTACATCCCATTGTAACAAAATAACATTAGTCTAAGGCTTGTAATTAACTGACAATTATATTGTGATAATTAATATACTAATACAGTAGTAGCCTTGCCCAAGTCGGTCTCTTTTACTTATCTTGATTTCTATAATAATTCAAGATCAGATAAGTAAAAAATACTGATTTGGGCAAGGCTAATACAGTAGGTACGAAACTAATACAGTAGGTACAATGTAATGATTTAACAATATTCTAAGTTGCACTTTCTCTATATTTAGGTAACATGTTGTACCCTGTGACTCTATCTGAGAATGAATTCTGTGAGCTGTCACGTACAATACATGAAGAGTTTATGCAAAATAATAAACTCGAACATGTAACTCTGAGGTAAGTAGCAAGTGTAGTCACACTCAGTCAAGTAGTACTGTATACACACTAAAAATGTGGTTAACTCAAGTACATTGACTTAGTATGTGGTTTACTCAAGTACATTTACTTAGTGTGTGGTTTACTCAAGTACATTTACTTAAAATGTGATTTACTCAAGTACATATACTTACAATGTGGTTAAGTCAAGTACATATACTTGAAATGTGGTTAACTCAAGTACATATACTTATGATGTAGTTTACTCAAGTACATCTACTTAAAATGTGATTTACTCAAGTACATGTACTTACAATGTGGTTAAGTCAAGTATATACTTGAAATATGGTTAACTCAAGTACTACTCAAAGTCTCTCATTATAGTCTTGCATTAAGTCTTTGCCCCCACCCCCCCCCCCGCCCTATATACTTCACCTTCAGAGATGTGGATTTGAGGTGTTAAGATGGGGTCAAAACTCAAAAGGGCTTGGGGCACCCGGGGGTTTCACTCCAATATACCTCTTAATATCTATGTGCCGCGCCAAAGACCATTTTTTCCATGTCAATTTCCTCTCAAGATTGAAGGTTTCCATGTTTAATTCCTCTCTGGAGTTTGCTAAGACTAAGTATCTCGAAATATCATCGAAATTACTCAGAGTGAACCCCCCGGGTAGGGGCAAGACAAACATTCATGTCCTTAAGCTGCAAGTGAAGGAAAGATTGTAGGATGTTGGAGGTAGTCTTTTTGATAAGCATGTCAATGTGTCCCTCTCCATCCAGAATTTAATACTTCAAAAAGATTTGAGATTTCTGATCAAATATGGTACAGATCAGCTATTGAAGAGTCAAAATGCCTCATTTTCAGTCTTTAGAAAAAGCCTTTACAAGCAGACCCGTAGCCAGGATTTCACTTTTTAAAAAATTCCAGACAACTTTGGCCCAAATATGGCCAAAACCACTTGAAATGTGCTCAGAATGGTGAAAAACTGCATGATTTTGAAACAATTTTTGGCCAGGTAGGGAACTCCCCTAAAGCCCGGTATACACCAATGGGGCAAGTTGGGACCTCCATAGACTTAACATTGCGTGGGACCTCGTGGGACCTTTTGGGATTTTGCCCCATGAAGTCCGTGGGACTCCATTGGACTTCGTGGGATTTTGCCCCATCAAGTCCCACGAGGTCCCATGAAGTCTCACGTGGGACTCGGTTGGACTCGATGGGGCAAGATGGGGCAAAATTCCACGGAGTCCCATGGAGTCCCATCGAGAATGAACATGTTCATTCTTTCCATGGGGCATCGTGGGATTTTTGATCATATGACGTGTTGTGTGAAGCCCGACATACACCAATGGGGCACGTTGGGATTTGATGGGACTCCATGGGGCTTGATGGGACTCCATGGGGCACGATAGGGCAAAGTCATCAAGGTCCCATGGGACTTCGTGGGATTCGATGGGGCAAATTGGGATTCGATGGGGCAAGATGGGACTCGATGGGGCAAGTGGGATTTTGCCCCATTGGTGTATACCGAGCTTTACTCCCCCCTGACTATGGGCCTGACAAGGATACCCCTTTATATGCTGTGACGAAAAAATTTTGAAAACTCATGTGTATCCTTTGTTACTCCTTTACATCGTTCTAGTACTTAATATCTGCATACTCTTCAGCATTTACACTTACGCCGAATTATGTACTTGTAATTCTTTCATGATTCCTTTTTGATCTGTAAATGGAATTGTTTTATTTTTTATTTTCAGGTCTCACACTGGGAGCTTCTTCGGGAGTAACACTGTGAACCATGAAACGTTCTTTCATCCTCATCCCTCATCACGTCCCCCAGCTGGTATACCGAGTCCTAAAGATCCAAACTTCTGTCTGCGGAGTAAAGCAGAGAACAAACTATTAAAGGATTATAAAATAACTTTGTATTAGAGACATGTTTTAACACACTCATCCCTCAACACGTCCACCAGCTGGCATACCGAATCCTAAAGATCCAAACTTCTGTCTGCGGAGTAAAGCGGAGAACAAACTATTAAAGGATTATAAAATAACTTTGTATTAGAGACATGTTTTAACACACTCATCCCTCAACACGTCCCCCAGCTGGTATACCAATCCTAAAGATCCAAACTTCTGTCTGCGGAGTAAAGCAGAGAACAAACTATTAAAGGATTATAAAATAACCATATATTAGAGACACACTCATTATCCCACCGAACGAAGTTCGAGGGGGATACAGAGAAGCCGTCCATCCGTTCGTCCGTCCGTCCCTGTGTCTGGGCAATAACTCCAATACCGGTTGACGGATTTTGTTCAAATTTTATAGGCTTATGCCTTATGAGTATAGGACCTCTGCTCGAGAAGGAATTTTCAATATGGCCGCTCAATTCAAAATGGCTGCCAATTTTCGTAAAAAATGTAATTGTTGATAACTCAAATACGAGTTGACGGATTTGGTTCAAATTTTATATGCTGATGCCTAGGGACAAAGGAGTTTCGCACTAAAAGAGCTTAATTTCAAAATGGCGGCCATTTTTCCTAAAAATATGTAATCTTTGATAACTCAAATACCAGTGAACGGATTTGGTTCAAATTTTATATGATGATGCTTAGGGACACAGTAGCTATGTTCGACAAAAAGATGGCCGCTTTCAAGATGGCCGCTTAATTTCAAAATGGCGGCAATTTTTCGTAAAAAATGTAATCTTTGATAACTCAAATACCAGTGAACAGATTTGGTTGAAATTTTATATGATTATGCCTAGGGACACAGTAGCTATGTTCAAGAAATAATTTTCAAGATGGCGGCTGAATTTCAAGATGGCGGCCAATTTTCGTAAAAAACGTAATCTTTGATAACTCATATACCAGTGAACGGATTTGGTTCAAATTTTATATGATGATGCCTAGTTCACAATGGTATAAACTAACTTTGTGCCAAATTTCATGCTTCTATCACAAAGTACACAAACATTTCAACATTTACACTAGCTATAATAAGCATATGTTTTGTTCGGTGGGATTTGCTACTCTGTGGAGTTGCTGTTTTTCTAGTTATGCCTCGTGCCCCCAGCTGGCATACCAAGTCCTGCCTAGCCAGAATTCTCTCAATGGATTGCAAAATATTAAAGGATTACATTTAGTGACCTCTTTGGAAGGGGAATATTTTTCTATACTCACCTTTTATAACTACCAGTGTAGCATGGCACATATGAGAAAAAAACGATCAGAGGATTATAAAGTGACCTTGTATGAAAGAATTATTCTTCTACCTCACCCCTCACGCATATTTAGAAACTTCGCACTTCAGCACAGAAAAAATTCTATATTGGATTGAAAGGGCCATTACTATGGCATGCCAAACCAGCTTGTTTGTGACTTCCTGTGTTATTGTTATTGAACCAGGTGGAAATATTGGTTTAATGAAGCTAAAAATCAATGCCATATGACTGCTAATACATGAAATTTTAGTTGATGGCTCCAGAAAGATACACCAGGGGCGGATCTGGGAACCAACAAGGGGGGGGGGCCAAATTTCTGGTCAGAGAAAAAAAATGTTGGGCCTCTAAAACCGAAAAGTGGGCCCAAATTTTGTTCTGGGCCCAACTTAGGGGGGGGGGGGGGGCGCCCTGGATCCACCACTGTATACTGTGGCTAAACTATTACTTTGGCTAAACTATTAGTTGAAAGCTAATATTTTTAACATGCTACAAGGCGATTTAAATTAGTTTTTAGTGCTTGAGCTCTAAAATAAACCAGTCTAATGGAAGTTTTTAATTTCTGCAGCAATCAGCAATGCAGAGTTCTCATTTTTTATCTATGCTTATAATCTTGTTCTTACAAATGAAGTAATTTGTGGAAAACTTTTTGAAAATGTGGGTAGGAGAAGAGACTCATTTGTCATTTCTCAATTTTAGATGAACTCCTCGATCTCTTGGAAATATTAGAGACATTTAATACAGGTTTATTATATATCTCTGGAAATAATATAAATCGAGGGTCTATTATGAACACACTGAACAAAATCACATGGAGAATGCTAAGGTTTATGCTGCCATCTATTGAATCAAAAACCACCCATGATTTATTTAAGAAATATAGACTGAATAGCAGGTGTTATATTGACAAATAAATGCCGTAGGGCTAGGCACAAACGTTTTCGAAAGTTTTTGTGCCAGCCCCAAGGTATTTATTACTCGAAACTGATAAAAAGTTGGATCTTGATTACGATTCGAACATGAAAACTCACCAACATTTTGCAAAATTGTCACTTCATTTCCTACTTTTTTGTTAAGCATTTAGCACTGAACCAAATACTAAGTACAGACCAGGTATTGTATTGACAAATTAATACTGGGTGAAATATTGACTTTGTTCACATTTTACAGAAGGCGTGAATAAAGTCATGTTTGAATTATAATTAACCTTTCGCTGCAGTAAAACTGAATTCTACACGAGAAATTATACATTTAGATCCAAGTGTGTTACTCAGTAAAAATAACCATGGGTATATTTTGGTTCTTAAATACATGGAGTGAAATAATTCAAATAACCAGTACTTATTAATAAAGCATGTAGTCTAACCCACATTATGATTTGTGTAAATAATATATAAATGATATAATCATGAAGTAGAAGTGATCATTCCCTGAAATCATGAATGAAAATGAAACACAGTCATAATTCATGTGATGTGTGGTGTGTTTCTGTAGAAGCTAGAAATTAGTAATTTTAGTGGTGGCATGGGATATATAGATGTAACAGTGAATAATGTCTAAAATATTCAATTACCGTTCTGTGAAGAACTCATTATTCTGATTCTGTTAAAGGTCCCATGTAAAGTTTAAATCACGATGGCTCATACAAAATGTCTCAAATAGTCATGAAATGTAATATTGTACTTGAATGATTAAATTATATTTTCATACTTTTACATTATTTAGCTCCATATATTGAGACTGCATGTCAATAACTGTATAATGTCTATTTTAAAAAGAGCATTTAGAACATACTAAGTAATTTGACTTTTATGCCATTCAAAGGTTTGTGCGAGACACCCCATGCCACACCTTTGGAGAGGGGGTCCCCAAACCTTTGAATGGTGCATTAGTATTATATGGAATTTGTTTATAATATTGTGATGAAGTCTGTTGAAATAAAGATTTGTTTCACTGACTATAAACATTTGTACAGGGTAACAACAAGATATGTAAAATCAAAATTAAACATTTTAAACGTTTTCTGTAATGTAATTTTTAATACATGTTGTATGGTTGTGATGAATAAAATTTTAGGACAAAGTGTACTGTTTGTTATGAATGATGTCATGCTACTTGATATAGTATCCATCTTGTCAAATGATGTCATGCTACTTGATATAGTATCCATCTTGTCAGATGATGTCATGCTACTTGATATAGTATCCATCTTGTCAAATGATGTCATGCTACTTGATATAGTATCCATCTTGGCAAAATTTATGAGACATTTTATAAATGATCAAAATAAAAGTGAAACACAACTGTTATATGAAATAAAAATGACTTAAATATACATCGATTGTACAGTAAAACCTGTCTAATTCGAATGCCATTTGGACAAGCCAAAAGTGTTCGAATAAGGAGGTGTTCAAATTTCAAGATTTTTGCATTTGAAACTCTGGGATTTTGAAGATATGTAAGCAACTTTAATTTTTCAAATATGACTATTCACTTTGTTCTGAGGTGCTCACATTACAAGGTTTCCTTAACATGGTCGTCAATGGAAGGAAAAATTGGGACCTGCACAAAGTGTTCATATTGGGAGGTGTTCGGATTAGAGAGGTGTTCGAATATACAGGTTACACTACATATATGCCTTTCTGTATGTAGTTTCAATTTGGCGTCATCAAATACGAGTTAAATGATTAGGTCACTGTTCCTGTTTAAAGCCAATGACAGTCAGTTTAAGTGTTTCCACCTCCTCCCTATACTAAGTCAATGGTTGATACAGGAGAGATACAAAATATTTTATAAATCTTTTGAAATTCTGGTATTTTTTATTATCTATAATGTTATCAAGATAAATATGACTTAAGTTGTTAGTTATTTTGGCGTGGTGAAATTGGCTCCTATCCAAAAATGATAAAAATGACCGTAATCTTGAATAAGTAGAATAGGGCTGGACGAATATGCAATTACTTTTTCAGAAAAATATTTGGTGTAGATTTTATTCAGAAAGGAAAAATAATTTTGGCCTGAGTTCTTTGAAGAACATTTTTTGGACGTTTTGAAGGAACCATTTTGAAAGATTTTTTTTAAATTTTAAACTTAATGATTATCATACATCTATTAATAAACTGAATCACAGAAATATATATTTGGATTTTGTAGGAAAAAAATATGGCTCTCCTTGATCACTAAATGCATTTCACTGAAAGTAAAATGGACCAGCCCATTTGTTACCAATCTTGTAAATCCTGATTTCAAAACTTCTTGATATATCTTAGAATATTGCCAAATTCTTAAAAGGAGTTACTAAATATGCACTTAAAGAAAGTTTACGGTTGGTCAAGTGTTTATTGTAGTTTCAATTGCACATTATTTATGTGACAAAGAAATCTCACTTCCTAGAATTGTGATAGAATGATGACAATATAGCTCCCAATGGAGTGGTTTTTACAGGATTAATAGTCAGGTGGGGTATATGATCCATTAGGGGGGGGACGGGGATATTTGTTATTCATATAATGTTGTGATTAAGTGAAATAAACTTAGGTAATCAATATCTGCACACTCCTAGTTGTTCAATTATAACTCAAACACTTGTTGTCAGATTTTGTTCAAGGGACCAATTTAACACCTACGTTTAGTTAAACTCAGTTTTTGTTGAAGACACTGTTTTTATTACCATGGGGATGTTTACTTCATTTTGCTATTTACTTAAACAAAATGAGAGTAGGATGTCTCTAGCATGAAGAAGTTAGATGTCATAAGTATAATTGGCTTTCGCAACTACAACTGAAACTATTGACATCATTATTATAATGTCATTATCTTTCTCTGTAAGAGATCACAAATAAGCCATAAATAATACACAAATAAGCCATAAATAATACACTAATATAGGATGTCAAAAGATAAGTCTTATTTTTACTGAATCAAAACTGAAACTGAACATTGTCATTTTAACCTGAGATATTCAATTACAGATTTGAAATTGTTTAAATGAAAATTGAGATACTTTCCAATAAAACTATCCAAGAGTTTCATGATGTGTTATTTACATATTAAAATTACATATATGTCTTGTATTTTTTTAATGTTGTAAACATGTTATTTTTAATATGAAAATAAAATTAATTTAGTTTCATCATTTCAAGATTTTTTCATTTAGTTTTATATCTGGGAAACGTTATTATCATCAAAATGAAATTAATTATTTTTCTAGGATTTGCCGAAGTCATTTGTGGCATAAGATTAGGTAATTATGTTTTATTTTATTAGGTAATTTGAATATACAATGTTTGGCAGTTTCAGTTCCACTTTGAATCAAAGTATTTCTTTTGAAACTAATCATGAAAACCTGTAGCTTTTTCCTGCATTAAAAATATTTATTAGATAAATAAGAATCACAAACAAGAAAAATATGTAATTGGATTTCCAAACATCATTTATTTGTAAATATTTAAATTGAATCTTTGCCAAACACCTATTGTGTTAACATCAACAATATGATTTTATTTGTGTATACGGAGAAAACCAGTTTACATTTTATTGACAATTTTTCTAATGCATTTAGGCATGGGCTTTCAACTAAAGCCCATGATTTAGGTACAATTCTTCTCTAAGCAAACATGAAAATAAAAATACAGGTATCATGTGTATCTTATATTTTTATTTCATGATACAACATTACAAAACATTTGTACTCTACACTTAAAGTGGGCATATCAGTGCCTTAAGGTATAATGTTATCAGTTTTACTGATGTGATGGTCATATTGTTGAACATGAAAACTGGTTTATTGATTGTACTGTCAACAACAACTTAATTGGATCATAAATTGGTTCAATAATTAAAGTGTCAGAAATTTAACACCCAAATCCAGTATTGATCGTAAAAAATATGTGGTACTTAATTAAAATCTTGATTAATTGAATTATAACAACTCTGTATAAGTGGTATTTAATCCGATCATTTTATTTGCCTGGCCAATACCAACTCTTTACAAATTTTAATTTTCAGACGCAAGCCTATTATATAAATCAGGTGTGAATTATTAATCGATCATCGATTAATTTATTCTAAAAAAGTTTATCTGAAATAAACTAACAAAAGAGAGCAATTAATTGAAATTAAAAAGAGATTTATTGCAACGTATGAAACATGAAGTAATTTTAAATTTAATTTTTTAACTTAAGTTCTTAGTATTAGAATGACTTATAACAAGAATGTATGTAACAAACTATATCCTATTGGTCATAAAGAAGGTTGTAAACAGAAATTAAAATCTAATTTATGAAACACTATATACATAAGATAATACATATGAGATCATTTTAAAGATTTTACAAAACAAATAAACTGATACAGGTGTATATAAGAGATGAGGAAACCAATTGTTTAATTCTTAGTATTACAACAGGAAAATAAACAAACAATATCCTTTTGCTTATTTGTATAAACCTAATTGTATTGTTTATAACACAAAATATTTTTTTACTTCCTTTGATAAATAACGAAACAATATATTTGATAATATTTTTGCTCATTTTTTGTTTGTTTTTCAATCTATATTGATTTTCTGATTACATATTATATTTACATAAATAAATAAAATAAATAAGTTTGTATCTTATATTATGTATAAAAGGTGTACCATTCTTAAGGTAATGTACATGTATAAAGATATGCCTATAAAGCAAATAGATCTTTAACGAGAAAACTAAACTATATTGCACCTTTAAAAACTTCTTAAAGGGACTAGAAAGGATAGAGGTGAGATGAGAAAAGATCAAGAAAATAAAATTAGGATCATGAAGAAAACTGGCATGCTTTTTGAAAAGATTATTTGAAATATTCCACACTCTCCTTCCCTTCTACTCCCTTTTTTTAATTACAATACCATGTCATGCATTTTCATAAAGCATTTACAAAATAACTAATAGGATGAAAATAAAATACAAAAATGTATAAAATACCAGTATACAGGATACAATCAGTACACATATGTCTGTTTTCATTGCTATTTTACAAATATTATTATAAGATACATTTTTACCATTATATTAACAAATTGATAAAATATAGTTTGTGCACTTTTTAGATATACATATATATTTCACTGACCATTGGTGTCCAATATACACTTTTTATAAATAAATGTATAATATAAATGTATGGTATAAATATCATCAAATAGCTATGTAATAAAAGTATACAAATATAGCAATAATAGCATTACATATCCAGTATTTTTGAGATACTTCGTAGACATCAAAAGATTCATTACATCACTCCCCGTTATCACTCGTATTTCACATGGTGCAGACATAGACTAGAATAGTGTTTGTGCAGTATATTCTGCCTGTCCCATCCATGTAAAGAAATGTACCATGCAGTGGTCACCATATCCTCTCTAGTTTTGCATCTTTGTTTGTTCTGATTCCTTCTCCTTCTTGGAAAGTTGTTTTTTCTTATATGGAGTTGTGAGGTTGTCGTCATGGCATTATTAATATTCAATAGCATGTAAAAATCCTTTTATTATTTTTTCGGGTATTAATATATCAGGTATCCCATATGTCCTATACAAAGGGATTCCCACTACTTTGTAAATGTAGATGATTTATGAGGTGTAGTATCTGCAATTGTACAATAATTGTAATTATATTTGTATTTAATTACACTGTAATTATATCTGTATGATTTTACTTCATTCATGGGACTAAATTATACTACTTCTGGAAATTATATAAAGCGATCAGCAATTTAATGGTAGCAAGTAACAGAACCAGCAAATGAGTAAATATTGTACACAATATACAATACACAATATCTCGTATGGTACCTTGAATGTAATTATTGGGTGACTTTCTCTGGGGACCCTCCATTCATTTTTGTTTGGGTATTATCCTCACATGTCATTCAGAATCCAAAGATAGACATAGGTGGCTCTGAACGAAGGGTGCTCTCCAGTCGGGCAAATTGCCTGTCATCTTCTTTCCAATCATCATTGAACTCCAGGCAGAAGTTAGGGATATAACTGGGGACTGCTTCTCGTCTTTTGACTCCAATCACCAGGGGGATAAACCGAGGAAGCTGCCCCGTATCTATAAGCTTTTTAAAGACGCTTTCTTGTGTGAACATATTGAAGTTGTCCTTTTTGAAGTCCTCATCAAAGACAATGAGAATGTATTTACATTTGTCAACTGCCTCTGTGATTTCTATTAAGGAGTCTTTATTTTTGGCATCACGTGGTGTGAAGTATCCCCGAAGACCCTTCTCTTCGAGGAGCGTGAGGATGTAGTTCGCCCTTTTGCACGAGACTGGCGACTTCTCGTTACACATCACCCAGAAATCGTTATCCGTTTCGCGTTCTGAAATTATGAAATGATTAGGCCTAGTATCTAAACAAAATTGTTAACGTTAATGAATTTAAATCAGTGCTGGTTATAGGCAAAATTATTATATGAATTTAAACATACAGCACTGGTTTTGTTCAGGCAAATGCAAGTGGAATTGGATATATATGGTAAAATTTCATCATTCGTATTCTTAATCATGATTGTGTGAAATAAAAAAAACTGACTCATATCATTGTGAATGTTATAAAAGTGGCATGTTACTATTCACTGTAGGTGTTTAATCAGCAATTCATTTGAACTGAAATAAACGAATCAATGTTATGAACGTTATAAAATTAAGAAATTAAAAAAAAATGATTTCATGATATCTTCTTAGTTTTAGTTACAGCATATTGCCTCTTTAATAAAAAATAACTTTATAAAACTTGTTTAATGATATATTTTAATAGGCTAAAATGTGCTTATAATTTATGCTGAGCTGAACACAATTCACAGGTATGTTCAAATCAGATATATGTAAATAAAAATGTTAGTATCAAAATGAAAGTCTCGTAAATGCTATTGAATACATACCTGGCATTATTCAGTTATTGATGTAGTTTTTTAAATGTCTAAAGTCTCTGTGTTTAGCTTGTGTTCTCTTCTGTTATTTTCAAGTTATGTTTTAACTCGAGCTAACTAGTTCTTTATATTATTGTGAAGGTTTCGGTTATGAGTCATCATCTGAAGTGCCCTTGAACTTCAGTAAGCCGATAAATAGAATCATGTTCTAGAGGTTCCATTGAATTCTTTTAGAATGGTGCAATAGTTATTTTTAAATATATTTGATTTCGTCACATGGTGATACAGATTTTTGCATATTCATCAATTTGAAAAATTACACAATATACCGAAACAATTAAATTTTATTCAACCAAAGTTTTTTCTGTACAGGCAATAGTAGGCCTTTATTTACACAAAGATATCAGGGGTTCTATACTTCCTTCTAGATAAAAAGCATTTTGTCAATATGAAAGCAATTCAGAGCTTGGGCTTCTTGATCAAAATGTTTCAGTTCCTCCACTGGTTCCAACTAATCTGTCTTATTACCTGAGACCATCTTAAAATATTATTTTATGTTAGTCTCAGTTATTACTAATTGGGATCAAACATTACAGCGAAGTGATGGTCATGGTTTGTCCAACATTTTGGTTTTAAGAATGGATAGTCATTTTGACTTTTTGTAAATTTCTTTTCAAATAGGTTTTATTTGTGGTTTCAATAGTTGATTATATTTTCCCAATTGTGGTTTCCGAAGTTCTTAATCTAAATCTTAATCTAAAAAGCGATGATCTGATAGATTACACTGACCCCTCCCACCATCCATTCAATATTATGAAGTGTAAACTAACTTAATGATAATCATTAATAATACATGTATAATATTATTAATTGATTAATACAAGTTAATCATTAATAATAGAACTGTACAGGAACAACCTTGCAAAACAATTTTAAGTACATTATTGTAAAAGTCATTGCTGGTTTATATCTAGATATGACTGGCTCATCTTCACATGGTGTAAGCAAGTTTCATAAATTATATACAGTAAAACATTTGTAAGTGAAACACCTTTGGTACCATTGAAAAGTGTTCCACTTGGGAAGTGTTCCGCTTACAAAGGTTTTTTTAACAATAAGTTAATAGATTGTGAGACTTTGAACAGTGTTCCACTTACAGAGGTGTTCCACTCTACTGGTTTTACAGTACCGTACATCTTTTGGACATTTTGTTTATTAAGCAAATTTCCAGCCACTGCTAACTAACGTCGATTAAAAATGGTATTTATGACGAACTACAGTATATATCATGTTACTTACTTTTAATTGTTAAAATAAAGTGTTTCAAATATT
This sequence comes from Owenia fusiformis, assembly GCA_903813345.2. NCBI lineage: Eukaryota > Metazoa > Annelida > Polychaeta > Sabellida > Oweniidae > Owenia > Owenia fusiformis. Next base: position 15,119,048 of record CAIIXF020000012.1, read on the forward strand.
CAATTGATATTCTAATTTCTAGTTTATATTGTCTGCCAATGTCCTGGAAATTGGATCAGAACATCACAAAGTGATTGTAATCATGGGATAAACCCAATATCACACAATTTCTCGTGATATCATTTTATCGCCTCGTGGATATCAAATATCAACACTCATTCGCTTCGCTCACTCGTGTTTGATATTTGATATCAACTCGGCGATAAAAATGATATCACTCAAAATGATGTGATATTCTATATATATTCACTTATCCTATGCCAAGGAGTTAGGGAGATAAGTTGGTAAGATTTATTCCGTATCCTGATTTTGAGGTTTCCATATCCAGAACCTCCATATCTCCCGCCATATCTCCCGCTTCGGTGCATATCTTCCCGCTTCCGGTAACTCCACGTCACATTTTTTAAAAAAACAATTAATTTTTTTTCAAAATCTTTTTTCAAATTTTTTTTTCAAAATTTTTCTTACATTTTTTTCCACAATTTTTTGTCATTTTTTTCACATTTTTTTAAATTTTTAAATTTTTTTTTATAATATAATAATAATAATAATAATAATAATAATAATAATAATAATAATAATAATAATAATAATAATAATTAAAACGGTCCCTCAGGTAGATATGCATATCTCCCTCTGGATAAACCCCATATCCAAAACCTCCCAGTACATAACCCTTATTTATTCTTATATAATATATTTTTTTGCAAAATGCGCTAGGCAGCGACTACTGTAACTACTGTACACTTTTGAATTGAATATAATGAAATGAAAATTATATTTTACACCCACAGAGTCCACAATGCACTGTCATTAAGTACTTGTATATTTACTGAGGGATGATTATGTTGAAGAATATACTGATTTCTACACATTAAAACAACAACTTTCCTATTTGTTGAGATCTCAAGATCTTTTAAATCTGGAATGGCAAAGGAAACATTGATTAGAAAGGCGCGTAAGTAAGGTGCTCTGATTGTAGTTTCACTAGCATTCAGGCCCATAGCCAGGATTTGCCAAGGGGGGGGGGGGTCAGTTTTCAAAAATTTCCAGGGGGGTTCACATTTGACAATTTTAGCCCAAATATGGCTAAAATCACTTAATCAGTGCTCAAAATGGTGAAAAACTGCATCATTTTGAAAGAGTTTTTGGCCAGGGGGGGGGGTCGCCCGAACCCTGCGAATGCGAACCCCCCCCCTGGCTACGGGCCTGGCATTGATCTGTGTCCATATGTTGCGTTTTCCAGGTTGGTCCTACCCAGGATGTGTGCTGAGCTCTAAGGGTCCTCACAGATTTTCATGTTCAAGTAAGTCCTTTTTCATTCACAAAATGGGGCCAAGGATTCGTATAGATCGCAGTTCACTCATTTCTTTTTTAGATGTTCTTTACACCTGTTCTGTTGATTAATTTTAGTCTTGCTCAAAGACTGTATCCACCCCCCCCCCCCCCCCCGTCACCTTCACTCTTTTTACCTGGCAATATACAGAGGCAATATAGAGAGAAGGATAAAGGAGGGGGTACAGGGTCTTTTAAGCAAGACTATGTTGATTTGTGTAAATATTGTTGTATTAAAACTTCAAATCACACTACATAGATCTAACGTATGACACTTTTTCATTATAATATTTACTAGTGACATGTTTTAACTTTCAATATCATAATGTTTTAGATATTTTCATTGAAAACTATTTTGGGGGATTTTTGAAGCAATTTGTATTTTGTATACACTTAAATCCATTGAATTCTTCGCCATCTATTGGCGGTTCCTAAGGTCATTATCACATGCCCTTGAAACTGCTGACTACCACCACTTTCAGGCAAATGTGAAACTGTAAGCCATCACTGCTTTCAGGCAAAAGGTACCCATGTACAGGCAATGCCGGCCTCTGTCAGAATGGAGGTACTTGTGTCAAGGTTGGAAAGTGGCTGGCAAAATGTCAATGTACAGCAGACTATATAGGAGATAGGTGAGCAATATGAATACCGTTTTCCGAATGGTCAAATTTTATTATTTTCTTTATTTTAAATTTCCTAATGACAAGAAACTTCCCATTGGATAACATCATGAAGATAATATTTCCGACATTTAATTTTCCGAAACTCAATGATTAGGCAAAACTACCACGTATACAGTATACTGTAACTAACATTTGTACTCTTACATTTGCAGATGTGAACATGAAAAATTTAATCCATGTTTGGAGAATCCATGTTTGAATGGAGCAGATTGCAACATAATTGTGGTTAACCAAATAGCAGTAGCTAAATGCGATTGTATGGATGGCTGGATGGGTAGAATATGTGATATAGGTATGATATAAGTAAATGGGGGTGTAGCCAGCAATTGTCAAGGGGTGCGTTTTTTGGGTTTGTATTACTGCGAGCGAAGTGAGCCCCAAAAAGAGGAAAATAATCCCCTCCATAAGTTTGGCAACTACGTGTTAAAGCCTCTTTACGTTTGAATTTTTATATACTTAACCGGAGATGAAATAACTTATTATATTGATGGAAACGTAACTTGACTTTATTTCCAATACCTCCAAATTTTCTCAATTTTTTCCACATTTACAATAAGTCGAAAATTATAAATTTGATGAATTTTGGAAATCGTCATTCCAATGGCATCCAATGGGAAATGGAGGGTTCGGTGCAAGTCAGAAATCAGAATATCTTTTCAGTAAAAGATTCAGCAAAAAATATTTTTATATAGAAAATTGAATTGTCTAACTTTTTTGTACACTAAGTGTTTCGTTTATTTGATGAATACTAAAGTTACAGCGCTTCAAATTTTTGAAGTTAATTTTGGCCTCATGTGTTATTTCAATGGGAGAGTTTTTTTAAAAACAATTTTAACTTTTAAGCACTATAACTTTGTTGAACCTGAAGAAACATATCAATTTTTTGTCAAATAAAGTTGGCAAATTGAATTGCCTGCCTAACTCGCAAGGACTCGGGTGCAAGGACTCGGGTGGATATATTCTGTCATATGACTTTTGGCAAACAAACCATTTCCAATTGGTTAACATGGGAATGTCGATTTTCAAAAAATCATCAAATTTATCATCAATTTTCGACTTATTGTAATTGAGGAAAAAATTGAGAACATTTGGAGGTAGGCTATTGGAAATAAAGTCAAATTACGTCTCCATCAATATTATAAGTTATTTCATCGCCGGTTAAAGGGTTCCGATTAGCATCCCGTATAAAAACAATATGGCGGCTCCAGGCGAATCAACTGGATCAGTCCATTTTTAAGAAATAAGGGGAGTTCTGTAAAATCCAGTTTATTGAAATTGTCTTTGAGATAAAGTAATCCGTTTATAATGATTTTGAAAACGTTATCCAAAGAGTGATTGCGTTCAAATAATACATGTACAACAGCCAATATAAATTCTTGTATTAGAAACCGGGTTGTCTTGCTTTGTTTCATTTGTAGGATATTTCATATGCCAAGCTGTGTGCTATTACGTTATGGGGAAATTTAGATGCCAATTTTTCCTTATTATACACAAATAGAAGATCCTGAAACTTCACCCATAAATGTGGAATTGATTTGTCAAAATAAAAATCACCCTTTTATAAATGTGTGACGATCTATATTATACTTATGCTATATAACAGTTAGAGGTGTTGACACAACGACCTCGAACCTGTGAACCCTTGAGTATTATTCCGGGATCGGGCCTTTTATACTAAACGGTGAGCAACACCAGAAACGAGCGTTCGATTTGCTAAACGATATGCGTCACCCTTTAAGGACTAGTAAATAAAGATTCAAACGTAAAGAGGCTTTAACACGCAGTTTAATGGGGGAGCTAAGGTTGCCAAACTTATGGAGGGGAGTGTACATGTATGGTGCATTCTAAGCATTTCAAACTATAGTTTGTAAATGTTTATTTCAAATAATTATACAAAATTGCTGGGATGCAATGGATGAAATCGCATTCTCCCACCCCCTCAAAAAAAGTATGGAAAAGGTCCAACAATCATCAAAATTGTCTTTATCAAATCATATTTTAATTACATAAGATCAAGTCAAAACAAATAATACTTTAATTGTTAATGGCTTTTTGAAGTCCAAACAACTGACAAAAGCTGGAGGGTCATCTTTCTGACCACCCATTTAGGGGCGACCTAAAACTGAAAACAGGACCACCCAATATTAGTATCAAGCATCGCGATAGCCGCGCCCCCTTTGTCTTTATCCTTCCAGTCTCTCGCAAACGGCAGATAAGAGGGGCTCTGGCATACCAGAATGAGTATCAAGAGTCTTTTGAAATATTTGATATTCATGTCACGAATATTTTACTTCCCATGGAAAATACTATCCTGGATGTTAGATTCAATTAACTTTAACATTGATGGGCTTTAAAATGGTGCATCAGATCAGACCTCAAATGATGTAGAATGATACATGTGTATTGTATACTACAGTATGTAATCAATTAAAATTATAAATTTAAGTTCAAACTTTTGTGAATTTTTCTCCATTTGTCTAACGACTTACATAAACCATATCAAACTGTCATACAGTCAGAATGGGCTGTATGAGTGACGCCATGAAGTTCATACATATTTAGAATCGAAATTATCGAAATTATCGAAAATATCGAAAATATCGAAATACATTCTGCACTCGAAATTATCGAAATACATTCTGCATCTAATGTCTTTCATCTTTATACTCGAAAATTTTGAAAATATTGAAGTTTACGAAATACATTCTGAAGCCATGAAGTTAATGCATATTTAGAATCTAAATTATCGAAAATATCGAAATAATCGAAATACATTCTGCAGCTATAACCTTTCATCGTTATACTCGAAAATATCGAAGTTTTCGAAATCTTTTCTAAAGCCATCAAGCATTCTGTAATTAATCGAAAATTTCTAAATGCATTTTGTTGTTATATAATTCTTATGTTCACACTCGAAATATTCGAAAGTATCGATTTTATTCAAATATATCGAACTTATCGAGTCTATCGAACGGATCGCCAGTCGATTTAGGCTTGTATATAGATAATCGAAAAAGTATAATATATCGAAATCGCCAAGAACTAGGATAAACCTCGTGATTTTGGGCAAACTTAACTGTGTTAAATTTGAAACCTCTTGGATTTTTTTTGAAAAGTGGACCCCCTTGCAAAAGCTTGATACGGGCCTGGCCTGTACTTCTTTGTTCTGAATAAATACATGTGTGCTGATGTTTAAGAACGGACTGACTCCCGTACCGACAATTGTCATAGCAGGGTTTAAAAATATAGTTGCGCCGTCTAGCTGATTTTCAAAATTATGTATCTCTTGGCCTTATCTTGCCTAAACTAGAATTGATAGAAGGCTGTTATCACAAGGGATCTTAGAATAAAAATCCTCAAAGTGTATTTTCTTACTATTCTTATTATTTTGGGAGAATTTAAACACTTCGTGAATCTTTTTGGTGAGATTGTATTTGAGATTGTAAGGAATAGTTTGGTAGGTGACTTGTACATGCTTGTAATTTTGTCACCCCCATAGATCTGCCTTTAACTATTGCAAGTAATGTGCTGTGAGGTCCAAATGAATAATACGGAAAACCAGGATTAAAGCTTGGTTAAATTGCAGGACCAAAACGTCAAATTTTGATGTGTTACATTAATGCAGATGATATCTCATGGATATATTAATGAATATAGAATATCACATCATTTTGAGTGATACCATTTTTATCGCCGAGTTGATATCAAATATCAACACGAGTGAGCGAAGCGAATGAGTGTTGATATTTGATATCTACGAGGCGATAAAATGATATCACGAGAAATTATGTGATATTGGGTTTATCCCATGATTACAATCAACTTGTGATGTTCTGATCCAATTTCCAGGACATTGGCAAACAAAATAAACTAGAAATTAGAATATCAATTGAATTTGCACTGGCCATTTCGATTTGTGCTTTACACACTGCGCAGTAATATGCACTACTTTATGAACATGTCATAGTTCGTCATGAATACCATTTTAATCGTTATTTAGCAGCCTTCTAATCAAATTATATACACAATCGTAATTCAATACACCAATGAAATTTAAAGAGAATAAATTAACGGTCCTATTTTCTAAAAAAGAGAATAAATTATCTGACCTAATTTCCAACAATATTGTGGCGCGAAATGCAAGTGTGATATCACACGGATATGTGTGAGATAAACGATATCACACGCATATGAGTTTGATAAACGATTTTCTGGAAAATATCACACGGATTTCAATAATATCAGAAATATCAATAGCTGTTATTGTACAGATAACAAATTAATCGTGGGATAAACAAAGATAGTAAACGGTCCAAATGAAATTCAACAACGTATTTATCAATTTACCAGTGTTAACCCCGATTACCTCCCCATTTCTATTTTAAACTCCGGATTATCATCCCGATTTTCTTCCGATTATTTTTGTAAACCTCGATTTCCTCCCTATTTTCATTGTAAACTCCCGAATTTTCCAGATTATCCTAATCAATCCTGATTTTCTCTCGATTATTTTTGTAAAGCCCAATTTCCTCCTGATTGTCATTGTAAACTCCCGATTATCCTAAACAATCCCGATTTTCTCCCGATTCTTTTTAATACAAATGCCGATTTTCACCCCGATTTTTCTTTAACAACTCCAGATTTTTAAAAGGAAAATATTTCGTTTTTTTACTTGACAAGTATGTGCATGACAAGGTCATCCTACTATACCATCCGAGTTTTAGAGAGATTCAATCAACTTTTTGATAAATCATGAAACACTACCCTACCACATGGCCATGTTTAAAACAGGGTATAGTTAAGTTGCAAATGGAGGACGTGGGTTTATTTCCATCTTTCTGGACGTAAAATACATTTTACATTTATTTCTAAAGTTATTTCTAATACAAGATACATTTCAGTAAATCTATTCATGTACAGGGAGCGTATTAGTTTCACTTCGATCGTGTTCCTTATTTTGACATTGATATGGAACAAAAAAACAGTTAACTGTTATTTAAACAGCGTGTCATTGTGTTATATGTAGATACGTTTTCTGGTATGTTATTCAACTGTATTTTTGTGAATTGATTGTTTTTCTAAAATCTTAAGATGAATAAAAATTCGTCCGCGCAATGTATCTTTACTTTGCCGCCAGGCAGAACATGTAAAACATTTTTCCTCTTGTCACAAAGAGGATAATGTTTGTTTAGACGTGTCTGGTGATGAGCGTTTCATGATTAAATGCAAGATCACTGGAGCAGATATCATTCAAAAAAATTCAACATGTCATGCAAGACTACATCGATCTGGTGATAGTTAAAAGTATGGGTTAAGCATAGTTATAACATTTATGAATCCACTTTCCACAAATACACTAATTATACAGCACTAGTCTTGTCAAAATTCAAAATGGCAGCAATAATCAGAGAACGCAATTCGGAAGTACGCAATTGTATTGTCAATGACATCGATTCAACTAGCGTTCTAAAGTCTATAAACTATTATTTTGATTACTGTTTCAGCATCTTAGTGCATTGAATATATCAACTAATACAATTGAATAAAAATAGATAGGCCTAACCATGGCAGTATCCAATATTAGTGTTGAACAATGCAGAGATATACTCCTTTGCTCGGCTAAAAAGTATTAAATTGAGGCAATGGTCACAAAAGATTCACACTTAATGATTGAATGACAAACATTATGGAAATTACAATTTTAAGGATAACAAGCCACAGGGTGAACAGAATCGCACCCTTGAACAGAATACACTTTTCGGGATGGAAAATTCAAAATGGCCACCTTAACATTTACCCAGATTGCCTAAAAACTAATCAGTTCAAAACTTTCCATAGAAACATCTCTAAAATTTTAGGATGAATCCATGAAACCTGTAAACAATCCTCAAGAGACACGTTTTAAGGTATTACTTCAATGTATCAGCTTTTTTCTACAATTCAGATTTTCCTGAAAACATCCTGGTAAAAGATATACTGATGTATTACAAAATATGTGAATATTGGAAAGATTGACCGTTTAGTTATTTCTAAAAAAATGTTTTAATTTAACATTGCTCTCAATGGGAAATTCTTTTTTATTTTTTAAAACAAGCCTTCACAGACACGATTTTAGGACGAAAAATCCAAAATGGCCACCTTAACATTTACCAAGGATGCCGAAAAACTAATAAGTTCTAAACTTTTATAGGTAGAAACATCCCTGATAATTTCAAATGAATCCCTCAAACGGTTTGGCTCTAAACCTGTAGACAAGCCTTGACAGACAAAATTTTAGGACGGAAAATCCAAAATGGCCGCCTTAACATTTACCCAGAATGCCGAAAAACTAATCAGTTCTAAACTTTCATAGGTAGAAACATCCCTGAGAATTTCTCCCTCAAACGGTGTGGCTGGAAACCTGTAGACAAGCCTTGACAGACAAGATTTGAGGACGGAAAATCCAAAATGGCCGCCTTAACATTTACCCAGAATGCCAAAAAACTAATCAGTTCTAAACTTTCATAGGTAGAAACATCCCTGAGGATTTCAAATGAATCCCTCAAACGGTTTGGCTGGAAACCTGAAGACAAGCCCTGACAGACAAGATTTTAGGACGGAAAATCCAAAATGGCCGTCTTAACATTTATCCAGAATGTCGAAAAACGAATCAGTTCTAAACTTTCATAGGTAGAAACATCCCTGAGAATTTCAAATGAATCCCTCAAACGGTTTGGCTGGAAACCTGTAGACACTGAGACAAGCCTTGACAGACAAGATTTTAGGACGGAAAATGCAAAATGGCCGCCTTAACATTTACCCAGAATGTCGAAAACTAATCAGTTCTAAACTTTTATAGGTAGAAACATCCCTGAGAATTTCAAATGAATCCCTCAAACGGTTTGGCTGGAAAGTTGGAAACCTGTAGACAAGCCTTGACAGACAGGATTTTAGGACGGAAAATCCAAAATGGCCGCCTTAACATTTACCCAGAATGTCGAAAACTAATCAGTTCTAAACTTTTATAGGTAGAAACATCCCTGAGAATTTCAAATGAATCCCTCAAACGGTTTGGCTGGAAAGTTGGAAACCTGTAGACAAGCCTTGACAGACAAAATTTTAGGACGGAAAATCCAAAATGGCCGCCTTAACATTTACCCAGAATGCCGAAAAACTAATCAGTTCTAAACTTTCATAGGTAGAAACATCCCTGAGAATTTCTCCCTCAAACGGTGTGGCTGGAAACCTGTAGACAAGCCTTGACAGACAAGATTTGAGGACGGAAAATCCAAAATGGCCGCCTTAACATTTACCCAGAATGCCAAAAAACTAATCAGTTCTAAACTTTCATAGGTAGAAACATCCCTGAGGATTTCAAATGAATCCCTCAAACGGTTTGGCTGGAAACCTGAAGACAAGCCCTGACAGACAAGATTTTAGGACGGAAAATCCAAAATGGCCGTCTTAACATTTATCCAGAATGTCGAAAAACGAATCAGTTCTAAACTTTCATAGGTAGAAACATCCCTGAGAATTTCAAATGAATCCCTCAAACGGTTTGGCTGGAAACCTGTAGACACTGAGACAAGCCTTGACAGACAAGATTTTAGGACGGAAAATGCAAAATGGCCGCCTTAACATTTACCCAGAATGTCGAAAACTAATCAGTTCTAAACTTTTATAGGTAGAAACATCCCTGAGAATTTCAAATGAATCCCTCAAACGGTTTGGCTGGAAAGTTGGAAACCTGTAGACAAGCCTTGACAGACAGGATTTTAGGACGGAAAATCCAAAATGGCCGCCTTAACATTTACCCAGAATGTCGAAAACTAATCAGTTCTAAACTTTTATAGGTAGAAACATCCCTGAGAATTTCAAATGAATCCCTCAAACGGTTTGGCTGGAAAGTTGGAAACCTGTAGACAAGCCTTGACAGACAAGATTTTAGGACGGAAAATCCAAAATGGCCGCCTTAACATTTACCCAGAATGTCGAAAACTAATCAGTTCTAAACTTTCATAGGTAGAAACATCCCTGAGAATTTCAAATGAATCCCTAAAACGGTTTGGCTGGAAACCTGTAGACAAGCCTTGACAGAAAAGATTTTAGGACGGAAAATCCAAAATGGCCGCCTTAACATTTACCCAGAATGTCGAAAACCAATCAGTTCTAAACTTTCATAGGTAGAAACATCCCTGAGAATTTCAAATGAATCCCTCAAACGGTTTGGCTGGAAACCTGTAGACAAGCCTTGACAGACAAGATTTTAGGACGGAAAATCCAAAATGGCCGCCTTAACATTTACCCAGAATGCCGAAAAACTAATCAGTTTTAAACTTTTATAGGTAGAAACATCCCTGAGAATTTCAAATGAATCCCTCAAACGGTTTGGCTGGAAACCTGTAGACAAAATTATTCGGGACGCCCGCCCGCCCAACAAACTGATTACAATATAGCACCTTAGGGTGCGATAAAAACATTTTATTTGGTAGCACTGTCATTAATCAAAAAGTATTAAAATCAATTAAGATGGTGCCTATAGGGTAATTTAAAGTGGCACAAGAACTTTAGATGTGTACCACATATTTCAAATCAAAATTACTACGAAACGAAGTGAGTCTAAAAGCCTATTTTTTAGTATTATGCTTTAGATATATAACCTTATAAAATAACAAGGTATGACGTGAAACGGAAAAACTTTATCATTTTCCGAAAACTGATTGGGGCATCACTATCTGGAATGACTGTACTAGGTAAACACGATATAAATATATGTCATATTCCTCGACGAATATGGCATATTCACTTGCGGTATATGCCAGATTCACCTGCAGCATTTGGCATACAAACTAACCAATGAGAACGCAATACGGAAGTACGCAATTGTCAAGTACATCGATTCAACGAACGTGCTGAAGTCTATAAATTATCATTATAATTACTGATCCAAATCTTAGTGAATTGAATATATCAACTAATACAATTGAATAACAAATGTTTAATGTTTTGTATATCTGTTACATGCAAAAACACACTTCAAGTAAAACATTATGACACATTAATAAACGAACCTACGTTCGTGGAGCTGATTAGTGACTTTTATAACCATTATCAAAACTTCAAAAAATCACGAGTATTTATATAAACGAATAACACATTTCAAATATTTTCATAGGTATCATTCAGCATTAGCATGTAATAAACGTACTTAATCAACCAAAAATTCATTTATTTTAGTACTTGAAGCGGTAACTACGGGTATATTGGCAATCCAGCAAAGTTTTACATTTAGAATCGATATTTCGACCAATCAAATTGAGGCGATCTGTATCACGTTTTCATCTGCGGTATATGGCATATTCATCCGTATCAAATACAGCACAACCACAAATATATGCCATTTTCCGCGTAACGTCATGCACATATAGCTATTTTGCAGTTTTTGGCAAGCATTTCCATATACAGATATCTGGATATACAGCATTTGAAATATTCTAACGACGCCCCTTGTATGCATATGTGCATCAATGTACTTCAATGAAACGTATCATTCGTTCTATTATTCATTATGTTCTGGATTTGAATGTCAAATTCAGGTCCGTGTAGCACTCGATTAGGATATCAAACGTATCAGAAATAATGATTTGCAAATATGTTGTTGTACTCGTCCGAAAATAAGGATTAGATCAATTACATTTAGTGATTCAAAAATATACTTTCACACTATTACTATCACACCAAATGTATTAATTTGTTGACCAACAAAGCAGTCCATATACTCAAGTGACCTGGTTGAAAGCCAAAATTCTCGCGCATGCGTGATCTAGGTAGGGTAGTGCGAGTATTTAAGTGAATATAGATCTGGCCCAAGAAAATAAAAGAGAAACGAGGACGACATCTATAACATCAGCTTTATTTAGCCATTTTGAAACTACACTATTGAATGTGTTCAATGGCGAATCATGAAATTAAGGGATTTCTGTCTGGGGTTTCCATATTTTGAACAGTAATCTTGCCTGACCAAAACCTCTTCTGCGATATATTTTCATTAAAACATGTATAAAATTTACACCTGTGGAGCCACAAAAAGGGTTATTGTAGATGAGAGGGGACTCCATACAAGTCGATGTAAAATGTGTCTCGAAGTGGTGTTCATTAAAGGCAGCTGTTCGCAAGAGAGGTGTTCACCAAGTTATGTTTCAATCAATATAGCAACTTTATCAATCACTTATTCAATTCTTAATTCTATTCCAACATTGGTTAAATTTCAGTTATATTTTTCAAAAAACTGAAAAATATTTATATTAAAAAAATGTAATGCAAACTATTGACAGATTGAGTCTTCAATACTATTGGATAGTGGATTTGCCAGTCATTTCTTTATTTTATGGACTTCAATAAAATAACAATAGAAAACTGACCAATTTTATTTATAAAGGAATATGAAAAAGTTTTTGTAAAATTCCTTAATTCACATTAAGACATTGACAAGCAAGTCAGAATATGTTTGTAATACAGATGTTCAATAGGAGTAAACAGTACAGTATTCAATAAATTATGTTTATTGTACACATATTATATATAGCTCATTGCTATTATATATTAGATCACGATTGTTCAACACAGAATATGAAGTCGCCACCCATAACTATACCATCATCATTAGTCTAGGTTACAAAAGAAGGGTACGATAATGTTCACTCTTCTATACCTTACACCTAGAAATGCATAAGATACTTTGTTTGTCTAATTGTATTGTTAAGTATATTTTGAGAAGTGCACCTTGGTAACATCTAACATTCAACCAATAAACCATTAATAAGAAACAGACAAATAAAAACAATAACATAATCATTACTAATAAGTCAAATTGGTTGCTCATGAACACCAAATGCAAGGTATAGTAGAGTGAATGTTGTATTCTCCAAGGTAAGGATTGTAATTTGTGGTGCCACAGCAGAATATGATAATGTTTTCTCCAAGTTGAATGTTGTACACAATATGTAATCGTACTCCATAACAGCATTGGGTTACAAAATCATTAGTGGTGCCACAATATGTAATCACAGTCCATAACAACATGTAGGTCAAAAAGTCATTAGTGGTGCCACAAAAGAGTATGATAATGTTGTTTTCTCCAAGTTATAGATTGCACACAATATATAATTGCAGTCAATAACTAAGTTCCAAGACCATTTTAGTCTAGGTAACAGAATGATAAGTGCTGCCCTAGAAAAATATCATAATATTGATGAGAATTAAGCACCATTATTAACAGAATCATTGGTGTCGCAACCACATCAGATAATGTTGTCCCTTTTCAAGTTAATGATTTCACCCAATGTGTGATTGCAGTCTATAACTAATCTCGAAGTCCATTATAGTCTTGGCTTGGCAACAGTCTCCCCAAGGTAAGGATTGCGCAAAATAAAACTAAGTTCAAACACCATTGTGTCTAGGTTACAAGGTCTCTAGGTTTGCCACAGTATTGTGTGATAATACTGTTCTCTCCAAGGTAAGGATTTCACCACCATTGTAGTCTAGGTTACAATGTCACTAGTTGGGCCAGAGAAGAATATGATGATGTTGTTCTCTCCATGGTAAGGATTGCGCACAATAAAACTAAGTTCCACGTCCATTGTAGACTAGGTTACAAGGTCACTAGTTGTGCCACAGGATAGTCTGTAGGATAGTGTGATAATATTGTTCTCTCCAAGGTTAGTCTGTACACAATAAAACTAGGTTCCACCACCTTGTAGTCTTGGTTACAAAGTCACTAGTTGTACCACACAATAAACAATTTGTAATAGCAAGCCATCACAGAATATGTAATCCCAGGCCATAACTAAGTTCATCTGACCACCACCATTGCAGTCTAAAATTAAAATGATATAATCTTTTCAGGGATGAGTATATTTTAAGAGAAGAGCATCAACATGCAAAATCATTAAATGTCACCTTGCCATTTGTTACAGATGCCTAACTCAAAATTACAATCAAACAGTCCTTAGGCCCATGTATTTTACATTCAAATTTGCCATTCATTGCAAATTGCAGTCTGCTATCAAGACATGTGTTCTTACTGAACACAAAAAACGACCATTATTGCTTATATACAACATTGATGGTTTAAAAACTCAGTTTAAATTGAAGAAAATTCCAAGGTCAAAAACAAGTGTCAACTCTTGAAAGAGGATCTCATCAGTCAGTTGTAACATTTTGCAAGTAGCTCCTTACCACAAAACAAATGAGATGTAAGATCTTATGGAGAATCATAGAATGATATCAAGATCAATCTAATGGTTTATAGAGCTGTGCGTAATCCTCACATCAACAAGGATTTTTCAAAATGCATTTGTCATGTTTCCCAAAAATCATACTTTAATACAACGTTAGATTACTGTATAGTGGTAAATCATGTTTCATCTTTTAAAATTTATTTTCCATGCGCTGTAAAAGATCAATTGTAAATAATAAAATAAAACATCTTACTTAAAACAGGATATAAAGACTTCTGTCCCCTCCTCCATGATGCAACTTTAGTTGAACAGATCTATCACTAGCGGTAACAATATGCCATGAAGATACAGACACTGCAAAGAGCTGACGTAGCTTGTTTATCTGTATCTTGTATCTTTTATGTAACTTCACAACTGGGGTTAAAAGTGTAATGGCCTGAAAGTACTTAGAAAAAAGGAAAAAAGTCAGCAATGATTTGACTTTTTTCCTTAAAAGTGATAAGTAGATATAACCGCTCTCTGGAATGGCCATTTTCAGATATGAGTATGTTCACATATCACTTTAAGAGAATTAATATGTAAAATGTCACCACTGGCCATTTGTTAAAGATGCAATCTATTACAGTAGATGAACACTAACTGCTCATCGCAATCCATAAAAAAGTTTTGTTCATAGAACTTTACATGTAACATTATGTTACTACTTTTGTGAGCTAAAAAGGAAATCATTGCTGAGTAAGTACAGTTTACTAAGAACTATGAACATATCATTATATCATCGCTGAATTAATTGGCAACTTGTTACTTTAATAGTAAGCATTACAATATCGATCAAAATTAAATTGATAGAATAAGAACTATTTTCCCAGTAGTTGCAGAACATAAATTACCAAACACATGCAAACTGTTCCGCTGTATTGCAGCCCCAAGACCTGCTTTGCTGGAAATACAAAAAAGATGCTGTAATACTTGTAAATCTAAATATAACAATTTAAACGAATTGCGAAAAAATAATCAATTTGGAGGGATGGAGTAAGGTAGTAATACATTTTAACAAGATATTACAAAACTGCTTCCAGCATTGCATCCATTTTGTGGCTACTACCAAGTTCATACTTCTGGCTTAATTGTGATTTTGTGCAAGGAGAAAATTGATTTATTAGTATCTTCTATGCAACAGCAGAAGTCGTAGTCCAGAGCAGTTGCAGTCATCATCTTTCTTAAAACCACCTATATTGAGAAATATGGTTTTAATGACTACCTTAACTCCAAAGCAAGCAAGGGATTATCATTTGAAAAACATGAACAATTTGCTTTTAACAATCAGAGTCTAGGTCATAAATACCTAGACAGTTGATTGCTTTTTGGACCAAAACATGGTCACATTAACACTGACCTCAACACAAGAAAAAAATTATTAAAATCTAAAAATAGGCTACAAATAGGCTACAACACAGAGGATCATCTTCCAGCTCGCACCAAAAAAAAAATTTAATATTGAAAACTGGAAAACTGAGGCTTAACATACTTTGTATGTTAAGTCTCATGTAAAAGTGAATTTATAAAAACAACAATATGAAGACAACATTTTCCAAATATGGCGCACATCTCTTCCATTTTGAAATGAACCATTGGTGGATTCCATTATTCTCTCATTTCAGAACATAGAACCTGTTAGGAAGCTTTCAAGCCAATCATGCCTTAACAAAGGCTCAAACATTGGGTGACCATCCCCTCGCTCATGCCGTATGCTGTCCAGAGAGATTGAGAAGAATAACAAGAATGACATCCTCGGCCATGCATCATTAGGATACATCGCATTAAAAAGATGAAATACAAGACCAGACCACTATCAATTCCTGATGGTATCCTTACTGTAACACTGATGAGCAATGTCTACCTACCTAAAGAGTACAAGGTAACATGTATCAACTCCAATGCCATTCCGCTCAGATCCATGTGAATCCTTGCTGCGTCCTCACAAGATCTTAAGAATCACACTATATCCGTCATAGCCAACTAATCGTCACTGATGCTTGAAAGCAAAAATGAGTGGACCATCACCAGAATTCACCGAGACCCCTCGGGAACTATCGAATGCACACCGGCACCACAGCAATACATTGACCTACATCCTGGTGGGTGCAGGTCGACCACGTTTACTAACGAGTAACTGTGGCTTTTATCAGCCATCAGAATATAGGCGAAACAAGAACCAAGTTCAACAATAAGAATCCAACACGGAAACTGTTGGTTGGGACTTACAGGGAATTGATACCTGGAACCCATGCATCTAGAGATTGATAGACACTGATCATCAGAATCACAGTGGAGATACCACAAGGAACATCAAATGGTATGATCAAGTAAGCCAGAGCTCTCAATGCAATGGATCAGAATGACCCATGCTCAACGATGCCATCCTTAGATATTCCTCAAAATCAATCGGGACAACATAAACCATGAACAAAGGAAGGCCTCCCAACCCTTGATCCAGTGTTAAGCCATGTTCAACCATCCAGCTTCGTAGCAGACTCCACATTCCTCCACTCCAGAATAATGGGTCGGCCAACAAAATCCACCGGTTCATTCAAAATGGAAGGTGCCCCACTAACGAGCAGAACCTGCCTCCCACCCATAGATGGAAATTATTGTCTAGCTGGAGATGACCCTTTAAATGACTATCATAACATAAATAAAAAATGACTAACATAAACAAGGCACAGACGTGAACAATATCGTACCTAAAACACAGCAGTGTGACAGTGAACAATTTAGGACGGAAAATCCAAAATGGCCACCTTAAAATTTACCCAGAATGCCCAAAAACTAATCAGTTCTTAACTTTGATACGTAGAAACATCCCTGAAAATTTCAGATGAATCCATCAAATGGTTTGGCTGGAAACCTGTAGACAAGTCTTGAAACTGAAGATATTAGGACGGAAAATCCAAAATGGCCACCTTAAAATTAACCCAGAATGCCCAAAAACTAAGCAGTTGTTGACTTTGATATGTAAAAAGATCCCTGTAAATTTCAAATGAATCCATCAAATGGTTTGGCTGGAAACCTGTAGACAAGTCTTGAAAGTGAAGATTTTAGGACGGAAAATCCAAAATGGCCACCTTAAATTTTACCCAGAATGCCAAAAAACTAATCAGTTCTTAACTCTGATACGTAGAAACATCCCTGAAAATTTCAGATGAATCCCTCAAATGGTTTGGCTGGAAACCTGTAGACAAGTCTTGAAAGTGAAGATTTTAGGACGGAAAATCCAAAATGGCCACCTTAAAATTTACCCAGAAGCTCAAAAACTAATCAGTTCTTAACTTTGATACGTAGAAACATCCCTGAAAATTTCAGATGAATCCGTCAAATGGTTTGGCTGGAAACCTGTAGACAAGTCTTGAAAGTGAAGATTTTAGGACGGAAAATCCAAAATGGCCACCTTAAAATTTACCCAGAATGCCCAAAAACTAATCAGTTCTTAACTTTGATATGTAGAAACATCCCTGAAAATTTCAGATGAATCCGTCAAATGGTTTGGCTGGAAACCTGTAGACAAGTCTTGAAAGTGAAGATTTTAGGACGGAAAATCCAAAATGGCCACCTTAAAACTTACCCAGAATGCCCAAAAACTAATCAGTTCTTAACTTTGATACGTAGAAACATCCCTGAAAATTTCAGATGAATCTGTCAAATGGTTTGGCTGGAAACCTGTAGACAAGCTGAAAATTGAGACGCCGCCCGCCCGCCGCCCGTCAAGCTGACTACAATATCGTACCTTTATTAGGTACGATAAAAAGCAAGATTACTTAACTTGGGTGACAGGAACATTGCAACTCTATTACATCAAGGGTCGTGTTGAAGTAGCTTCCAGTGTAAGGGTCATCTTGGCTTGTCTTTCTATGTGTGGCTCATACTCCAGCAGGTGATTAATCTTCAAGTAGGCAGCTTGGTTTCCAGTAGATGAGTCATCTTCACTTGGATTCCCATGGTTTCCATTTGTGGCTTGATGCTTATTTGTGGCTTGATGCTTATTTGTGGCTTGATGCTTATTTGTGGCTCATCTTCCAGCAGGTTGCTATCTTCCAGCAGGTGGCTATCTTCCAGCAGGTGGCTATCTTTCACCAGTTGACTCATCTTCACTTGGATTCCCATGGTTTCCATTTGTGGCTTGATGCTTATTTGTGGCTCATCTTCCAGCAGGTGGCTATCTTCCAGCAGGTGGCCATCTTTCAGCAGGTGGCTATCTTCCAGCAGTTGACTCATCTTCACTTGGATTCCCATGGGTTCCATTTGTGGCTTGATGCTTATTTGTGGCTCATCTTCCAGCAGGTGGCTATCTTCCAGCAGTTGACTCATCTTCCAGAGGGCAGCTTGACTTCCTGTAGGATGGCCATCTTGGCTTGACTCTCAATTGATGGCTTGGCTTCCATTTGTAGCTCATCTTCCAGCAGGTGCCTCGGTCTTCCAGAGGAAAGTTTGGATTCCTGTTTGTGGTTCAGATTCTAGTGGGCTTCTAAACTCCAGGCTAAAGGTAAATCTGAAAGAAATATTGAACATAAGGAAATGAAATACTGTACTTACTTGAACATGATCCTAGAGACATATCCCTTCCTCGACCTGAGTCACATAAAGACGTCACCAGAACCAGTCATAACAATATGGTATGCCGATTCAAATGCTGTAGACAGACTGTTCAGATTGTACTTTCTATCCAACATCTCCAAGGTCAGAGGAGTGCACCTGAAAGTACATACAAAATAGGAAGTCAATAAAGCTCCGAGAAGCATTATATTTTACTAGGACGCTTACCAATACAATAACCTGAAATTGCCTGCTGTTGTCTCCTAAGAGTATACACACAGTGACAGAAGTGAGACAATTCTTGTGCAACCACTTGGTCTCCATATAGAGCATTATCAACGTTTTCAATGAATAGTAATCAGGGTGTGGCATCCAAACTGCGTGCATACTATGCAAGCAGTTTGAAACACTTACAAACTGCATGCCTTACATTGCATCATACAACTTGGAGTCTGTGATTTCAAACGTCATTTTAAGACATTAATTCTGCATTGTTTTATGGTTTCATACATCCATTCAGTGGTGATTATTTGATTCTACCATGTGATAGCAGTGTTTTCAGTAGGTTTGTCCAAGATTGCGTCCCTGGGACGTAACAATTTTCAAAAAAGCGCCTCCCCTCAAAAAACTGCCGCCCTAGAAAAAATGTTCCCGGAAATTCAAAGTCACGCTTTTACACTAACCGAAATAAAATTGATGAAATTTTGTAATGCTTTTGCTATTTATCAGTCTAAATCAGTGTTCTGGTGAGTCTAGTATGTCATTGAATGATACAGATACCACCAGTCCAATAAGGTTACGTTTTTCAGGCAAAGTAACTTGTTTTGAAAATGCCTATATAAAAATTCATCCATTCTTCGTGGAAAAAAGTCAAAGTCCAATAAAGTTACGTTTTTAAGGCAAAGTGACATGTTTTGAAAATGGCTAGATAAAAATTCATCAATCGTTTGTGTAGAAATGTCAAAGTCCAGTAAAGTTACGTTTTTAAGGCAAAGTAACGTGTTTTGAAAATACCTACATTAAAATTCATCCATTTGTTGTGGAAAAAAGTTAAAGTCCAATAAAGTTATGATATTAAGGCAAAGTAACGTGTTTTGAAAAGGGCTAGATAAAAATTCATCAATCGTTCGTGTAGAAATGTCAAAGTCCAATAAAGTTACGTTTTTAAGGCAAAGTAACATGTTTTAAAAATACCTACATAAAAATCCATCCATTCTTTGTGGAAAAAAGTTAAAGTCCAATAAAGTTACGTTTTTAAGGCAAAGTAACGTGTTTTGAAAATGTCTATATAAAAATTCATCAATCGTTCCTGGAAAAAAGTTTAAGTCCAATAAAGTTACGTTTTTAAGGCAAAGTAACTTGTTTTGAAAATGCCTACATGAAAAGTCAGCTATTCTACATGGATAAAAGTTTAAGTCCAATAAAGTTACGTTTTTAAGGCATTAAAAGTAACGTGTTTTGAAAATACCTACATAAAAGTTCAGTAAATGTCAATATTTTCTGTGATATGCTTTACTTTTTCAACTTTTCTTTCCCCCATAAATTGTCTTCGAATTGTGTGTTGTAAAAGAGACGAAAAAAAGGTAACTTTCAAATGCCAATATTTTCTGTCCCTATATCATGACATATATAATTCACTAGGAAAGATGATGCAAGACTCTACATTCACCAGGAAAGTAGAAACAGTTTGAAACCCATGAAGCAAATTAACTTTTTGCTGCTTAACAAATGGTCACATTGAGTTCTATAAGTATGAGATATTAATATTTGAAACACAACTATTATTTGAACTATGATCGGACATAAGTATGATGCTACTTTATTTATGTAGCACAATAAATGATTCCAAAGCTTCATACCTGCAAATGATGGATAAATCCCAACCAAATCGAACGAATGTTTTCATGAATCGCCATGTTTGTGATCCAAGGAGGATTGACTCCCAGCATGCAACATCAGTTATCCTTATTTACTCTTGACAGGTTTCAAAATGGGGGAATGGCACATTTGAAGAGTCGGCATTAACATGTGAATATCTACTTCTAATTTTAAGTTCTTATTTGTCATTATGGACACAAATTCCACTATATCTGGACTAACTACAGTCTACGATTTCGTTTTCAGCTCATACTTGCCAAAAGTGACTATTAAAAATAACAATTAGGCACAGACGTGAACAATATCGTACCTAAAACACAGCATTGTGGTCTTGTTGACCAAGAAAGCAAGATGGCCGCAGAAAAGTTAATCAGCTCTAGAACTTATCACTGTGTAACATATGTAAAAATTTGAGCGGTTTGGCTGGAAACCTGTAAACAAGTCTTGAAAGTGAAGATTTTAGGACGGAAAATCCAAAATGGCCACCTTAAAATTTACCCAGAATGCCAAAAACCAATCAGTTCTTGACGTTGATATGTAGAAACATCCCTGAAAATTTCAGATGAATCCCTCAAATGGTTTGGCTGAAAATCTGTAGACAAGTCTTGAAAGTGAAGATTTTAGGACAGAAAATCCAAAATGGCCACCTTAAAATTTAACCAGAATGCCCAAAAACTAATCAGTTCTTGACGTTGATATGTAGAAACATCCCTGAAAATTTCAGATGAATCCCCAAAAAGGTTTGGCTTACAACCTGTAGACAAGTCTTGAAAGTAAAGATTTTAGGACGGAAAATCCAAAATGGCCACCTTAAAATTTACCCAGAATGCCAAAAAACTAATCAGTTCTTGACGTTGATATGTAGAAACATCCCTGAAAATTTCAGATGAATCCCTCAAATGGTTTGGCTGGAAACCTGTAGACAAGTCTTGAAAGTGAAGATTTTAGGACGGAAAATCCAAAATGGCCACCTTAAGATTTACCCAGAATGCCCAAAAACTATTAACTAATCAGTTCTTTACGTTGATATGTAGAAACATCCCTGAAAATTTCAGATGAATCCCTCAAATGGTTTGGCTGAAAACCTGTAGACAAGTCTTGAAAGTGAAGATTTTAGGACGGAAAATCCAAAATGGCCACCTTAAAATTTACCCAGAATGCTCAAAAACTAATCAGTTCTTGATGTTGATATGTAGAAACATCCCTGAAAATTTCAGATGAATCCCTCAAATGGTTTGGCTGGAAACCTGTAGACAAGTCTTGAAAGTGAAGATTTTAGGACGGAAAATCCAAAATGGCCACCTTAAGATTTACACAGAATGCCCAAAAACTAATCAGTTCCTGACGTTGATATGTAGAAACATCCCTGAAAATTTCAGATGAATCCCTCAAATGGTTTGGCTGGAAACCTGTAGACAAGCTGAAAAGTGAGACGCCGCCCGCCCGCCTGCCCGCCCGCCGTCAAGCTGACTACAATATCGTACCTTTTGTTAGGTACGATAAAAGGTTCTCACCAAATGAAATTTGTACTAGTCCTGTTTTGGGCAAGTAGCTATGAATCTATACCAGCCAAACTGGACCTTATACTAGCCAACCAGAAAGGAAATAAAAATAAGCCACACGGTGAAAAGAATCGCACCCGTGAACATACACTTTTCGGGATGGAAAATTCAAAATGGCCACCTTAACATTTACCCAGAATGACGAAAAACTAATCAGTTCTAAATTTTCATAGGTAGAAACATCCCTGAGAATTTCAAATGAATCCCTCAAACGGTTTGGCTGGAAACCTGTAGACAAGCTTTGACAGACAAGATTTTGGGACGGAAAATCCAAAATGGCCGCCTTAACATTTACCCATAATGCCGAAAAACTAATCAGCTCTAAACTTACATAGGTGGAAACATCCCTGAGAATTTCAAAGGAATCCCTCAAACGGTTTGGCAGGAAACCTGTAGACAAGCTTTGACAGACAAGATTTTGGGACGGAAAATCCAAAATGGCCGCCTTAACATTTACCCATAATGCCGAAAAACGAATCAGCTCTAAACTTACATAGGTAGAAACATCCCTGAGAATTTCAAAGGAATCCCTCAAACGGTTTGGCAGGAAACCTGTAGACAAGCCTTGACAGACAAGATTTTAGGACGGAAAATCCAAAATGGCCACCTTAACATTTACCCAGAATGCCGAAAAACTAATCAGTTCTAAACTTTCATAGGTAAAAACATCCCTGAGAATCTCAAATGAATCCCTCAAACGGTTTGGCTGGAAACCTGTAGACAAGATTATTCGGGACGACCACCCGCCCAACGGCCTGCCCAACCCCGGCAAACTGATTACAATATAGCACCTGAGGGTGCGATAAAAATAATACAACCATACAAGAAACAAGATGGCTTGTTTTGAAGAAGATCGAGAACTGGGACAGCCTTTCATGCACCGCCTAATTTGAATCCCTTTCCTTTCGAACTAGATGGCTGATCTGGAAATGACACACAAATTAAACAGAGACACACATAAGACTGCTATTCCATCAGCTCGATTCAAAAGATATAAGTGTTGATCATTTCATTTGATCTGGCTCCCGGGAGTCCCGGGGCTAGCTCCCGCCATTCGGGGCTGGCTTTTTAATTTCCCTTTATACATGTAATTTGAATTGAAAATAAAACCTCAAAAATCTTTATGAGACAAATTACTGAAATACAGGCCTGTCAACTGTCCCGCAATTTGCGTATTTGTCACGCATTTGCTGAAGAATTTGAAGTCACGCCAGTTATTTTTGCGTGACAGAAAATGTCACGCAAATACGCATTTTACCTGGTAATTGTCAAGCAAAAATATTTCTGTAGAAAATTTTTTATAAAAAGATCGTCTACACAGTAAAAATACGAACGCCGGAAAAAAACGTACGCATTTCGTTCGGACTTTTCACGCGAATTGCGTATATGTCACGCATTCCGTTCGAAATATTTCGTACCTACCCCCCCGTCTCTGATGTAATGGAATCATACATAACCCAGTAGCCTTGCCCAAGTCGGTCTCTTTTACTTATCTTGATTTCTATTATGATGACCGCCTTCCTTGTACCCAAGAGAAAGCCACATGCTTTACTGACAGTTTGTTGATGTCGGTAAAATTTGACCAATCAACGACGGCCCTGTAGCGTTAGCTCATTATTATGCACGGTCAAAAACAAGTACACTTTTCACAGGGACTTTTCAAATCTGTCAGATAAATATCAATCAGAGTTTAGTGGGTGCAGGAGCATCGATTGGACAACCGGAGGAGTTAAGATTTCAACAATAAACGTTGAAACGATCGCTGAATTCAAATGATGGAACATGTTAGGCTGAGATTGAATCACTGATCGACGACCGCATGACCCGCTACTTTTTCACTGCCAAATCAGTTTTAAATCAACATTGAATCGCATGATTTAATTTATATTGATGACGCTTACATTCCAATGTACATTTAATTACATAATATATTGCAACTCTAAAGAAACACTCGATCAGATCATTGAATTTCAAGTCGTAGACGGGAAGTTTGCTTTGTTTATGCAGCTCAAACTGATAACGTTTTGATTGGTCAATCAGCCTGAAGTCACACGTCGTGTCATCCACGCGATCTGTCAATCAATAAGGTTTTGCGATACCCCTGATAGCGTAGGTATTAAGGAAATCTCGAAACCTTTGAATATCTCAGCATAATATCAGCGGAGATGTATTGGATTGTACAAGGTGGTAATAATTCAAGATCAAATTAGTAAAAAGTAAAAAATACCAACTTGGGCAAGGCTAATAACCTGGGGGCCACCTTCCTTTTCCTCAAAATTGGGAAAAGTTTTTGAACTCCCACCATCGAACTTTAGTACATGAAGAGCAATCTGCAACAGGTTCGTTTTTAATTTCAGATCTTCACGCTTGCGCAAAAGAAAAGTTTGACAATACTTTTTAAGTGCGCATGCGTATTTTGAATTTGAACCAATCAAATATTGAACCATTGGAGAGAAACTGGCGCAGATTGCCTGCGTAGGAATGATTCCCAGAGGGGGTCTAATAATTGAAGCATTGAATTGAACCGACCCGCGTAATGTAAAAAAATTATGAAAACAAATCGGGAGTTCGAGTCGCGAACAAGTGCTTTATTTCGTTCAATGATCAGGATATTTCAAGTTAGTATTGATTATATAGTCGCCACAATAATGGTATTTTGTTCTAGACACGCGTGGCAAGTTGTTTTAGCTCATTTTCGCCTCAGTAGTTTCATTTCCGCATTTGGCGAGGTGCGACAGACGAAATCGTAGACTGCTAACTAGGACGGAGAAAGTAATAATATAATATTTAAACATGTTTTTTCTGTTTTGAAAAATTCAACATGTGATGTATATTTCTTAGTTTTTCAAACCAATCTACAAATATTTTGTTGCGGTTTAATCTTTACATTGTCATTTCAATCACCGCCATAATTTTTCGAACAAGTTACCTCGGAATATCAAGATGGCATGCTATTCTCATACTTATAGAACTTAATATGACTGTAATTCATCATTTGTTATTAATTTGCATCATGAGTGACAAAATGTTTCTACTTTCCTGGTGAAAGTCGAGTCTTGCATCATACAAATGTAATTTTAGGCGATCTGTCTGCGGTGAATTTGATTGGACATGGGTGTGCTTTAAATAAATCATGTTCATGAATACAAAATAATATTAAAGAATTATGGGAGCTACCTCCTTTTTCTGTGGGTAGAATCCACCCTAAAATCAAAAATTGGGGCTATTGGGCCAAAACTTTTATTTGACATACAATTAAAAATAGGTCCTAAAAATTAACAAAAAAGGCCCTCTTATTTGGGATTACAAAATTTTCAGGGTCATCCTACCTAGGGAGAGTTGCCCCATTAGCCCCCCCCCCTTGACTTTTATGACCAAGGACGTCTTTGATATGACCATAGACTGATATATTGGATGTGAAACATTACTGATAAATATTTGTTTACAAAAGAGATCGAGATATATTTAAAGCCAAACATAGGAAAGACCAAGGACGTGTTAATCATCCATATCTAATCATCGATGCAAACTAAATTTATTTATTGAAAGCCCGTGGAATGGATTCACGACACAAGGACAAAGCCTAAAGTTTGCAAAATTGCAATTCAAGTTGATACTTCTAGACAAGTGTCCAATGATTCATATATACATGAAGCTTATACTATCTTCTTTATGAATATGAAGGCAATTTATCTCTAGGGTTATTATATCAAGAGAAATATTTAAAATAAATGGGATAAATTCTTACCGACTCCTCCATTATGATTATGTGTTTTTCCAATGAACAATCTGATTGGTTGAGGTAAGAAATGGCGGGAAATTATAAGGAGCATGCGCAACTGAGCATTCGACATGGGAGCATGTATTATTCAGGCCATCCAAATGTCAAGCCAAGTCCCGCTGGGAAATTTGAAGTCACGCCAGTTTTTTTGCTCGACAGAATATGTTACGCAAATACTTATTTTGGTACTTTACCTGATAATTGTCAAAAATATTTGTGTAGAAAAACTTCAAAAAGTGGTGGCCGATATAGCTAAAAACGAACGCCGAAAAAACCGAACGCATTTCGTTCGGACTTTTCACACGGATACCGAATGTGTCGCGCATTTTCCTTGAAATATTTCATAGCTACCACAATAGTATGTATCCAACAGACTGACAAAAAGTCAGTTTGTTATGGTGTACTACTTTCCTGTGGAAATTGCATTGAATTTTTTTGCACAAAATTATCAATTAGAGGAACCATTTCTTCAATAAAATAAACATTACAAAATTTCGATTAAATAGTAAGGTACAATTAAATGCAATAAAAAGTAACACAGCATATTGTCAAGTGGAAATAAAGCTAGTTGAATAACAAATGTGCAAATTAATTTTACCCAATCAGCCATTTTGAATAGCACTTCCTATGTAAACAAATATTCAAATTACCAAACTTTAACATAGGTTCCTTATAGTCTGAATATAATTCAGACTAAATAGAATATAGTCTAGCTACCACAACCCCCCCCCCCACCTAAGCTTACACTTTCGTTGAATATTCCCTTTCCGAGCAAACTATTTGAACACTTTTAGATGTCTTGCTGACGGTAACGCGTCTATTAAAAATATTCTCTGGCCTAAAACAGGTAGGGGCCTACGTAGCCAAAATTATGCAGATGTTTCACCATTCCGAGCACTTTTCACAAGATTTTTAGCCAAAATTGTAGAAATCCCCCCCCACCCCCTTGGCAAAAGCGTTCCTTTGGTAAAACCGCTCCTCTTGGTAAAAGCTAGCTATATGCGTCTGCTTTTTAGTGCACCGGCCCTTTGTGAAAAATTGACAAAGTTGGGAAGGAGATGCGACTATAAAGTCTGTTACCCTGCTTCAACTATTGTAACTATTGTAACTTACAATATTAGAGAAAAATATGTTCATGTTGCACATAGGCTACAGTTAAAACAGTAATGTTTGTGAGTACTTTGAATTTAAAAAATAAGCAATCAAATGACCATATTGAAACAGTTTAGGCTATGTAAAAATAGAAACATTTTTGTTTATTTCAGATAGTAATGTATAATGTGCAGCAAAGCTGTGGCCTTTTGTATAATAATGGGCATTCAACTCTAGTTGAATGCCCATGGTATAATTTAGGGAGTTTCAGCCATGTTAATTTTTCCGAAAATAACATGGCAAAGAAGTTTCATAATATGAGAGGACACAGCTATGATAGCTAAACTAGAAAACAAAGTAAAATATACAAAAGTTAGGATAAATATAAATGTTCCTATTTTTACATAAACTGTTTCAATATGGTCATTTGATTGCTTATTTTTTAAATTCAAAGTACTCACAAACATTACTGTTTTGACTATAGTCTTTAGATTTCTTATTTTTCAGGTTCAACTGCCTGCATTTGAAGCATTGTAACAGACTGTATATAATGAGGCATCAGAATTCCAATCGTAGGCTACAGACTTACCTCATACTTTATGAACTTTTCTGTTTTCACTGTTCTTTAAGTCGTTGTTATCGTAACTGTCGGATAGGCACAACATTTCTCGATATTTTGAAATTTCTTTACTTGATGGAGACATTGGACTCCTCCAAAATGAGTGTCCAATTTTAGATTGTTATCAGGTAAAATAAATGTTTTCTGTGAACTTCAACTAAAACTAAAATAAACTATGTCGACCAGCACGTGGCAAAGCTCAGAACGAATGTACGTGTCGCACAAGCATGTATTCATGGGCCCGTGTAATGTCTGGGTCACATTTGCTCCCATTGAGTGTTTTGTTCAATATTCTATTCAATTTTGAACAAAAATACTCTATCGGCCGGGCGCCGTAGCGAAAAAAATGTGACCACGGCATAAACTGTAGCCAGACTCAAGTTGTTGCTACAATTAATTAGCTACATTATGATGAATTTTATCCAATTAGAAGCAATGTAACTGGAGCCTGGGTGCAGTTTGCACACTTCGTTTATTCATCACTTGGTGTACAGGGTGTCCGAGTTACTAGTGACAAAAAATACAGGGTGTCACCAAACAATTTTATGAAACTCTTTTCAATGAAGAACCTATAAACTCTGACTTTCAAGACACAAAATTTTAGAGATTTACCAACTTTAACTTTTAATCATCAAAATTGTGAAGGTCTTATTGATATCGACGAATGTTCCAAGGCCATAAAGGACATAGGCCATTTCAAATTGTCAAGGTCTGATGGTATTCCAGCAGAATTATACGAGACTTTCTTTCCTGTAATGGAAACACTTATCTCAAGATCATCAATGCCATTTTCGAATGTGGCGAATTAACAGAGTCTCAAAAACTGGCTCTAATTACTTTAATTTCTAAAGCAAATGACGCTGAAATTTTGAAAAAACTGGGTCCTCACTACCGTGACTCAACGTCGATAAAAAGATCATTTGAAAAGTTCTTTGCAACAGACTTAAACTAGTTATAGCTTCTTTGGTACATTCGAATCAAACACGTGGTGTACCAGGTCGAAGTATACATGAAGGTTGTCCACTTCTCAGCAATATTTTTTATTTCGCCAATCAGAAACGTTCCAAATTAGGTATTCTAAGTCTTGACCTTAGCCTTTGACAAAGTGGATCATTATGTTAAATGCTCTTAAAAGATACAATTTTGGCCCTCAGTTTTTACTGAGACTAACAAAATGATGGCCTCAGGTTTTTAAAATAGATTAAAAAATTTATGTACTGATGTAAAATAAGCTGTTATAGTGAATGGCTCTATTGGAGAGTCAGGATCCAGGCGCGTTGGATCACATTTGAAAAGGGTGTGCGTTTTCCAGAAAATATAGGGGGAGCTGCATGGCCGAAGGCCGAGCATCCCGGGGGGTTAGGGGGCATGCTCCCCTGGGAATTTTTTTTCGACGACTTTATGGTGCAATCTGAGCGTTTTCAATATAAATAGGGGGCGCTTGATAATGGCTGTGAGGGGAGCGAACCATGACAAGTGAGCGCAGCGAACGAGGGCCAGAATGGGAGGATCTGGTGGGTTCTCTCCACAGAAGTTTTCGAAAATCGAGCAATTACAGAGCACAGTATCCTGTATATAAAATCATTACTTTGTAAAACAAAGACATTGGTTTGGAAGGGGTGGGGGTCCTGGGCGCTCCCCGAATCCGCCATTGGGTACTCTAATAGATAAATAATATCCCTGGCCATCACTTATTATTAACCCGTACTTGTTAATGGATATTCGAACATAACTATACTTGCGCCTTCTAGAAACTGTGAACAAAGTCATCATGTCACCCGGGGCCATATTCGCGAACACACTCCTGGTGATACGAGTAATGCTTGGCGTCATAACGGCGGGCAGTAGTAATGGCGGACCGTAATGAATATTCGAAACATTTTGGTTAGTTTTCATGTTCAAATCGTAATATAGACCTCAGATCAGGGGTGCCCAAGTCGGTCTCTTTTACTTATCTTGATTCAAGATCAGATTAGTAAAAAATACCGACTTGGGCAAGGCTAAGCAGGGGTAATATCGTCGAATACACCCGTTAGGGCTAGGCACGAAACCTTTCACAAAAAACGTTGGTGCCTAGCCCTGCGGGGTGTATTCGACGATATTACCCCTGCTATTCGATCTATTATTTTCTTAAATAAAACATTCAATTTCTGTGTTGTTCGGTGCAACATATTTTGTGATGACACAACCGATAGATCTACCGCTAATATGTTATTTTGCGAAAATACATTACAATTTAAAAAGTAGGCTTATACACGGTTGATTTCTCGGAACATATATCTTTCAAATGATGTGCTGGGAACACGATGAGCGTATTGCCAGTTAAGGAAATACGAAAAAACGTTCTTACATGCAAACTACCAAATTAAAGTACACCTCCTTATTTCCGAATGAAAATAGTTGTTTTATTAGAATTTCAAAAAAACAAAAAACATTTACTTGAACAATTATTTTATCATGTACACAGTAGCCAGTTTTAAATTCAAGTGGAGTGGAAAACTAAATCTTGCACTACCCGAATTATCTCACATTCGTAAGGTGTATTCACGAAATAAATAAAACATAATCGCTCTATAGTTGTAAAAACGACCACGGTGAAGGGATATTGACGGACATTAAAAAAGCAAAAACAAATGGTACAAAAATTCAACCCTTTCAAAAAATAAAGAAAAATAATTTTAATGTAGCTATATATTCTAGTATAATTTATTTATATCCACGCCTTGTGATCTGAAAAATGAATAGGGTAGCCAACTTTTGATAGAAATTTCAACAAAGCTGCAATATTTATTATTACGAGGAAGTTTACAAATAAATCGCAAAATGTATAGGCAGATAGGTGCAAGGGAATGTGAAATCTGGTTTTATGATTTTTTTCAACGAATACACTACTGACACACCAAAGTTCTGAACGCTACTCTATTTTTGGTCAGGAGTCACTTTCAAAAATTTTTTTCATTGGAACTCACATTTTTGCCTCTTATTTATTTGAAGTGCACATTGTGCAAGTAATGGAAAATAGACAGCTGAATTATACAACTTTGCTTGAATTAAATTAGGGGAGTCTATGTCTGATAATGTCCTTGAACTATTTATTTTTCTGACCTATCCAGAAAGTGGTAAAAACATAAAATTTAAAGAGATTTTAACATCCTTTGTTGAAAAAAGTTTTTGAAAAAAGAGGTTTTTGTCCATAAACGAAATTGGTCAAAAATTGGGATATTTCATTTTCATTTTTTCATATTCTATTTTGCTTAAAGGTAGCATTTTTAAAGATCCATGTGCACTATGGCAAGTGCATATAAGTGCAATAAAAATATCAATCGAACAATTCGAAAAATTATAAATAGGGACCCCACGTCAACAATTTTTTTCAAGATGTTGAACTTATTTGCTCAAAAAATGATCTTCTTTTTCTGATTTTTATTGCATGAAAAGATTATTCAGCAAGGGGTCTAAACATCTTCAAAAGTAGAATGGTATTGAAAGTCTAGCTTTGAAGATATCAATTTTCGATGACCAAAACCATACTGAAAACAATTGTTTTTAACTTTATCGCATTTCAATACCAATCCTGTTTTCAGAAGTTATTAATATAGTGTAGAAGAAACTTTTGATATATTTAATTTGAGAAAAACAAGATCCTCTTACATTTTTTAAAAAAGTGACAAGGTGGGGTCCTAATCCATAATTTTTCAGAGAGTTGGATTGATATTTTACTATCACTTACCATACTGCACATGGACCTTTCAGCAAACTGGCAAAAATTAATAAAATGGATCAAAATTATGCAAATTTGGCAAAATTTAAGCAAAGGACGATTCTCGGTTTGGAGAACGAAGTTCATCAATCTAAATGAGCATTATCCCTGCTTCGGACACATTTGATTTTTTTTACATAATATAGATTTGAATGTCTTCTTTTGAATAGTCATAATTTAATTTGGGTAATATTTCTAGATTTTTCGCAAAAAAATATTAGCGCAGTTCACTGATGAACTTCTTTCCCCAAATCGAGACTTGTATTTTATTGAATCGGTCTACTTGAGCGTTATCCCTGCTTCAGGCCAATTTGTTATTTTTACATCTTGTAGATTTAAATGTCCTCTTTTGAATATTCATAGTTTAATTTGGGTAATATTTCTGTATTTTTCATGAAAAAAATTATTAGCCCAGGAGAGACTGTTCTCCGAACCGAGAATCGTCCTTTGAAAAAGTTTTCACCAAATTCACCGTTAGGTGGCTCCAAAAAAACGTTGACGAAAAATCCGAACCCACTCCTGTCAAATCCTGGCTACGCCACTGATTATAAATCTATCACGATATCATTGAACTGATTCCAAACTATGTAAATATTTATTCTTTATTAGTTTAGTTTTATAATTTAGTCGGCCAGTCGGCATGCGGCTAATGAGAGACTAAACATGATTAAATACTTGTGATTATATGTTTCAAATCCTTATAATTTATCAATAAAATACTTTTATGTTTAGCTTGTGAAGTTAATGGTGCATGTGGGGCTCTTCCCTGTTGTGGTGAAAATCGGGAATGTAATGCAGGCACGTGTCGGTAAGCTATCATTTTTATATGTCATGTTTGTCCAAAGCATAAGCTAAGTGTGACAGAAAGATTGTTCATAAAAAGAAAGCATTGTAGTCAATAATATTAACAATAATATTAACATATGAACTGCACTACTGCTGGTTTGCCATCTTTATATTTTTCAACTCTGACATCTCAAAGCTGGAGCAAATTTCTTCGCTAACGGGCCCGTAGCTAGGACTTGCCATTGGGGTTCACTTTTTGAAAAATTCCAGGGGGGGGGGTTCACTTGTGACAACTTTGTTCCAAAAGTGGCCAAAATCACTTAAAAAGTGCTCAGAATGGTGAAAAACTGCATGATTTTGAAAGATTTTTGGGATTCGCTTGAACCCATCGAACCCCCCTGGCTACGGGCTTGACTAATACAATGTTTGTGTAGAACTTTGAACAGAATTCCTTAATTTCAGGAAAAATATTGATTACTTGTCTTGAACTAAGCTAACACAATTTGAAACCAACTTGATGACCGTGATAATTGATCGTTTATTAAAATTGTACAAGTTTCCAGGATTTTGAATGCATATCCTTAAAGAACTTTGTTCGTTTTGATAATAATACAGTCTCTTAATCCCCTTCTCTCCTATATCAAAATGTTTTCTAACTTTAAGCATGGGCTTTCAACTAGAGTTGTGCTTTAAGTAAAAACGAAGTGGATGACTTTGACGTAAATTAATTTTTAGGACTCCAGGAGCGGTACTAGTACAGCCCCCTTAAGAGAAGCCTGTCATTTTGAGCTGGAATGGGGAAATCACAAGGACTTGATGCAGGACTACTCTTTATATACAGGATACAGACAATTAACAGAAACAATTTTAATTTAATATGGATAATCCGGTAATAAATGTCACATATATTGTACGTGTATATCAATGAAATAATGAAGTTTCTTATTAAATTCTATCATGTAAAAAACTAAGCACTGTTGTAACATGACTGATTAATGCCTTGGTCACATTTGTTCCGATTTTCACTTCGGCGCCCGGGAGTTTGAGTATTTTGTTCAGAATTAAATACAATATTGAGCAAAACACTCAATCCCGGCCGATGGATCGGAGTGACCAAGGCATTAGCGACTTCCTATATTAGAACTATGCAATTGTTTTTTCTGTGTAAAGCTTTCGATCTACCAGGGGATCATTTCTGCAAGTATTTTTATCTTAGAGATACCATTGTAGGGATTTGTAGCCATGGATACAAAGTACAGTAAAACCTGTTTTAGTGGAACCCCTTTGATGTCTCTAAAAAGTGTTTTACTTGGGAGTTGTGAAACGTATGGGGATTTATTTAACATGGCCAAGTGGTCTTGAGACTAAGGTATTCCACTAACAGAGGTGTTCCACTTTACAGGTTTCACTGTATTTTCTTATATTTCCATTTACTCCTTCAAAGTACCATGATCTAGTTAACAAAAATACAAAAGTAATTCTATAGTTGCCATGGTTTCAAGAAAACGTGGAAATGGGTATCACCATTGGAGAACTAGGAGAACTATTCATAAATATAATGAAATGCATTCAAGAAAAAAAAATGCGAGGGATTCTCTTGTTATATGAACACATACAGTGTGTTGTTCAATTTGAATCAGGTTAAACAATTAACGTAATAAACTAATAGTGAAATGATTTTAGATATTTTTATTAACATTTTGCATTCATGATGTTTCTTGTTAAAAAATTACTAAATCAAAAGACAAAACATTCTTTCACTCAGGGACCTTCCTCATTAAATATGTATTTCATGTTTAACAGTACTTCAGCAGAGTACATTACATATATATATGACTTTCGATCATTGTCATTTTGATGCATTGAAATCTCACGCTCAGTATGTCTATTGAGTCTACTGGATAACATAGTCATATGGATAGTGTGGGCCAAAAATATCCATATTTTCATTTCTTTTTTGGCCCACCCTGTATCAGTTGCTGTTTATACGATGTCACATTGCTGTAATTACAAATTTGTCAGATGTACCGTGACTGTTAAATCACGATGATGTAACAGCAAAATGGAGTTTTCTTAATAACCTTTCTCAGCTTGTTTCATTTTTTCCTTCTTTGCCTTTTTCAAATCTTTATCAAATTCTATCATCTCATTCGCTGAATAGTTCGGTAATATTTCAGTCACGACACCATATCCCAGTGTAAAAGTGCCATCTCGTAGTGTAAATCTGCCTCCCTTCTCTAAGACCTGGAACAAAAGAGAATTCTAAACTTGAACCAGGTAACACACAAATCTAGATCAAGATAAACAATTTAACTGGAAAACAATACTTTTTAACTGATACATTTATACTAATTTTAACCTATGGGTAAATCAACAATATAGTGAAACCTGTGAAGTGGAACACCTCTGTAAGTGGAACACTTTTCAGAGTCCCAAGACCAATAGGATAGTTTCTAAATAGCAGAAAAATCAATGAAATCTCGTGCTGCCATCTTTTATTCAGCTTTTAACTCGGGCTAGAGCTCCATTCATTTACATGCTAAAATCTTGGAAAAGTGGCTTAATTTCATGATTTATCAAAGTGTGTTTGTTGAATCTGTATAAAACTTGAATGATATACCACATGATGACCCTGTTTATGTACATGATGTGATTAAACATGCAAATGTTGATTGACATACAAATAATCCACGGATTTAAAGAATTTTAGCATTGCATCTATGGACATTTGGCCCAAGTTTTTTTAAATTGTTATAGAAAATTATTCAAATTACATAACTGTGTAAATCAAAGCTATTAAAGGAGAAAACATTTCACTGAATTCAAATATGCCATTTAAAAGAAGGTAATGTAAGTCATTAGAGGTCTAATATGCAAGTCTCTTAAAATCTCACGAAAAATGAGATTTAGCGAGATTTCAAAAGCTATATGGAAACTATACTATTGACTGAAGGTTAAATTATTTAAGTGGAACACCTCCCAAGTAGAACACTTTTTAGAGGTACCAAAGGTTCCACTTAAACACATTTTCTGACTTAACTTTTCAACTTCTTTTGATTTTTATTTAAATTTTAAGTAGCTCAATTTCTGATTCTATTATACTCCAAAGTTAAACTACAAAACAACATGCACTGCAGTATAAATACATTTCAATGTCCCAAGAATTAGGTGACAAACAATCCCAAGTCAGTAATGTTCCAATACAGTATATTATTTCATGATTCCATTTTCAGGGTACTTTTGCTACAAAAGATAGGGATCGATATGGCGAACTGAATTCAACAATGTTTTTCTCTTAAACCAATCATTGAAACCATTCTATAAAAAAACATGGTATTTTATGAAATATTGACTGATTGACAACAATTTAATGCGAAAATTATTTAGAAATATTTTATATAACTGTTTTTATTAACATTTTTTGTTTTTTTAGTGCAATTGTTTTTGCTCCTTTCTACCAATTCTTGAGAATGAAATAAAATGTCTTTCCGAACCTTGTTGGAACAAAATAGCATATACAACATGTTTTTAGACCTCTCAATATTAAAGTTATACAAAGGAATTTTTGGTTCATTTTAAAAAAGTATTCAAAAAATTAAAACAAAATCCCCCCAAAATAGATAAAAATCAAGAAAAAACTTTTATTTCATTAACAAGATGCTTTTTTAAAATGAACCAAAATTTCCTTTGTACAGTTACAATATTGAGAGACCTAAACATGTTGTGTTTATGTCGTTTTGTTCCAATGAGGTCCGGAAAGATGTTTCATTTCACTCTGTAAACATGATACCAAGAACAAAACAAGTGTTTGATGTGTTTTTTAAAACAATATAGATGAAAGTATGTTTATCTATTTCAAATTATATTGTTACCATTCAAAAGATGGCCATTAAATTGACAATTTGTAATATTTTTAGAAATTTTTGATGACTGGTTTAAGAGAAAAGTGTTTTCAAAAAGTTCGCCATATCGATACCCATTCTTTATTAAATACTACAGAATCCAAGGCGAGCAACTTCAAACCTTTACCCTAGGTTGATTGTCGCAAAAGTTATCTTACCATATCCTTTTTAATTGTGAATATAATTTTGGCATCTTCTCCAGGCATGACCATGTCTTTGTCCGGAATTGATACGGAGGCAGGAACATTCCATGTTTTGTAGTACATTACAGCTTGAAAGTTTGGCATCATTGGTTTTGGTCGACCACCCTCCTCTTTGCTCAGGAAATATACCTAGAAGCATATACCATCAACACTTAAATGTACATAAAATAGATACATAATGAAAGGAGGTCATTCTATATACACAAAGCAAACATATGATTTATCAAAGTTGTCTAGGACTGAGAAGCATATTTTTGACAGTTTTCATGACGCATTCCATGAAACGGATGAAACATTCATGTGCAATTGTACATTACACATACAATTGCATACACATACAAATGCACACACATACAATTGCATACACATACAATTGCATAGACATACAATTGCATACACATACAATTGCATACACATACAATTGCATACACAAACAATTGCATACACATACAATTGCATACACATACAATTGCATACACATACAATTGCATAGACATACAATTGCATACACATACAATTGCATACACATACAATTGCATACACAAACAATTGCATACACATACAATTGCATACACATACAATTGCATACACATACAATTGCGTACACATACAATTGCGTACACATACAAATGCACACACATACAATTGCATACACATACAATTGCATACACATACAATTGCATACACATACAATTGCATACACATACAATTGCATACACATACAATTGCATACACATACAAATGCACACACATACAATTGCATACACATACAAATGCACACACATACAATTGCATACACCTACAATTGCGTACACATACAACTGCACACACATACAATTGCATACACATACAAATGCACACACATACAATTGCGTACACATACAACTGCATACCTGTGACCCAATTTATATGTGCATACTTGAAACATAATTTACACATGCATATTTAGAACCTAGGCTTACATGTGCATATCTGTAACACAATCTATAAATGTACATCTGTAACAATTTAGAGTGCATAATATCTGTAACACAATCTATGTGTGCATATCTGTAATCCAATATACACATGTAATCTGTAATACAATCTACATAGGCATACCTGTAACATAATCTAGCTAGATGTGTATATCCATGATATCTGTAATATAATATAATTAGATGTGTATATCTGTAACTGATCCAGCTAGATATGTACATCTGTAACATAATCTCCACATGTAATATGTAATAACAAAATCTACATGTGCATACCTGTGACACAATCCTATTATGCATTTTCATTGTTCCTGGCTTCCCAATCATCATTCCCCTCTTAACATCATCTCTCTTAAGACCCCTGATAAGGGCTCCCATCTGGTCACCTGCCTCAGCTTGATCTAAGATCTGTCTGAACATTTCAATGCCTGCAATATAGAATAGGACAGGTATATAAGACAGTTGACTGAGTGTAATAAGCTTAACATCATCTCTCTTAAGACCTCTGATAAGGGCTCCCTTCTGGTCACCAGCCTCAGCTTGATCTAAGATCTGTCTGAACATTTCAATGCCTGCAATATAGAATAGGACAGGTATATAAGACAGTTGACTGAGTGTAATAAGCTTAACATCATCTCTCTTAAGACCTCTGATAAGGGCTCCCATCTGGTCACCAGCCTCAGCTTGATCTAAGATCTGTCTGAACATTTCAATACCTGCAATATAGAATAGGACAGGTATATAAGACAGTTGACTGAGTGTAATAAGCTTAACATCATCTCTCTTAAGACCTCTGATAAGGGCTCCCATCTGGTCACCAGCCTCAGCTTGATCTAAGATCTGTCTGAACATTTCAATGCCTGCAATATAGAATAGGACAGGTATATAAGACAGTTGACTGGGTGTAATAAGCTTAACATCATCTCTCTTAAGACCTCTGATAAGGGCTCCCATCTGGTCACCTGCCTCAGCTTGATCTAAGATCTGTCTGAACATTTCAATACCTGCAATATAGAATAGGACAGGTATATAAGACAGTTGACTGAGTGTAATAAGCTTAACATC
Source organism: Owenia fusiformis (assembly GCA_903813345.2). Lineage (NCBI taxonomy): Eukaryota > Metazoa > Annelida > Polychaeta > Sabellida > Oweniidae > Owenia > Owenia fusiformis. Next base: position 15,157,499 of record CAIIXF020000012.1, read on the forward strand.
ATCTCTCTTAAGACCTCTGATAAGGGCTCCCATCTGGTCACCTGCCTCAGCTTGATCTAAGATCTGTCTGAACATTTCAATACCTACAATATAGAATATGACAGGTATATAAGACAGTTGACTGGGTGTAATAAGCTGAACATTATCTCTCTTAAGACCTCTGATAAGGGCTCCCATCTGGTCACCAGCCTCAGCTTGATCTAAGATCTGTCTGAACATTTCAATACCTGCAATACAGAATATGACAGGTATATAAGACAGTTGACTGGGTGTAATAAGCTTAACATCATCTCTCTTAAGACCTCTGATAAGGGCTCCCATCTGGTCACCAGCCTCAGCTTGATCCAAGATCTGTCTGAACATTTCAATACCTGCAATATAGAATAGGACAGGTATATAAGACAGTTGACTGGGTGTAATAAGCTTAACATCATCTATTTTAAGACCTCTGATAAGGGCTCCCATCTGGTCACCAGCCTCAGCTTGATCTAAGATCTGTCTGAACATTTCAATGCCTGCAATATAGAATAGGACAGGTATATAAGACAGTTGACTGGGTGTAATAAGCTTAACATCATCTATTTTAAGACCTCTGATAAGGGCTCCCATCTGGTCACCAGCCTCAGCTTGATCTAAGATCTGTCTGAACATTTCAATACCTGCAATATAGAATAGGACAGGTATATAAGACAGTTGACTGGGTGTAATAAGCTTAACATCATCTCTCTTAAGACCTCTGATAAGGGCTCCCATCTGGTCACCTGCCTCAGCTTGATCTAAGATCTGTCTGAACATTTCAATGGCTGCAATATAGAATAGGACAGATATATAAGACAGTTGACTGGGTGTAATAAGCTTAACATCATCTCTCATAAGACCTCTGATAAGGGCTCCCATCTGGTCACCAGCCTCAGCTTGATCTAAGATCTGTCTGAACATTTCAATGCCTGCAATATAGAATAGGACAGGTATATAATCATTCGGTAATATACATGTAGCGCTCAGCTTCATGTTGGTGTACATATTATATTGACATCAAATATGACATCACTTAAACTGAATTTTGAATATTTAATGACGTAAATCAAGATTATTTCTACTCGCATCTAGTCTATTTAGGGAGTTTCAGCCATGTTAATTTTTCCGAAAATAACATGGCAGAGGAGTATCAAAATTATAAGAGGACACAGATATGATAGCTAAACTACAAAACAAACTTTTATCCAAACAAGTTAGGATAAATATAAATAAATGATCTAGCATTGTATAAAGGGAAAATGTTCACTTTTCAGTCATTTGGTTTATTTGAAATTGAGATGTTTTCAATTTGATTCAGTGAATTTTAATTTTTTTGTATGTCTCACCTGTAATGGTCGTCTTTTTAGACTGTCCATATCCCATAATTTCTGCAGTATCTCCCTTTTTAATGACACCTCTCTCCAGGCGACCCGTGACAACTGTGCCTCTTCCTGAAATTATAGACCAATGGGAGGATAAAAACATACACAAGGCATTAACATAAAAAGTCTCATCACCGATCACTCAGAGAATTTAGGGTCACCAGTGTCCCAACCGTCAACGCTGATGCCACAGTGCAATACCTACTGCCAGAGTGTTCCAACCGCCAACTCTGATGCCACAGTGCAATACCTACTGCCAGAGTGTTCCAACCGCCAACACTGATGCCACAGTGCAATACCTACTGCCAGAGTGTTCCAACCGCCAACGCTGATGCCACAGTGCAATACCTACTGCCAGAGTGTTCCAACCGCCAACTCTGATGCCACAGTGCAATACCTACTGCCAGAGTGTTCCAACCGCCAACACTGATGCCACAGTGCAATACCTACTGCCAGAGTGTTCCAACCGCCAACGCTGATGCCACAGTGCAATACCTACTGCCAGAGTGTCCCAACCGCCAATGCTGATGCCACAGTGCAATACCTACTGCCAGAGTGTCCCAACTGCCAACGCTGATGCCACAATGCAATACCTACTGCCAGAGTGTCCCAACCGCCAATGCTGATGCCACAGTGCAATACCTACTGTCAGAGTGTTCCAACCGCCAACTCTGATGCCACAGTGCAATACCTACTGCCAGAGTGTCCCAACTGCCAACGCTGATGCCACAATGCAATACCTACCGCCAGAGTGTCCCAACTGCCAACGCTGATGCCACAATGCAATACCTACTGCCAGAGTGTCCCAACTGCCAACGCTGATGCCACAATGCAATACCTACTGCCAGAGTGTCCCAACTGCCAACGCTGATGCCACAATGCGATACCTACTGCCAGAGTGTTCCAACCGCCAACTCTGATGCCACAGTGCAATACCTACTGCCAGAGTGTCCCAACTGCCAACGCTGATGCCACAATGCAATACCTACTGCCAGAGTGTCCCAACTGCCAACGCTGATGCCACAATGCAATACCTACTGCCAGAGTGTCCCAACTGCCAACGCTGATGCCACAATGCAATACCTACTGCCAGAGTGTCCCAACTGCCAACTCTGATGCCACAATGCAATGCCTACTGCCAGAGTGTCCCAACTGCCAACGCTGATGCCACAATGCAATACCTACTGCCAGTCAACTCAGTGCCAATGCATCTTGGTGCTTATTGCATCAAGTCATGGATAATATTTGATTTTTGTTGATTTATAATAGGCAGCCAGTTCTGTAAAATGGAACACCTCTTTGTAAGGAACACATCTCTGTTATGAACATGTCTCTGTAATGAACACCTATCTGTAAGGAACACCTCTCTATGTTGTGGGACATATTTCAAAAGAACTAGTGAATTGAATTACCTCTATGTGATTCCTGGGTCACATTTGCTCCGATTAATTAGGCAGCGTCCAACTGATCGAGTATTGACTGGGCGCTGGCTGATGAATTGGAGCAAATGTGACTCGGGCATAAGGGACAACTGTCTACAAAGAACAGTCAATACTGAGGGTTAACGGATAACAGTTTTCCTGGAATTTAGATGACAAGATTTAAGTGGCACCTTCTTACTCACCCAGACACATGCAGCAGGCCCAATATGCCCATCTACATACTACACATTCAATTTTACAGTTCCCAGAGTATTTGAGGAAATGGACAAAAATCTGACAAAAATGAGTAATGTTTACCTGGGATAATATGTGTAGATTCTATAGGTAAGAAAAATGGTTTATCCAGATCTCTCTCAGGCACAGGTATATAGCTGTCCACTGCCTCTAATAACTTATTAATTGCCTCTGAGCCAATCTCTGGTTTCGAGCCCTGGAAAAATATTTAGAGGTTATGTCACTATGACGTGAAATATGCCTGAGTTCTCCCAATATAGGCCGACCTTGGGAGGCTCTATATTTGGGCAAGAACGAAGGCATATTTCACGTCATAGTGACATAACTGATGTATTACATGCCTTTGTTCCCATGGTTACTTTGTATCAATGACGTGACGTCATGATATTATCATGGTTATTAAAGAAATCTATTATCAAAACGAGGTAAGCGGGCTATATCGGGGTAATCGGGCAATATCGGTGGATATAGCTCGCTAACTTCCCCATTGACTTCCATACAAATGCTTCGCTAGGTATGTAATACACACCCATATATATTGGTTTATTTGCAGCCATTTAAATATTTGAAATATAGATCAAAATTTTCCAATGGCATGAATGCCATTAGCTGAAGTTTTTTTTTAATTAGATTTTATTGTATCTGAAAACGTTAATGAGTTTTACCTTAATGTCAATTTTTAACAAGGAACAACACGGTAAATGTCATTACCCGACAAGTTATTACTAATGATTACAAATGTGTAACACTCTGTTACACACATTGGTCACCAAGGCAACCAGTCACAAACCTGGTGGCCATAACAATAAGAGATGTCATTAGGAACAAAAAAAATCGGAACGGTTCGGTTCGGAACATTTTGCTTCAGAACGGATTTGGAACGGTTCGGAACAGAGTGACTGCGTGTATAAGATTAAAACAAGTTGATCATCTAGGTCTATTTGGTGGCGAAAAGCTCTTCAAAACTCTTCAATGAGAAGGAGTGAAAAGAATGAACCTCTTTTGGTGCAAAATATTGAAAGAAAAATGCTGTTTTGTGGCGATTTAAGGGCCAAAAGTTGTGAAAGGGTAAATTGTTCTTGTTCCGGAACCTAACCGAAATTCTCAATTTGTGTTCCATGTTCCGTTCCGAAGGCATAATTCCGCGGATCAGAACAAAATCGGGTATCCGTGACACCTCATATAACAATGTCACCACTTCTTGTTGGAAACACCTAAAGGTAAAATATGTGAGCTACGCAAAAGTCTTAAAATCCAACTATACCTCCAGTGCACAAAGTGCAGAGCCAGTTATGATTGGTGTTTCTTCTCCATTGTAGCCATGCTCAGTCAACAGCTCCCGAACCTCCATGTCCACCTATGTAATTGTATTAATATAAAATATAATGAATACATCTTCAAATATAATTGAATGATATAAATTATAATGAATATATTTCAAATATAATTGAATATATTTCAAATATAATGAATATATTTTCAAATATAATTGAATAATATAAAATATAATGAATATATTTTCAAATATAATTGAATAATATAAAATATAATGAATATATTTTCAAATATAATTGAATGATATAAATTATAATGAATATATTTCAAATATAATTGAATATATTTCAAATATAATGAATATATTTTCAAATATAATTGAATAATATAAAATATAATGAATATATTTTCAAATATAATTGAATAATATAAAATATAATGAATATATTTTCAAATATAATTGAATAATATAAAATACATGTATAATTGAAGATATGTGACAAGTTAATCAAATCAGTTATCGAAAAAAATTTACTTTTGGCAATTCTATAACCTTTACATTCGTTCGACTTCGCTTCTTAAAAGAGAGCTTCATCATAGTTTATAAGTAGACGTTGTGCAAAGGATAGCAATTCTATAGAATGTCAACAACATGATTAATTACTTTAATCTTAAATAGCTCAACTCCTTTGAATTTTATCCGTTTTTAATATGTCCACAGTAGTTTTGAAGCATCACAAATGCTCTAACAGTGCTGGCTACTGGTATGCTTCATCAGCATCGCATTCCTACTAATTTTGGGATTTAAGAGAAGCAGATGTGACAAAGAGTTACCAGCATTTGATACAATTTACCAACTCAAGGTAACGTTTATCAATTTTGCTACTTACTAGTTCTAACATTTCTTCGTCAGCAAGATCTGCTTTGTTAATAAATACTACAACTTTTTCAACACCAATCTGGAAAGGAAAGGTGAATAATGTGAAACATGCCACAATAATGTTACATGTTACAATAAAAATTGTTACATGTTACAATAAAAATTGTTACATGTTACAATAAAAGTTGTTACATGTTACAATATAAATTACAAATGTATGTTGCTTCTGAAATGCAGTCTTAGAAGGTCTTGTTAGGTAGTATTTTAAATTAGAATTGCAATTTGTGCCTTGATTTAATTTACTATGGAACACATAAAACATGAGTGCAATGCAAACATATCATGGGGGGATAAACGGTTATAAAAGTTCTAAAGGTACCTGTTTTGCTAGTAGGATATGTTCCCTGGTCTGGGGCATGGTACCATCTGTTGCTGCTACAACCAAAATGGCTCCATCCATGCTGGCTGTACCTGTGATCATATTCTAGAAATAAAATGGATTAAAACATGAAATATTTCAATGAGGTACAAATTGTGTTAGGATCAGCTTTGGGATGCCGTCTAAAGTCAACAGTTTTGGAGTTTGAGGGAGGATAAATCAATATTTGTTACCCAAGTTCTTGCCCATGGGCCTTTAAAAAGAGGAATCCTACTTTCAATTAAATATCCATGGGGCTACTCATTAGCGAGAAACTCCTGTCGTAAAAAGCAAATGAACCTTTTCAAATTTTGCTCATAACAAATTACTCTAAATGCTTACTTTTATATAGTCAGCATGCCCCGGACAGTCTACATGTCCATAATGTCTGTTTTCAGTGGAGTATTCTATAGTTGCAGCATTAATTGTGATTCCTCTGGCCTTCTCTTCAGGGGCTTTGTCAATGTCTTCATATCTTTGGAAATTAGCCTGTTTGTTCTCAGACAACACTGTAATCAAAAAGTATGAAATGTTGACATATTTTCACAAAAACAGCTAAAACAAGGCATTAATATGCAAAATAACACCACCTGCCATTTGTTACAGATGTTGACAACCCAACACCATTTATTACAGACGCTGAATGCCAAAAACACAAATTGCCAAAGGCGAAAATTTTGGACTATAACAATGTCACCGCTGGTTGTGACATAAAAATAATATTCAGTACCCTGTAAGGAAAGAAACCTGGAGAGAATGCAACCAATATCGCAAATTAATGAAAGGTTGATTTTAAATTATGTATAGCTGTAAACTAAATCAAATACACAATTCATCAATGTGAGTTTTATAAAATAAACTAAAATACACTGATGTTTAAGAAAGGGTTCATCTACATACCTTTAGTGATGGCGGCTGTGAGGGTAGTTTTTCCATGGTCAACGTGACCAATTGTTCCAATGTTGAGATGTGGTTTATCTCGGACATATGTCTTTTTACTACTTGGTGCTGCAAATCTGACACTTGAGATCCTTAAGCCTCTCTTACACTGAAATAATATGTAGATATTACACTGAAATCATTGAGATCCTTAAGTCTCTTTTACACTGAAACAATATGTAAATATTACACTGAAATCATTGAGATCATTAAGCCTCTCTTATGCTAAAACAATATGTAAATATTACACTGAAATCATTGAATCATTAAGCCTCTCTTACACTGAAACAATATGTAAATATTACACTGAAATCATTGAGATCATTAAGCCTCTCTTATGCTAAAACAATATGTAAATATTACACTAAAATCATTGAATCATTAAGCCTCTCTTACACTGAAACAATATGTAAATATTACACTGAAATCATTGAGATCCTAAAGCCTCTCTTACACTGAAATAATATGTAGATATTACACTGAAATCATTGAGATCCTTAAGCCTCTCTTACACTGAAACAATATGTAAATATTACACTTAAATCATTGAGATCATTAAGCCTCTCTTATGCTAAAGCAATATGTAAATATTACACTGAAATCATTGAGATCCTTAAGCCTCTATTACGCTAAAACAATATGTAGATATTACACTGAAATCATTGAGATCATTAAGCCTCTCTTACACTGAAACTATATGTACATATTACACTGAAATCATTGAAATCCTAAGACTCCCTTACACTGAAACAATATGTAGATATTACACTGAAATCATTGAGATCCTTAAGCATCTCTTACACTGAAACAATATGTAGATATAACACTGAAATTATTGAGATCCTTAAGCCTCTCTTACACTGAAACAATACTGTATAACATGAAATATTGCCGTGGATATAAAGTTGCCGATTGCCGAATGTAAAACAAAAACGGCAACATAAAATTCGGAAATATAATTAAGTAATTGAAGATCGATCTTTGTGGGCGATAATATGGTAGTTGTCTAACGTGTGTCAACTTACTGTAATAGGGTAATTTTCTAACGAGTATCAACTTACTATACTTTAACAAAAATCATAAATAAAATACGATAAAATCGAAGCTTTATTCCCCAGCATAAAATTACAATAAAAAGTCATTTAAAAAGTTAAAATGTCAGAAGATCTAATTGTATCCAAGTGTTTTTGAAATTTATCCCAGTGCAGTATTAAAAGTTTTTAATTCCAATATTAAAAGTTTTAATCTTGTTATTAATTGTCCTTGGTCTATCGAATGCCGGTTATCACTCAAATTGTCACTCATAATGTCAGGTTTTCTGAGTCAGTAAAATGAAGGTGATTAAAATTCAGTTGTAAATCAAAATATATTAGAGGTGTCAGCTTAGCAATATTTTATTTGGCTTTACAATTAGGGGTGTCGTCAGGTCGGCAAACTTTTATTCGGCAATAACAATTTTAATCCAATTCGGAAAATAAAGCACCCGGATTTAATACATGTTATACAGTATGTAGATATTACACTGAAATCATTGAGATCCTTAAGCCTCTCTTACACTGAAACAATATGTAGATATTACAATGAAATCCTAAATTACCACACATATACGAGGGTTGTCCCAGAAGTAATGCACTATATGCTCTAACTTTATCAATAATTGATATGTTTCCATGAAATTTTCAGAATATGTTCCTTAGAGACATTTTGATTGTTTTGAAAAATTTCATGTTGACAGATGAAACTATATTGATGTTATAATAAAATCAAGTTGGTGAGTTTGGGTAGGGCGGGGCAGGTTATACATTCATGTCAAAAGGAATAAAAAATTGAAAATATGAAATAATTAATCAACAAATACCATTTTGTGTAGCTATAAGAAGTATGCTCAAAAATACATTTTTGAGATACTAAATTACTATGAGCACATCCTAGATTTAATGGATGTATATTGCACAGTGTCCCATTTCACATTTTCTCAAAACATATGCCCTTTTCATGGTATGTACTTTTAATGCCTGTCAGGTCAAACACTCTTGGCAATTTCTTCCACTGTGACTTGTGGAGTTTTTGCCTCCCATGTTTGGGGTCGTCATCCAGGGTCAAATAGTCTCTTTTAAATCTTTTCTGCCACCCCATAATTGTAGTTCTATCTGGTATATACTCCTTATATACTTTCTTCATGGTAGCATTGTTTTGCGTGGCTGTGAGTCCAAGTGAAGTATGAAGTTAGGCCACTAAACGCAAGGCCTTCTGTTATCAGGTAAGAATTGCAGCCATTTTTGCAATTTCTTAACTGTGACTGTATTTGAATTCGTGACTATTGACATGTGGTATTATGATATCACAGTGCTAAATGTCATTATTTGTACTTGATTAACATCATGTTGAATAAATTTAACAATTTCCAAAACATTTTGACCATTTAAAGGAACGAAATATTAATAAAATAACACTTTAGATCTTTTCATAATTAGAAAAATTGGTGCCTGCCCCGCCCACCCCTACCCCCATGTTGTTATAACAACCATATTGAGACTTAATATTAATGTTTGATGCTGAAACTTCAGGATATAATAGATAAAACTTCAATTGTTATATATACAAAATTTCAGCTGAATTAAAGAATATTAAAGAAAGTTAGAGCATATAGTGCATTACTTCTGGGACAACCCTCGTATTTCTGTTACATTAAGATATGGTTTAACTTCATTTAATTTCATATTTCATGATAATATATAAACTTAACATGAAATAAATGATTAAAAAATAATACACTGAAATCATTGAGTTCTTAAAGTAAAATCTTGTTTACACTAAAAAAAATCCTCATCTCAATATTCCTTTACAGGTAAAAACATGCAAATCTTCCCATATGTTCACATTTGATAAAAAAAACTCAAGATCAAGTAGTTTTGGTAAAAATACACGTTCAGAAATAAAATCATGTGTCTCATTTACATTGAATAAAAAAGCTAATCCTGAAATCCTCTAACAGATATCAATATGGAATATTTTCTAACTTACTATAATTGAGTTGGGCCATGCTGATTTCAGATGATTCACCAATGCTGGAATGATAAGAAATAATTATTTAAATAATATTTACATGTGTTGCTATAAAACTATATATATATCAACAAAAACATATGGCAAAGACAGTCACTTGAAGGTTTTAGTATCAATCATAGAATCCCTTTTATAAGTCGAGAAAAATCAGAATGTATTTGGCCTGCAATGGAACAAAGTTGACTAAATCAAAGAATTCGACTGAATTGTTTGCTTGTTCAAGTAGTATTTGCAAACATTCTAACGTGATACAAGGACTTGATTTAGTAGATTCTAATTAATGTGGTAAATTTTACGCTGCTCCCTGATCCTTAAAGTACAATGTAGTTTGCTTACGCTTTTATAATCAGAATTCTGAAGTTTATCATTTTTATATAAATTATATCAATTACATGTATACAGATAGTCACATATTAAGCATTACATGCAAATGAAAGGGCCTGTTAGCCTCTTGTAGATGCAACAGAAGAAGTGATTAGCTCCCATTAGGGAATGCCACTGATTAATTATTCATGAGCAATATTCACAACAGTCGATATGCTGTCCAATCTATTTACAGGATAAGGCGCACTACCCCCAGTTTTGAATGGCAACAGGCAAAATGCCTTCGCTTAAATAAGTCATAAAGTCATAAAGGATATGGCATAAATACAGTACACGAGGGGCACATGTTTGCTTAAAGTCTGTTAAACTGCTTCAAAGGCAAGCAGTTGAACCCGAAAAACAAAAAATCTAAAGACTATTGTGCAATAATATATAGAAAAATGTATTCATATTGCACACAAATGACATTTGTATATCTTGGATTGCTTGTGAATTGGCTTATAAAGTCTATAACCTCTTATATTTTGATGCTTCTCTGCCATGCTAATTCTGAAAAAATAACATGGCGGAGACCTCAAATTACAAGAGGGCACATTCTAATTGCACTAAACAATAAATAATCTGAAATATACAAAATTCATTTGTGTGCAATATGAATATATTTTTCGATACATTATGGCACGATAGTCTTTAGATTTTTCACGTTCAACTGCTTGCCTTTGAAGCAGTTTAACAGACTGTACAGTTTGGAACAAAAATAATGACACATGGATTTGCTGAAGTGACAGTGGAGACGATAACCCCATTTAACGTGTAACACGGAGATTGCCATTTTGCACGTCAATTGACGTGAATCACGCTAATAAGCATAATGCCCATTGTAATTCATAATTTGAAACACTAGGTTAATTAGAAGACCCAGTGTTTAATATATATACAATCTAAGTAATATTTCTTTTATAGTACGTACACTTTGGTAAACATTAATGATATATTAAATCCCAGGGAAGTATTTCATTCCAAAATTGTGGAGAAAAGGCCGTTCAATCTTGTGAATTTTCTGTCAATGTTACGAACCAATGAAGTCACCACCGAACTTGCATTCTTGGAAAGTCTAAATCGATCGATGGAACGCTTTTTATTGCATTTTCTTCAAGTATTTAATCTAATGTAGCACTTGTATGCAGGAATTTGCGATCCTATGTGGGAATTTCGCGCTGGAACTAATCAAAGTTACGTCTCACGAATCCTAGAAAACGCCATATTGGAATTACTATAATACACCTTCAATTATCTAGATATCGTCTTTCCGACGGGTTTTACGACAAAATTGGTACTGACCCAATGGTATTTTAATCTCTTAACAAAACGTGAGCCCCGATTCCGAGAAAAGACCACTGGAAATCACTAAAATGGGGTCTACCTTCCATCTTCTTTTTGACCGGAAGTGTTTTCCTGGCTTCGGCGTGTTGCCGATTTTTCCGTTTTTTCGTTTTTTCCTGGCTGGATTTAGTTTTTAAACCTTCTTTACATTGATCTAATGATTACCTTAAACGAATTATAAACAATTTAAATTCCTATCCTCATTAGATCAGAATTTATTAGTTTTCTTTCCATCATTTGTTTACTTCCGGTTTGCAGTTGAATAAATATTTCTTGTAAACATTGACGTAAGCAGTTCGTAATAGTTGTTAGTTCAAAATGCAACCGGGGCAATAGCAAATGTTTATGAATATAACTATTACATACGATGCAGATCATAATTTACTCATTTGTTTCCCAGTTTATAACTGCCCATTGTCCTGCCGATAATATGTGAAACTTTTACAAGATAATAGATTGCACGTCAATTGCCGTGCAAACTATTGCACGTCACTTGACGGACATGACGGCAATTGCCGTTATTATCTATTGACATGCGCACTTTTGCTTCATAATTTCACGTCAATTGTCGTGCAACATGGCAATTGCCGTACTTCACGTTAAATGGGGTTATCGTCTCCACTGAGTGAGGATTTCCCATGTTAAAAATAAGAGAGTTTTCAAGAGGTCATACATCAGTGGATTACAGTATACAACATGTAAAATATACAAATTTTAAGGGATATGTATCTAGACAATATTTGAGATTATAGGGCTTTCAAAACATCATGGTTTGGTTATGGTGATAGAAAATCCACCTATCATTTATTTTGTTCCAAACTGTAGAGCCATGCATGTGCAAAGCAAAATTTGGTGGAAATGGCAGTTATCTCTGTTTATTTCAGTTGGACATCATCAATTCTAAACAATGGTAGTCTAACACTATTCCAGTTGCGCGATCCAAACTTAGGCCTAGCAATGATTTCCAGAAAACAACAATCAACAGCGAACAAGTCAACATTAGGGCTGAAACGAACAGTAAATTCTCATACCGAATATTCGGCCAGCAAATCCCCGTTCGGCCCCGAATATTCGTTAAAAACCCGGAAGTATTTATAAGTTGTTTGATTTCTAAGAGCATGTGAAGTAAATACGCCAAGTTTGAATAGAATGCTGGCTGTGTTATGTAAACCATTTGTTTGTTTGTAATATTATTACATTTAATAAACGTCAATAAAGCATTTTATTTCCCTATTTGTTTGTTAATTTCACCAATAAAACAGTTAATAAAAACGAAAACAAAAAATACAACCTTCTCCCGGCGTGTTAATTACGTCATCGGGAAACACCAAATATACAATGGTTCTAAAACACATACCATACGTAATTACGTAAAGAAACGATTGCCGATTACTATAGAACTTTTTTTATAGTATTCGAATTCACAATAAATAGTGAAGTTGTAGACTATAAGACAATGCAACGGTTGTGTTATGAATGATTATAAATACTTATTCCAAGCGCATGCGCTAAAAACCGAACCTAAAAACGAACCTGGCGCAGATTGCCTCTCGTCAAACGAATGTTCTTAACTTAATATTCAAGTTAATACCATTAATCAGCAGTACTCAGAGCGTCAGTGGTTACAAGTAAGAGCTGCAGATGACTCTTAGGTGAGTAACCGTCGTAATCTATATCAGGATTGCTTTAAAATTGGGTTTGTCTTGGCGGGAGACTAAATCGGCGCGCATGCGCAGTCAGTCGTTTAATATTCGAATACCACAAAATACCATTCGAATATCACCTCAGACCTATTTGCAACCGAATACTCGAGTATTCGTTTCACCCCTAGTCAACATATCAATTTAATGGCAAATGATTCCAGTTTACAAAACGAGTCGACATAGATGACATTGGCATCGCTCAGACTTGGGAAATTCCCTCCTTTGTAGATACAATGTACCAGAGACAATAAAATAAAAAAATAAAAGCAAAAATGCTAAAAAATCATGATAAAAAAAATTATGAAATTTTTACATTTTAAAAAATTAGGATTTATGTAAAAACCAAGCTGCTGTTTCTTACAATATTGATCAAACAGATTAACCAATTAATACTGTATACAGCGCACTCTAAAAGCTTGTAAATCAAGGTTTCAAACAAAAGATATACCTGTATTTGTAGCAGACCATGCAGACCGGCAAATAAAAGCAGCCATCTTGAATTTAAATGTTAAACTCTGTAGAGACTAAGTTCAAATGAAAATGTTAAATTCATTCATTAATTGAGGCAGGAATTCCATATCAATGCATTTTAATTATGTTTTGTGAGTTCATTTATTCCCTAAAAATATCAAATGTGAATTATGTCGCATAATTCACTAGTTTTTGACTTTCTACATGAAACGAAAACAAGTTCCAAATCCCGGAAGTGATTCCATTTTTGTTTTTGACCTACTTTTAAAATAAGAAAATATTTACATTTTACTCTCTCACTGCTATATGAAAGCAGATCGTGTTATAAAAATCATCGTATTGAACAGACAATTATACACCTCCTAATGTGGATACTATAGAAACATTTAACAATGAAGATAAACGAACGAAATTTGATATATTATGCAAACTGCAATGCACCCGTTGATAAAGAAGGATGGCTGATGAAGAGGGGAGAAGTTAATAAAGGATTTCAAAAGCGATGGTTTGTTTTGAAAGGAAACTTACTATTCTATTTTGAAAGACAAATCGATCGTGAACCAACTGGTTTAATCATTGTTGAAGGTTGCACTGTTGAACTCGCTGAACTCGATTCAGACAGTTTCACGTTCCAGCTTGTATTCACAGGCCCCGGGAGTCGAAGTTACATTCTGTCATCTACATCACAAGAGGAAATGGAAGCATGGATGAAAGCTATCACATGTGCCAATTACGAATACATGAAATTGATGGTATCTGAGCTTCAACGTCAGCTGGAGGAAATAACATTAGCCGATAATTCAGACATTCAGGAGACATTCAGAGAATCCATACCACCCGCCGGATCTCAAAATGACAATACTCCTATCGTTGATATCAGCTCTAACTCGCAGTCATCTAATAGTCGTGGTAGCTCTCGTTTTAACCCATTTGATTCCAAGGGACCGACTGCCGATGTCTTTGGACAGCCTGAATTTACATCACGTCAAAGTGCCTCTACTAAGTCAGATCAAGTCTCACAAGGGTTACCCAAGGTGCCACCCAGACCAAGTCGAAACCAACCTTACAACAGAGTCAGAACATTTGATGAAATGCATCTTGAATTTAAAGAAAATATTGATCAGAAAATGACAATGAAATTTGGTCGCTCAATAATGCCTTCACTAGTTGGGGAATTAGTCACCCCAGCATCACCCTTTTAAACAATTTAGTAATTATTAAGGTTTAATACACAAAGCGTTCAAAGGATCCTATTTAGGAGTTAGCTTTGTGGTGATTTCTTTGACATTGATTATTGAAAAATTAACTTATTATTAAATACATCATAAATGCTTGGCTGAAAATGCACGTCGATGTGCAAATGTATGTTTGCACCTTCCTCCAACAAAAAGGATAATAAGCTGTACATATTTTATTGGAGTATTTATTAAACATTATAAGGATCACAAATCACAATATGCATTAGTTTTCTGATGACATCTTTTAGTATACTTAAATACGGACTGTAAATGGCATGATAACAGCTGAGCTTAGATACTAGTAGACCTAAATGTACTATAGGTTAGGTTAATTTAGCGCCTGCTTTATTTTGGCGAATTTGGCAAAAGTAAAAAACACCAATTAACATATTTTGCCAAAGTTTAGAAAAAATTCCATGGGAATATCTGTGACTTCTTTTTGCGGGATGTATATATCAATTTATGACAAGCTTGTTAAAAAATTGTCATCATAAGTCTGTAAGTTGCATGGAATGGAACTTTTAGTTACCTGTATACGATAAATGGCAAAATTGCCGAATTAAATAGCGCCAAATTAACTCAATCTACACTATTTCATTTACATCTGCGAGAGTTCTAGGCCCCTAAATTTTTATCAAATACAATGAGTTGATATTGATATTGGCATGAATAAGCAAAGCAAATAAGTACATATATAGGGGTTATGCACTGGGAGGTTTTGGATACAGGGAATATCCCGAGGGATATTCCATGTATCCAAACCGACCGTGCATAACTGGTGTATCTCATACTTGAGTGGGTTTAAGGTAGATATAACCTTTTCGATCTTTTTCAAATGACAAGATATTTATATTTAACATTTTCGTAATATTCTTTTTGTTCAATACAATGAAATTGTAACATTTAAACTTAAAAAAATTAAATTATAAAATTAAAAAATTAAAACTTTTGATATTTAAACTTTTTTAAACTTTTGAAAAATTCCCGGGAGCGGGATGGATATATTATATCTGCCCGCATTTGGCCTGGAGCGGGACATATACAATATATCCTGCCCGCTCCTCAGATACGATATATATTCCCGGGTGATATCTACCCCAAACCCACTCAAGTATGAGATAAACTTTTTTATAAATAAAAGATAACTTACAAAAGGATGAATTTGTCACACATTATATTCAAAATAACTGAATTGGCAACCTCATTTGTAAATTCAAAAGGGAATCAATTTAGATTGTAAGAATCCCATGAAAAATATTTGGGCTGGAGTATTAGTAAATTCAAGTTTGGGTAAGGTGATGGTTGTGGGGGTACCATCCATTCAGGGTTAAAATATTTCCTTGAAATTTTAGGTTTTAATTGTACAACTGTGAATGGATAGTACCCTCCACACCACAGTACAAGGTAAACGTACAACTCGTAGCTGAAGACATACCTATACTGCCTTCCATGCCAGTGTGTTGTTGCCTACTCTTATCTGTGCCCCTCCCTATTATACAAGGCTACTCCAATGGACCATTTGCTATATGTAGATTGAAAAATAGATGGCAACATGGGTATTGGTAGGGCCTGAATACTATTGATAGTAGGAAATCCTGGCTAAAAATCTCTTAGTTAATTGATTTATCAGATATTTTCTTTTTAATTCATGTAAAACTACATTTGCATGCTACTAAATAATCTTGTTGAAATGTGGATTGTGAAATTAACATTGAAATTGAGAAAATGAACATTTAAAGGTTTTTAACATGGTGTCAATGGGGATTTAGTCCAACTTTTTTTCAGAAAACTCATTAAGCAAACCCTCCATTACAGCAAAGGTCAGAAGAGCTATAAAACCAATTAGAATTACAGCACTTAAAAACTTGCATTTTATATATCACTACTTTGTCTTTCCGAGGCAAAGAGCAATTCCTTTCAAAATACTAACTGAAGATGTTGCAATCAGTCATATACATGATATAGGCTACCTGAGATTTTGACAGTGAAATCATGAATAGCACAAGGCAATAACATGCAAAATATAACCTCCTTTCAGTCTTTTCCACTTCTGATGGTGACATAAAGAATTAAAATGAAAAACTCCAAATTCCCATTCCACTTGAATAACACAAGAACATTTATTTTGTGCACAATATATTTATTACCAATATATGCATTATTATACGTATAAACATTTACATTTTTCTTTGTAAATGACATCTGTTATGAAACTATTTTTATATAGACTATACATATGTCTTTGTATATAATGACTCTAAAACATGTAATAAAAAACCTGTGCAGTGACCCATTTGCCCTAGAGACTGACATGGTTGATATTACTACATCAAACACTTTTGCAGAATTCTCACAAGATACAATTAAATTGTGATCATGTTCATTTATATTACACTCATTCAAATAACTACCAGATGTTTCAGCATTTCTTTATAAAGTTATCAGTGTTCTGGATTTTTGCTCAAGAGAGCTCAAAATTCTCTTTTTTCAAAATTCTCATTTTTTCTATAATCCAAAATCTTGAGGGCACTGGTTAAAATAGAATGTTATATTAATGATTCATACATGACTGTATTCACGCCTTCTATTAATTGTGGACGTCAATGTTTCACCCATTCTTTCACCCATATTCGAGATCAATGCCCTGGCTCTGTACTATGTGTTTCATTCAGTGCAAAAGCTCAACCAGAGCAGGGCTACTATTTTCAAATACACCCCTTAGGGCTAGGCACAAAAACTTTCGAACAGAAAACATTTGCGCCAAGCCCTGCGGGGTGTATTCAAAAATAGTGTAGCCCTACTCTTGGTCTATATTTCTTAATTATACTGTCTGATTAAATTATTTTATTGTTTAGACTCTTGTTTCCTTCAGTCAACTATCAAGGTCTATAGTTTTCACAGTTGACCTAAGGGAGCAGTCTTGTAACAACTGTATACTGCAAGTGTATCTGCATGAATCTGCAACTAGCTGCCATTGTTTATTTGAGCATTGGTCATAAGTACTAAAAATTTCACAAAAATATATTACAGCCATCTATTAATCCTAAAATCCGTTATAAATCAACATTGATGGAATCCAGCTTAGTACTAAATCTCACAACAAAATATATTTCAGCAATATACTTATTTATCCTAAAATATGTTATAGATCAACATTGATGGAATCCACCTTAAAGTACATGATCAAAGGTGCTAGAAGTTTCACTCCTACACTTTTAACTCTATTTTTCTGGTTTTGCTTATTTTACGCCAACTGCTTAATGCTCCTTTGTTTAGTTTCTGTTTACTTTATTTCACACTGATTCCAGTCTTTTCATGAATACTTTCCATTTAAAACACAACCGCCAAATTATTTTTCACATAAGCTAAGTTCATGTAGTTGTGAGATGTTGTAAATTGATCCACTCTTTTTAATTCCTTATTCTCTTTTTATAACATTGTTCCACATTAAGTCACTCTGTGATGGTTCTGACTGGTTATGTGGTATTGAGCACAACAGGTGGGTTCCCATAAGTCCTGTGATAATTAACATAAATGCACACCAGGTCCTTTCCCATGAGCACCTGCAAAACATAATTAAAAATAACTTCAATGAAAATATTTAAAGCCACCTTGCAATTATAAATGTGTCACAATTTGTAACAGATGCGCTGAAGTGAGAAAAATGGTAGCTATGGCAACATTATGTCTACGCTTCTTGGTGGTGGCATAACATGAGAATTCCATAGGGTCACTATATGCAAGCCAAAATTTATAATGCAGAAATATGAGCCATTCTGGAGAATAAATTGAGCAAAGATGAACAGTCATGTGACCAGAATTAACCAATCATATGCTAATTAGTGTGACTTAGCAATACAGTAAAATCTATCAACTGAAACACCTCTGCAAGTGGAACATAACCTTAAGTGGAACTTTGTAAAGAGGAGAGGCTCCCAAGTGGAACACTTTGAGGTACTGAAACTATTTCACTTGCACAGGTTTTATTGTATATACTAACAATGCATTAACACATGCAAAATGTCACGACCTACCATTTGTTACACATGCCAAATGCTGAATGCCAAACACCAATTGCTGGATACCAACCGCTGAACACTGTCCACAAAAAAGTTGGAGACCATAACAATATGTCAGCACTCGACATAATTCCCTGGTCTAAATACTCACCTAATAAACTACTGAGAAATGATGCATAGGTGGCTTTCCCCGAAACAGCACCAACTTTTGCAGGATTCTTTCTAACTGTACGCACATGGAAGGCAGTCCCTTGTTCAATATTACCAGGTCCCCAAGCCTCTACCTCAACTATATGGAAATCCAACGAACTAAAAACGAATCAGGATTGTATGATTCATAAGTTTTTTAAGAAGTACCCAAAGGGTGGGCCAAAAATTAGGATAGTATGATAAATAATTTTTTACAAAGCTAGAAGGGGTGGGCCAATACTGCTATCTTTTCATATTTTTCCAGATTTTTATTTGAATGCACATTACATGAAATTTTGTTGTAATTCATGAGTATTTAAAAAGGGAACATTTAATTTTCAAAATTGTTGCCAGGTGAAAATCAGTCAGGATTGATAAAAGGTGTAAATTGACATAAAATGCTGTACAAGCAAAAATATTGTCAATTTTTTAGAATTTTACTCTCACTCATTTTTCCAAGTTAAACCACACTGCTATAAAACCTAAGGTACAGTGTAAAGCACCTCAAAAGAAAAAGGAACAACACAGGGCCTCCAAAAGACCTCCTTACTTACTTTGGTTCAGATTTCAGACATCCTTGTACATTGTCAAAGCCTAGATTGTGTGCAGCTATTGAGGCGGCAGCCATAGTGTTGACATTGTTGGGGGCAAGAGGACAGAGGCCTCGTACTGGACCTATAATATTTATGTGATCGATTAGGCCCACATAGAATGAACTACTGCAGAGAAGGATGGAGGTGATCAAGTTAAAATAGACCTGTTATTTGAGCTTTAACTTTTCTTGCCAATCACTACCCTGCGTGCAGAGTCTAGTTTAACTACACTCTGCCTAGTAGAGACCATATTACAGTTTAGTAGCCCCGCCCCCATGACGGGTACCGGTGACAGTTTGGGTAAATCACTTTTGACCTACGCGCTGACCTTCCACCAATCAGCGAGCTTGAAGAAACATACGCCAAATGCGTTCTAATTAAATATGTGCATGTCATTGGTCAATTCTGGGCTCAACGATGACGTCAGAAGGAATGACCATATAGAGAATGTCGGTCAAATTTGGCCGACAAACACTGATTGGCGCGGTGAGTTCACAGCTTTATTTTAGTTTGAAAGAGTGAAGACGAAGCTCTCTTTTTAAGAAGTGAAGTCGAACAAATGCAAAGGGTAGCCAATCACTAAATGTAAAAGGAAAGCAATGCCAAATATTTTTTATCCTGCTTTACCTTTTGCAAATGTTTAGACCTATTTTAATGCAAAATATTCATTTTCAATAAATTATTAATTGAAAATTGTCATATTGACCTACTTTGATTCAAGATGCCTAGATAACCATTCCATGTATAGGAGAAAATGCCAGATGTCATGCTTAAAACATGCATTTAGAGAGATGTATATGAACACAGGGCAGATATGAAGGGGCAGATAATGTAATTCTGATACTAAGTTACTCCAAAATGTTTTCATTTTATAATTTTAGCATTTCAGCTACCTTAAAGGGCAGTCTACTAGAATATTTTGACAGACAGATGGACAGATTTGTCATAGACTATTTCTACACTTATACAAAATATTTCTTGATTAAAGAGACAGACGGCAAGAGGGCTCTACAATATCCTTAATAACACAATTTGTTCATTTCAAAAATAACACAGTGAAGCCTGTTAAATGGAACACCTCTAGAGATGGAACACCTCTGTTAGTGGAACACTTTTCAGAGTCTCAAGACCAACTGACTTTAATGTTTAATGAACCTCTATAAGTGGAACATCTCCCAAGTTTTTAGAGGTACCAAAGGTGTTTCACTTAAACAGGTTTTACTGTTTTATCATAATACCTACCATCATATAACACTGTACAATTATCTTTGATATTTTTATTCTTATCTTCTAACTGTCCACATAGCTTTAGACTGTCTCTGTGAAATGTCATTGTAACCTTTAGTGCCTGGAATGTAAATCTTAAACTTAAAGGGGAATTCTTTGTAAAATTATTAAGCTCAAAAATGTGGCCGCCTAAGCTACCTTAAAGCGGCAGATACTTAGTTACTCCAAAATGTCTTAATTCTATCATTCAGCTACCTTAAAGGGCAATCTCTGAAATCCTGATCCTGAATCTCCAAATTGTATTTTATTCAAAATGCATGATCTGTAAGTTGCACCATCAATAGATATTGATATAACACAAGATAACATATCATGCATTCAGATCATTCAGGATTGGAATAAGAGAGACTGCCCCTTTAAGGTAGCTCAGATAATAAAATACATTAAATAGAAAACATTTAATTAAAATAAATAAATCGATTTGAATGTTCCAATGAAGTCTTTAACTAAAGTTCCATTGTTTGTGTTAAAGAGTAGCCTCAGCAGTTTACTGTGGACCAAATCATTTTATATTTGACTCAAACTTTGAGCTTAACATAACCTCAATCTACAGGGTGGGCAATAAAAAACGAGACACTTTGCGTCTTAAAAGTATTTACTGAATCATTACAAATCACCTTGACTAAACAGAAATTATTTACTCAACTGAGAATAAATACATAAATAATGTACCTGTAAAGTTCCACGGTCCGCCATCTTTTTTATGTCCTCTCCTCCCCAGAATGCACCACTAGGAATATACATCCCATGATGCTTTGCAGCATTACGTAACTTGTCTTCAGTGTCCTGGTTGGCCAGTGCAGATGGTGACCCAACCTGTAACATAATCATTTAGCATATGACATGTATGATGGTAGTTTGGGACAACTTTTGGGTCTTCTCTGTAGATTGATGCCCGTACTGTAAAATAAAATAAAATGTCAATTTAAAACTATTTCCAAAGATCCACAAAGTCACAATTGTTGGTTCAGACAAAATAATCTGATACCAGGAGAGATAAAATTGTGGCGAGCTGTGAAGTGATTGAAGCAATTTGAACTATATGATTCTACATGTAGGATGTCAATATACGATTCTACATGTACAAGTTTGATGTCAGTGTATGATTTTACATGTACAATGTCTATATATGATTCTACAAGTATGATGTCAGTATATATTTCTGTATGTATGATTTCAGTATCATATTCTACAAGTATGATGTCAGTATATGATTCTACAAGTTTGATGTCAGTATCATTATCTACAAGTATGATGTCAGTATCATATTCTACGAGTATGATGTCAGTATCATATTCTACAAGTATAATGTCAGTATCATATTCTACAAGTATAATGTCTGTATCATATTCTACAAGTATGATGTCAGTACCATATTCTACATATACAATGTTAGTATCACATTCTACAAATATGATGTCAGTTTGCAACTCTACATGTCTGATGTCAGTTTGTTAGTCTCTATGCCTGAATTTAGAATCATATTATGTAATTCCACCTGCAGGAGTTTTATTAGCAAGAGGCAACAGAAGATTTTCTCTAGTTGTTCCAAAACTGTCTCGCAGGAGAAATTGCTGAAAACTATAGAGCCCTAAATGAGTTATTTCCTTTCATGGAATGACATTCTTATTGTTATATGCTTATTGATTAAATTAGTCTTCCCTTCAGCACTATAGTGATCAATAGTGTATAGGAAACAAAACATTGTAGATTGTACAGTGTATCATTGCACAAAAAATAGATTATTTAACCTTCATTTTTGTTTCCCTCAAATATGTTTTGATAAGCCATCAAAACTTTCAGAACTTCACGTGGGCATCTCCACATTGGATTACAAGACTTCTGGTTCTTATCATCAAAATGTGGAATTTCCAACCTCTATGAGAAAAAAAATAAGAATAGGGGAATGACTAATTGTTTTTCCCACTTTCTATTCATTCTCAATACAAAACATGATTCACACATAGAAATTCCATTTTTGAAACATCCTTAATCAATAAACACGATTATGCTTTTGTTGGCCAGGTTTTATTGATTTGGAAGCATACTGAGCTAGCATCTCATTATAATAATAATTACCTTTATAGCTCTTATTATAAGAACTTCCCAGAACTATTAAGAGATCAATAAAACTGCGAATATACACAAACTGACTAATAGAACTGTATATATTACTGAAAAAACATATTCTTTTATACACATTTTTCAAGACATAATGGCAGCCTACAATGATGAATTACCTATAATTGAGGTTGAACAAATTGATGAAGATGATAATGGGATGAACACACCTGTAGGTGACCCTTATGGTATTGAGGTCATTGTTGATGTCGAACAATGTGTTAACAACCAACATGATGGAAATGATGATAACATAGTTAATGCCCTTGTGGGTGATGCACTGGACATCGAACTAGAAGAAGGGAAGGAGTATCATTTATTCTTCTGTCACTCATCTGTGGATCTAGCCTGGGTCTGTAAAGTGGTTCAAATTCTTGAGGCTGCGCCATATAACCTTAAATGTGCATTCAGTGAGCGTGATTTCTTGCCAGGTCAAAATGATATGAACGAGATGTTTCGTTGTATCACAGGCAGTATGAGGACTGTGTTTGTGTTGACGCCTGCATTCAACGATAGTCGCTGGTGTGAGTGGGAAATGCAGATGGCACAAACTGCATCTGTTGCTAATAACATCAGCTTGCTTCCTATTATGCTGCAAGAATGCCTAGTGCCTGACACAATAAAGCACATCAACTACATTGATGTAACAAATGGAGATGTTCCACAAGCTGCCATGAAGCTACAGAAGAATGTACTGAATCCTCCTCAAGGTTTCATCCCACAGAACAATATGTTACGCATCAATGGATTTTCATTTCCACTTGAAGAAAAAATTATTAAAAATGGATGTTTTAAGACCCAATTACAATTTGGACTACCACCAAATGGTATAGATGCTTTAGAACAAAAGGGTATAATGATACCAAAAGAACAGATAGATGAAATATTACACACATTGAATCATCATGGACCCAGTATAAGAATCAGTAGAACAACTCCAATCAGGCTTGCATGTTATGTAATGCTGACCATGATAGGGCTTGGATGGCTAATTTTTTGGATGATATTTGCTGTTTCGTCTGCATCTCCAATTAGACAGACATCTAATAATACAACTTGCATATTTTCTGCAGCAATTTCGGATGTGACCTTGCAGTGTTCTAGTCCGATTCCGATCATTCTTAGCATAAGCTTTATTTTGTTAGGACTTTTCCCATTAGGGGCATTAATCGCATACATAGTCAAAAGAAAAGTGATACTGAAAAAAGTTATTGCTTTGATACTGGATATTTCTTTGAAAACAATGGCCGACTACAAAATGTTTATATATCCCGCAAAGACAGGAGAATTTCTGCGTATCGTAAAATATGACATCAACCCTTGTTGGCAGCATTTGATTCAACAAGAAGATCCCAACATCGAAACTCTTGACATCGACAACTGGAAACTGAACCTCACAAAATCTGAATTTCGCCTTTATATGGAAAAACTTATGATGGGATCTTTAAATATGGCCCCAGCAGTGAAGCATCAGACTATTAATTACCATGTATGCTTTTGCCAATTTGTCCTCGCCAAACATTCACAAATGTTTGTTCAATGAAGATATATTAAAGTCTGTTCATAAGGCCATTTTTAACTAGCAATTTATTTTCATGGCCTTATTTCCAGTAATAAGATATGTAAATAGATATGTTTTGCATAGAATATCAATGTGACTTTGACAGTCTGAGATTCACTGAGTAATATCATTGTGGCTGATGGATGATGAGCCTTGTGGGTGATGCACTGGACATTGAACTAGAAGAAGGGAAGGAGTATCATTTATTCGAACATGACTGTATTCACGCCTTCTATAAACTGTAATCAAAGTCAATGCTTCAGCTGGGTTATATTCGAGATTAATAACCCAGTTAAAACGTGTAATGTGTGACGTCATAACGGTGGGTCGTAGTAATGGCGGACCATGATGAATATTCGAAACAATTTGGTGAATTTTCATGTTCGAATCGTAATATAGACCTCAGAGCAGGGTTACTAGTTTCGAATAACACGCCGCTGGTCTCGGCACAAAAGCTTTCGAACCCCTCACTCCCTTCGGTCGTTCGGGGTACAGAAAACGTTTGTGCCGAGACCAGCTGGGTGTTATTCGAAACTAGAAACCCTGCCCTTTGGTCTATATTTCTTAATTCTTCTGTCACTCATCTGTGGATCTAGCCTGGGTCTGGAAAGTCGTTCAAATTCTTGAGGCTGCGCCATATAACCTTAAATGTGCATTCAGTGAGCGTGATTTCCTGCCAGGTCAAAATGATATGAACGAGATGTTTCGTTGTATCACAGGCAGTATGAGGACTGTGTTTGTGTTGACGCCTGCATTCAACGATAGTCGCTGGTGTGAGTGGGAAATGCAGATGGCACAAACTGCATCTGTTGCAAATAACATCAGCTTACTGCCGATTATGCTGCAAGAATGCCCAGTGCCTGACACAATAAAGCACATCAACTACATTGATGTAACAAATGGAGATGTTCCACAAGCTGCCATGAAGCTACAGAAGAATGTACTGAATCCTCCTCAAGGTTTCATCCCACAGAACAATATGTTACGCATCAATGGATTTTCATTTCCACTTGAAGAAAAAATGATTAAAAATGGATGTTTTAAGACCCAATTACAATTTGGACTACCACCAAATGGTATAGATGCTTTAGAACAAAAGGGTATAATGATACCAAAAGAACAGATAGATGAAATATTACACACATTAAATCATCATGGACCCAGTATAAGAATCAGTAGAACAACTCCAATCAGGCTTGCATGTTATGTAATGCTGACCATGATAGGGCTCGGATGGCTAATTTTTTTAAATATTTGTGCTTATTATTCTTTATATTCAGTTAGACAGCCATCTAACAATACGACTTGCATATTTAATCTTTTTCCGGATGTGACCTTGCAGTGTTCTAGTCCGATTCCGATCATTCTTAGCATAAGCTTTATTTTGTTAGGATATTTCCCATTAGGGGCATTAATCGCATACATAGTCAAAAGAAAAAAAATACTGAAAAAAGTTATTGATTTGATACTGGGTATTTCTCTGACCACACTGGCAGACTACAAAATGTTTATATGGCCTGCAAAGAAAGGCGAATTTCTGCGTATCGTATATTATGACATCAACCCTTGTTGGCAGCATTTGATTCAACAAGTAGATCCCAACATTGAAATTCTTGACATCGACAACTGGAAACTGAACCTCACAAAATGTGATTTTCCTCTTTATATGAAAAAACCTATGACGGGATCTTTAAATATGGCCCCAGCAGTGAGGCATCAGACTATTTATTACTATGTATGCTTTTGCCAATATGTCCTTGCCAAACACTCACAAATGTTTGTTCAATGAAGATAGTCTATATAGTCTGTTCATAAGGTCATTGCAGGTAAATTGTCTGTTCAAGAGGAATAATTATGTAAAAATACTCTACTGTTAGATTTTTTTGATTTACTGTATTTAAAATACAGGGTGTCCCAAATGTAGCAGTAACACAAATAACAAAATGCCAGCACCAGTTCTGGTATTTTTTATATGTTAAAATGGTAAGAAAAGCGCTAAATAATAATAATGTTGATTGTATCATATATGATAGGTGGCAGCACTCGTTTAGTAATAACACATGAAATTTACTCCTGATAATACAGCCAAATTACAGGGAACCAACTAACTTTGTGAATATTGGATTATATAGGAGAGTTCATAAAGGTTCTGAGAACATGCCTACTAAATAATATGGACATACAGGACTGAATGAGCATTAGAAAAGTGAAGGAACATTTTCTCAACTCTAGACAAAGACATTTTGCAGTATAGTGGAACACACCATCTTGCCAGGCTGCTATAAGGAAGCCAATTTGTGAACACATAAAAACACAAACACTTAGCTATGGCAGGTCCAGTAATAGGCACAGTTAGCCAACTTATTGGATCACCAGACTCTTACTCACAGCCACTTAATGAATCTTATGAGTCTGTGGAAGGAACATTAGAGTTGAATAACACCAGCCTAATTGGCAATGCAGGCACACAACAGCTACCAGTATCTCAGATTGGACTGCTAAACAGCCCAGAATCTCAAACTCCAACAGTGTCCCAAATTGGCCTGCCTACTAGCCAATATACACCAGTGCATGGTTCTCCTAATGACTCACCACGTAATACATCCACTGCCACCCCTCCCCACACACAGTTACAGCCTAGTGCCAGTGCAATAGTAACTGGTATTGTTAATAGACTTCGCACCCGACGCCGTATCAATGTAACTGCACATACCTCTGGTACAACCATCAAGAAACGCCGTGGACGACCACCTAAAGCAAAAACCAAAGCAAAACCAGCCCCCGTCCCTGGCAATACCGGAGCCACCTGCGACTTAGCCACTGTTATGATGATGATCAGAGACCTAACCGAAAGTGTAAACGAGCTCCACGCCTTGAACAAAACAAACTCTGACCTAGTTAAGCAACTAGCGCGTAAGTCGGCAGACAATGAGGAGCTCCATAAGGAAAATGCTGCACTCAGGGGCCAGATCAAATCTAACGCAAACCTGCCTAAGCCAAAATCCCTGCTTATTGGTTCATCTATTCTGCGCGATGTTGATGAAACCAAACTTGAAAACACTGATGTTACATGTATACGCGGTGGAACTATATCGGATGTACACAAGCGCCTGACTGAGAAGGCTGATAGATACGACAAAATCTACCTTCAGATCGGCAGCAATGACTGCAAGCGTAACTCCGATGTCGAACTCATATGTGAGAATTATAAGATGCTACTTAAGGGAGCCAAACAGTGCTGCGAATCTCTGGTTGTATCAAGCATTACGCCAAGATTAGATGACAACGAGGCCCAAGCGCGTGTCGAACAGGTCAATGGCTTCCTCATTTGCCATTGTATTGATGAAGATGTCAAGTACATAGACAACGACACAACATTCAAGTTACAAGATGGCTCCATCAACGATGGTTTCCTTGCGCCTGACCATCTACATCTTGCTGACGCGGGAACAAATCGGCTAATTAAGAACTTGAATATAAAGACTAATATGTCCGATATAACCAAACCCAAAGAAACTCGTTTCCCTCCACGAAGACCCAACCAGAAACCCAATGAACAACTAAGGCAAACCAGAAGCACAGCACCACCCCCCATGAACAGTCAAACATACGAGGCCCCGCATCAACCACCCAGAAGACCTTCTACCCATGCCACACGTAGACCTCCCAACCATGTTCCTCAAAGACCCTCCAAAAACTCTAATCCTAAACCCTCCCTGGACGGTTACATACAAACAAACAAGCCCAAGCAAAGCAATGCTTACCAGCCCCCCAGGCAACATTCCAATATGAACACTGACAATGTGCAAAAATGCTTTAAATGCAGTGAGACTGGGCACCTAGCCAATTCTTGTTGGCACCCAGCCATGGTACGCTGCCACGCCTGCAAGGAACTTGGGCATAAGCAATCCAATTGCCCTAACACCCACCAGCACCATAATGGACAGTCTAAGCTTAATGCTAACCACGCAAATTTAGCTGGTCTCAGACACTCATATAATAGTGAACCTAATTATGTGCCTAGCCTCTTGACCAGCAATAGGTTTTCTGTATTAGCATAATGTGACGCCCCTGAATCATAATTACCATACTCCCCCTTCAAATGAATTAGGTCCTAGAAGGGAGATCCGGCACCGCCATAGACGCTCGAAAAAAGGCAGTAAGAGGAGGCAAGATGTAAATGGGAATATGAAATTCGCGTTTAATAATGTCCAGGGGTTGGGGCTCGCTAAACAACAAGAACTTAAACACTTTTTAGAATCCAATAAGATATCCATAATGGGGATTACAGAATCATTCCTTAATGACCAATCTACCATCACAACATCCACCGAAAGTCATAGTTTTCATAGCAAACCTAGAGGAAGGCGCCGAGGTGGTGGTATTGGTTTTTTCACTCAAAAAGAAACGGTGAAAATTTTGGACGATAATTTGCTTGAGTCTAAAACAGATGATTTTGAACGCTATTGGATGCGTGTCAAGATTGGTCATTCCACTTTATGCTTATGTGTGGTTTACTACCCCAATGATGGTTTAAACATTGAACTTACTAACCAACTTACCGATGAACTTATTATGAACGTAGCTACATTAGATGCACAGGGGAATCATATATGCATCATGGGTGACTTTAATGGTAGACTCCCTCAGTTTAGAAATAGCACTAGGGGAAGCCCCAATGGTGATTCTCTTCAGCTTCTCTGTGAAGTCTCAGATTTACATATCCTTAACCTTAAGCCAGAATGTGTAGGAACCCACACATGGTTTCGTAATAACCTTGTCTCTACGATTGATTATGTCCTTATGAATGACAGTTTACATAATGTTTTCAAAGGAATGTATATCGATGAAGCTGGCAACATGAGTATTGGCAGCGACCATTGTATGATTACAATAGACCTTAAATTTCAACCAACCATAACGCCGAAAGCTGTCCACACACAACGTCAGGCCCCTAATGTTCCCAAAATTTGGAAAATTGAACCAAATACAAATTGGCCAGTTTTCAGAGCCGAGCTTGAATCCAATTTCAACGACTGGGATCCCTCTGAGTTCAATTCACCAAATGAAATGTGGGTTGCATGGAAAAATAAAGTCTTAAGTATTGGTGAGAATGTCATTGGGTTTAAAACTATTTCAAACAAACTGAGATCTTTTTGGGATGAAGAATTGAATAAGCTCATAAATAATCGTAGGGAGGCAAACCGTTTTTGCAGATTCTGGAGATCATCCGGTATCTATGATATAGATGCTTTTCATGATCTTTGGAATATCTATCTCGAAAGAAAAGACCGCGTCTCTAAGTATATTAAGAATAAGATGGTAAATCACCACATTAATGTTATAATAAAAAATGCAGGTAAGAAATGTTCTAATGACAGGTCCTATTGGAATACCCTTAACATGTTCAATAGGAACAATAACAGCCCAATAAAAATTGCCCATCCAGAATATCCTGATATTATCATTGACGACCCCAAGAAAGTTGCCGTTATTTTAAAGGAATATTGGAAAAATGTAGGGGAAAAGAGCAGAAACATTGAATCCTCCGGTATCCCCAATGATTTAAGCAATTCTATTGACCATGAGTTCAACCTTGTTGACCCAGATAACCCCAATGCTAATATTTTGGATCAGGTTGATTTTAACATCGAAACCCTTGACAGCCATATCAAGAAGTTATCTAATGGGAAAGCGGTTGGCACTGATCTAATCCCTAACGAATTTATGAAATATGGAGGCCCAATCATAAGTGAAACTTTAACCGATATATTTACTAAATGCAAACATCTCGAATCTTTTCCCGAACAGTGGAAGGAAGGAATATTAAAGCCCTTCCACAAAGGAGGGGACCCACACGACCTTAACCTTTTTAGGGGTATCACAATCACTTCCAATGTTTTCAAATTGTTTTGTTCAATAGTTAATAAGGATCTTATAAATTTTTGCGAAGCGGAAAATATTTTCAGTGAATTCCAAGGAGCCTTTAGAAAAGGCCACCGCCTCGAAAATAATATTTTCACAATGAAGTCAATCTGCAGCCTTAGAAAAAGTAGCCGTCAAAAGACATTTTTGTCTTTCCTAGATATATCTAAAGCATTTGACGTAATAGATCGCGACTTAATGTTTTTAACCCTATGGAAGAAAGGTATAAGAGGCAAGATATGGAGATTGATTCGGGAAATGTATAACGATAATAAAACAAAAGTCGTATTTGGTGAAGGTAATGAAACGGAATGGTATTCTAGTTCTTTCGGAGTAAAACAGGGCTGTGTGCTCTCTATAACACTGTTTTCAATCATTATGTCCGATCTCCAAGACCAGCTATTAGCGGCCAACATGGGAGTGAAATTGAACAAACAACACATTCCCTCTCTAATGTTTGCCGACGATATTGTGCTCTTTGCTACGTCAGAACAAGAATTAAAAACAATGCTCGCGATAGTAAATTCTTTTGCAATTAAATGGGGGTTTTCATTTAGCGAAAGAAAATCCAAAGTCATGGTTGTCGGTCAAAAAACAGATAAAGGTAAAGAATGGCCCTTTGGTGACTTGAAACTTTCAGAAGTTCAGTCATACAAGTATCTTGGGTATTATTTTAACAAAAACTTACAAGATACTGAACACATAAACCTAATGATACCTAAATCCAAGAAGCTTAACGGTTTTATTAATTACACACTCAATAAACACCTTAATGTAAAACGCCTCGAATTCGGTACACAGCTATATAAAAGTAACTTTCTATCGAGTATACTTCACTCATGCCCAATCTGGGCATCCGATACAAAAACCAATGACTCAAACTTAAAATCCATGCAGTATAATGCTGGGAGAGCAATTTTAAGTCTTAAAGGTACCCCAGCCTATGAGGCTATTATAGCAGACCTTGGTTGGTCTCCAATTAAATTTGTCATCCTTAAAAGGCAAATAGAATACTTTTTGTATGTAAAATACCATAAGCCTCATTCGCTTAACGCATTTCTCTTATCCCAAATGGAGAAGCGGATGCAATGTGGAACTAGAAATCCTTGGAATTATGTACATTTTATGCATAGCGCATTGATTAAGTTAGGTTTCTCAGCTGGGAGTAAAGAGCCAGAGGAAAATATTAGAAGATTTTACACAGAAAGAATTCATAAAATGTCTAACGATTACATATCGGAGGGAGTTGCAAAGAAAAGCAGTCTTAACCTTTACAATTCCCTAAATTTACAGCCAGACAATGGTTTAGCGTATTATCTTCAAAATGATTTCGACTTCAAAAGTGCCCGCATTAAGTTCCTTGCACGTGCAGGGAAGTTCAACTTGCGAGATGAAAAGAGTAAATGGAAGAACATAGTCCCCCCATATCTCCCACGTGCGAATGGTGCCCAGACACAATAGAAAATCTGGAGCATAGACTTACGATATGCCCACAATTTCAAGCTGACCGAGCTATTTTTCATGAAACTATAAGCAAAACGATACCCAAAAATCTTTCTGACATATTCTTCGAAAGTCCTCCCCTACAGCAGTTAAAATGGATTATCGGGGATGAGGCTTATAACCTAGGTGGACACGATATGGGTCACACTTTTGACAACATTAGTAAATGTTTTTTAAAGTCAGTTTTTTAGCATAACAATTATTTTAGTACTTTAACAGACTACATAAAGCTGGTTTTAAACATGTTTTAGAAAAAATGCTAATATTGTATGTAAATGTTCAACTGGACGCACACAATTGTAGTGCCGCTGTTATAAAAGCGTAGAATCCAAATAAATAAATAAAATAAAATAAAAAATATGATATTTATATAATTATATATATATTGTATAATAGTTAGAAATAACCATCTACAAAATGTTCAACTGAAATGGGTATATAATATATTATTACCACCTTGCCGGGCCAGTTCTAGGGGTTTTAGTGCTAGTTTAGAAGGCATTCATTTTACTATATCAACCTGAGCAATATGTGACGCCATAGTGGTG
This sequence comes from Owenia fusiformis, assembly GCA_903813345.2. Lineage (NCBI taxonomy): Eukaryota > Metazoa > Annelida > Polychaeta > Sabellida > Oweniidae > Owenia > Owenia fusiformis. The sequence goes on from CAIIXF020000012.1 coordinate 15,190,018, forward strand.
GTCAAGAATGCATTTAACGACCGGCAATTTCCCCCGGGAAATTAGATATCGTTCAGTGCGTAAGATTTTCTTGCTGTTTCAGTCCTGGTCATTAATGGTGGTAATAATACTAATAACGTCATTTCTGCGGGCAATATAGTGAAATATTATTGGTCAGGTTTTCGCATTTCAAAACATCCCAGAAAGCTTCAATTGTAATCCCATTTTCAAATTCACATATATAATATAGAATCAACAGTGATGTGTGATGTTACGATTTTTTAATTGTTTGTTTATAAATGCTCGATGGGTAAATATGTGACTGATGTCATAAGTTCAGAAGTTATGTGATACTTCATATCTTCGAATCATAATCATATCATTTGATGACTTGGCTATTGCCTTGATAATTTGCCACATAAGTTAAAAAAGGTCATGTGAATCATCAAAGCCTGTTCCATAGTACGAAGGAGACCGCCAACCTCATGGGGCTTTCGTAAAAAAAATATAAAAAATATATAAGTATTAAATAATTATTTTTGATAACTGGTTTAAAGAGAAAAATGTTGAATTTAGTTCATCATAATAGTCCCTAAAAAATGTTGAATTTAGTTCATCATAATAGTCCAATAAAGAATGAATCAGGATTCTTTATTACTTAAATATAATACAATCCTTATATCTAAAATGCACTATTGTAATTAGTCCTTATGCAAAACATTAATCCAAAATGCACTATAACTAGTCCTTATGCATAGCATTAATCCAAAATGCACTATAACAAGTCCTTATGCATAGCATTAATCCAAAATGCACTATAACAGTCCTTACGCATAGCATTACTCCAAAATGCACTATAACAAGTCCTTATGCAAAACATTAATCCAAATGCACTATAACTTGTCCTTATACAAAACATTAATAAAAATGCACTATAACTAGTCCTTATGCATAACATTAATCTGTAATGCACGATAACTAGTCATTATACAAAACATTAATGTATAATATTAATCTCATATGTAATATATTAATCATACATTATATTAATCTAAGATGGACTGTATTAATCTCATATGCACAATAATAATTTCAGATACACTATAGTAATCTTAGATAAACTATAATACTCTACATTCTATAGTAATTAAAAAAGCCCTCATATTAAGTTTAAACCACTTTGGCTTATATTGTAGTCTTACCCAATTTTCAAATGTGATGTGTGAAACCTTTTTTTTTTAATTTCAAAAAGTGGTTTTTGACTTTTTGTTCGAAAAATCTTGATTTTTAAAACTTCTAGAGGTCTTTTAATAAGCAATAATTCATACTAATGCATAGCATTCATCCACACATGTTTTTTGCCGAAAATTTAGAAAATCGGAAAATCAATGCATAAAATGGATCATAGAAAAATACATTTTGAAATTTTAGTTCTCAAAGAAACCATGGGATTTCAACTAGAAAATCGGAGCAAATGTGACCAAGGCATTAGATATGGCATTTTATTATTGAAATAGTGTGCCTTTTGTTCAATCTATGCATTGGTGTTAAACATGTAATATATTTGAAATGTATGATGGAATAGTTGATATTTAAATAAACAATGAGTAAAAGAATTAGTAAATGAATGATAAAAACATATTTTCAAACTTTACATGGGGACTTAAATCATATACAGTAAAATCAGTTAAGTGGAACTCCTTTGGTACCACTTAAAAAGTATTCTACTTGGGAGGTGTTCCACTTATAGAAGTTCATTTAACATTAAGTCACTTGGTCTCGGGACTCCAATAAGTGTTCCAATAACAGAGGTATTCCACCTCTACAGGTGTTCCACTTTACAGGCATTCCACCTCTACAGGTGTTCCACTTTACAGGTTTCACTTTAATAACTTATGCTCTATATTAATTCCTAGGCATTTTAACTGTGTGTAAAACCTTTGTAAAGCAAACTCATAAATCACATAGTCATCTGCCAGAAACTCTTTCATTAAAGCTATTGTATCATTACTCGGACGTAGTTTATTTTTAGCCACATTCATTTTAGGCATTCGATTGTTCAAATCCACTAAATCATTCCCAAATATACCAAATATTTTCTGTAGAGCTTCGATGCTTTCTGAAAAGTGTTCAAGTATTCCTAGAAATGTGTAATATTTTTCGATGTACTGCTTCGCTTTGTTGATATACGCATTTGTATGACCAGAGAACCATTCAATGTAAGGTTTAGGTTTGAAACAGTATTGTGGGCTCTCTTTCCTCGCATTAAGTAATAACTGTCGTTGGGCCGAATTACATCCTGTGGGCATATTACAACGGGCACGAAAAATATTTGATCTAATTAGACAATCTCCAAGCTTGGTATTGATGTCACTGTCAGGAATATTATGCACCTTTTGTTGAAATCCAGATGACCTTGTAAAATAATACAATGATATCCAACGTTCGAGAGGGTCCCGGAGAATATCGATGAACAATGGTTGTTTGAGATTAGAGTCTGAGAAATCAAGAAACTGTACATGTGTGGATATAATTGTCGGGATCAGATTGTCATTATTGGATGTTAATCCATTTAGGTATTTCTGGTATTTTTTCCGTGTTTCTTTTATCCCGAGTTTCAGTGTCATATTATGCTGGCTCATATGGTAGCATTTTTGTGTACGCAAACACGAATTTTCGAAAAGCTCCCTTAATGTTGTCCCACCACATTTTGGTATTTTACTGTATATTATGAGACGTTCATTACGGTATTTCGTTTCATACCCAGGGAGCATACATTGTAGTTTAAATCTCTCCTCACCGTCAACTTTCCTATCCTTTCTTCCATATAAGGGCATTTTTTCCCCAGGTCGTGACTGCTCTATTTTCTGATTCAATCTCTGCTCAACTTTCTTATCCTTTCTTCCATATAAGGGCATTTTTGCCCCAGGTCGTGACTGCTCTATTTTCTGATTCAATCTCTGCTCAACTTTCCTATCCTTTCCTCCATATAAGGGCATTTTTGCCTCAGGTCGTGACTGCTGCATTTTCAGATTCATTCCCTGCTTGTGTTCCTTTGCCCTTTTTGAAAGCTGTAGCTTATGCCATTGCTTATATTTAAATCTGCCTGGGTGTATAGCATTGTCCTTCCATTGTAAATGTATATAGAGAAACATATAAGATATACAGCAGCATGAGACAACTATCGTCAAGGTAAACAGCAAATATTGTTTAACATCCATTTTAACAGATTGCATAGAATGTTCAACTAAACTAAAGTCACCGCGGGTTATTATCCTCCTAGCAAAGACATTCGACTGAATTACACATTTTCGCTGCAAGTTAAATTCTCATTGTGCTGAGATTGTCAATTAATTCACAAGTTTTCACTACTAATTCACTTCATTTGTTGCTGAATCCATTCTTTCTTCATCTTTGAAAACAAGAGGGTCATGCTATATTACTATTATCATATTATTAAGTTATATCCCATATTTACTACTGCACTGCATGTAATGGTTACAGTTAAATAAGATTTATTCACAGCTGGTTGAATATGCCATGAACCTGAACATAAGTTAAGATATTATATGTGTATGGTATAAATAGACGGCAATTTCATACATCTTTGAACAAGGAAGCTACAAGTGGTCCTCCCCTTGGATGGAGTCCCATTTCAGCAGTCCTGTCATTTAAACATGTTCAAAATAATTTTTAAAAAAATAATGTGACATGTATAGTAGCCCGGACAGAATTGTTCAAGAGTCACTTTTTCTTTAATAACTTTTTTTTATTTTCAGTATTATCAAAATCTGATTACATATTTTATAATCTATTTGCTTGTAAAATATCAAGGAACATTTTTTTTTATAGTTGGGACCGTTGGGTTGCTCAGTTTGTAATTTAATCATTTGGATTAATATTTTTACGATGTACATAACTTCATAAACTAGATGGAGTCCCATTTCAGCAGTCCTGTCATTTAAACATGTTCAAAATAATTTTTTTTTAAATAATGTGACATGCATAGTAGCCCGGACAGAATTGTTCAAGAGTCACTTTTTCTTTAATAACTTTTTTTTATTTTCAGTATTATCAAAATCTGATTACATATTTTATAATCTATTTGCTTGTAAAATATCAAGGAACATTATTTTTTATAGTTGGGACCGTTGGGTTGCTCAGTTTGTAATTTAATCATTTAGATCAATATTTTTACGATGTACATAACTTCATAAACTAGATCATCAAATCATTAGAATACTTTCAAGGCAGGTGCTTATGCCAGTCAAAATGTCAAACCTTGCAGAACCCATGCATTTTCTGGTTCAATTTCAACAAAATATTTTGCAACTCCATTTAACATTTCCAGCATGGGATAAAAAATAAATTGACAATCATTATTGGAATATCTTGAAAAACATAACACATTTATATAAACTTCTATTTATATTATTCTATCTCTAAATAAAAACAGTCTCTTATCTAATGATATACATGTTTGACCTTTTTGTTGGGACAATAATGCATTGCTCCAAAAAGAACGAGATCATAATCACCAATACTCTTCATAGAGACTGACATTGATATCAAAAAAATGTTTACAAGATTTTACAAGATTTTACTAAAGGATGGGTATCAATATGGCAAACATTTTGAACACACGTTTCTCTTAAACTAGTCATCAAAAAATTCTGAAAATTTTACACATTGTCAATTTAATGGTCATCTATTGAATGGTAACAATATAATTTGAAATAGATATATATGCTTTTCTCTATATTGTTTTAGAAAATACATCGGACACTTCTTTTGTTCTTGGTATCATATGTTCGGAATGAAATGAAACATCTATCCGAACCTCATTGGAACAAAATGACATAAACACAATGGTCTCTCAATATTGTAATTATACAAAGGAAAGTTTGGTTGATTTAAAAAAAGTATCTTGTTAATGAAATTAAAGGCTTATCTTAGTTTTTATCTATTTCAGGGGTATTTGTTTTAATTTTTTGAATACTTTTTGTTAAATCAAACAAAATTTCCTTTGTACGACTATTATATTGGGAAGTGTAAGAAAATGTTGTATATGCTATTTTGTTCAAACAAGCTTCGGAAAGATATTTTATTTCATTCTCAAGAAATGGTAAAAAGGAAAAAAAAACAATTGCACTAAAAAACAAAAATGTTAACAAAAACAGTTATATAAAATATATAAAAATTATTTTCACATTAATTGTTGTCAATAAGTCAATGTTACATAAAGGACCGTGTTTTTTACAGAATGTTTTCAATAATTGGTTTCAGAGAAAAACATTGTTGAATTCAATTCTCCATATCGATACCAATCCTTTACAAGTTTTACAAGGTCTACTAGATTTACTAGATTTACAGTCTTTTCTCATGCACAAGCAATGCTCAAGTAAATTATGTGAGTGGCCATGCATTTTGAATTAAAAGTAAAACATTTTGATAATCTTTGAATCATTTAAACTTCAACACAGACTGAAATTGCTCATTAAAACATATTTGAACATTAGTAAGTTTTGTATATAAGGCATAGCAGCACTAAAAGTGCTTGGACATAACTTTCCTTTGAAATTTTAAGATGGAAGATAAATATCAAGATGGAATGACCGGCAGATAAACAGATGTAGGGCTTCTCAATATCCCAACACAAACTTTCAGTTGGGTATAAGGAATAATGAAGCACAAATGCCAAAGAAAAAGGACCAAAACTTCTAAAGAAACCTAGTAAGAAAACCAAACTCTAAGCATAAACCTGTCATAAGAAAAAAAGACCTTATATATCCCAAAAACTGTGATCTAACGCAAGATAAATGTCTAACATCCACCGTCCCCTTAAAATTGAGAACAATAGATAAAACACCTCTTCCTTTAATGTCATTTGACCTAATTTGTTTTTTCTTTTCTTTTCCAACTATAGGCTTTCCACCCAAGCTTACAAGTATACTTAAGAATCTGATATAACATGAAAAAGAACAATAAAAACACGAGGAGAATATCGATCATTAACCACTGGTACCAAGGCATGTTTAAAGAAACTGGTTTCAAATGAGAACCGCCAAATTTCAGCACGTGGTTTACCCAGAATGCAATTTCCTGTAGTGGATCAGGAAGATCATCCAAGATCGCCTTCGCTTTGAGAAGATAATCTTTGTATGTTTTATTATCAATCATTTCATTTATGTTCTGTACCAGTTCATCAGATGTGAATGTGTTAAAGTCCATAACAAGTCCATAGCCTCTAGCCTTTGCACGTTCAGCATTATGCATCTGGTCTAGAACAAGGGGGAAAGTGATCATTGGTACAGCATGGGCAACACTCTCTAATTGGCCACTGTTACCTCCATGCGTGATAAACAGTTTTGTATTGGGATGTCCTAAAATATCATTCTGGGGCACCCATTCCATTAAGATCACATTGGAAGGTTTGTTCAGTGGTGCAATACCTTTGTATCTCATCACAATATGTTGATTTATGCGTGAAAATGCCTCCATTAGTTTTGACATTATGTGATCGGGGAATGAATTTATTGCAGACCCGAATGATAGGAGTATTGTCCCATGCTTTGCCTGACCAACAAATGTTGAAAGATCTCCTTTTAATGGTGAAACATTTTTTGCTGTAAAGCCTCCTACTATTTTATAAGCAGGATGTGACAAACGGGGATATTCCAATATGTGGTGTTCCATCATGACAAACCACATCTCGGATTTTCGATGTAAATCACCGATGCAAATCAGCGGCTTATGAGGAACATATTTTCTCAATAACTCCTCAAAATGGGAATCTGAAAAAGTTGGCGTCGAGGTATAGAATGCCAGAGTCAATAGAAAATTCTTCATTCGCTGAGTGAAGGTCATGTGATCTGATCCTGAGAAATGAAAATGTGGTTCAAATGAAGGTAATGAGGGTACGGCCGCACGCAATGGTTCTGGTAATGGAAAAAGAGTTATGAATGGAACATCATGTCGGTATGGTATAATGTATTGAATGCTGTTGGTGTGAATTCCATCTAAAATCATCAGGTCAAACTTTGCATCAGATATTCTTAATGTCATTTCCTCATCTTCAAGAAGTCTCTCTTGATCAGCATAAATTTTTTCAGCAAATCCTTTGAGCAGCTTGATTTTGGCAAAAGATCCCATATCAATTGCAATTTCATTCACTTTATCTTCCATGTTATCGTGTTCCCAAAATGATGCAAAATTATAGTACCAACCTTCGATTTTTGAGTATTTTTCCAAAATTTTCTTCATCCTTGGTGCGGTAAGAATGGTCACATTATGTCCTTCAGAACCAAGTTTTTCTCCAAGTATCGCAAGTAAGTTCACATGGTTGTAGTGGTCAATAGGAAGAAATAATATCCTATAGGAATCCACAGAGATTAACCTCCAGCAAAAAGCCAAAAAGGGTAATGCAATATCCTTAAAGTTCATAATTCTGGTATATATTTGAAACCAATCTGGGTCAACAATGAGCCATAGAGACAACAATCATTGAGAAAATCGTTACAAAAAGTTCTGGTTGTATTGACACAGCCAGTTCAACGATTTCTCTTAAACATAAAAAGTGTATATGTTTTATAAAGCTAAGTCAGGGTCATGTTAAGGGCATATTGAAATATGATTTTGAATATTGATAATGAAAGTTCTATGAACAAACACAAAGAGGCAATAATGCTCTCATTGATATCTGTAGTCTGCATGCTATTTCAAAATACAAATGTTTTATCAGAATATTAGTTTTTGTAAGATCATAACTTAATTTTATGTTGAACTTTTTGAAGAAGTTTCGGGTTACCGAGCTCAGTGTCCTCCTTTTAAAAGCAAATTACAGTTTATTCAAATTGAGCTTTGGGTCAATATAACCTAAAAAAAAAAATGTCAAAAGACACACAGTGTCAATTACACAATTACATATCAGATGCAAAATGTTTGTATATTTCAGATAAAGGGTGACCCAAAATGAATGCAACCAATAAATGTGCTTGTCATTTCTATAACAAACTAGAAAAAAAAAAACATTGTCAGGGAGAAGCAAATGCCACCTAACAAAACCTGTTTTAATAAATAGCAGCAATCTTGAAAATTTCTTAATATAAGCATTCGAACCAAATCAGTCCACTTGTGGCGGATATTTTGCAGCGAATTTCTTCTTGAGCAGAGCTCCTTTGTCACTAGGCATGAGCACACAAAATTTGAACCAAATCCATCAACAGGTATTTGGGTTATGAAAGATTACATTTTTACAACAGCTCCTTTACAGTTCCTTTGTCCCTAAGCATCTGCATATAAAAGGACCAGGTGCGTTTATTGGCAAATACCCCTATGGTCAAAATAAATAATTCTTAGGTGTAACATGAAGAATAGAATGTTATATCACTCTTTGGAAAATATTAAAGTGCTCGGGCACACATAGGCTGAGATAGGGGCCATTTAGTTCAGTAAGGTTGTATTGACTTACATGGGGCTGTGCATCATTGACTTAACATGAGGATATCAGCAGATCCCAAATTTTCAATTGGTTTCAATTGATTGTCACAAAAATACACTATGACCTGAATCGATTGCAAACTTAATAATTTCACAATATGACACAAATTGTTTATCTCATCAAATGTGCAAATATGAAGTTTGCAATCGATTCAGGTCATACTTAAAATTAAAAGATTGTGCATTTTTTCATCATTTTTTCCCCTACAAAATGGCTATAGAAAAATGCTCCAAAAACAACTTTTACACTTATCAAAAATCATACAACTTTGTAAAACCAAAGAATATACTATTATATTTCATTATGTAGTAACATATGTGGATAAGATGTAGGGATGCTTAGGATGCAAATGGATTTTGACATACACAAAAATACTTCCTGGTTTGGAATATATGCCTCTACACTTCATGATTTAATAATGACCCTAACAAGTGACCTATACATCAATACAGTGCTGAATATAGGTCAACAAGATACTAGTGTGCATATAAATGTAATAATTAAAGCAGAATACTCATTTTGAAAAATCAGATGAATTATTTTTTCCCATGGGGAGATCCCAATGGAGGGTGTATAAGGTCCTTTGAACGAAATCAGTCTTCTGGTATTTGAGTTATCAAAGATAGAAGTGGCTCACTTGGAGATTTAGTGGCCATCTTGAAAATATTTTCTTGAGCAAAGCTACTTTGTCCCTAGGCATCAGCATATAAATTTTGAGCCAAATCAGTTAACTAGTATTTGAGTTATCAAAGATTACATTTTTTACCCAAAATGGTAGCCATTTTGAATTGAGCGGTCATATTGAAAATTCATTCTCAAGCAAAGATCCTGTACCCATGAATTTTGAATCTAATCTGTCAATCAGCATCTGAATTATCGCCTGAACAAAGAAACGGACAGATGGACGAACATACAGACAGATGAATGAACGGACAAAAAGACATATGGCTTTCCTACATCTCCCTCAAACTTTATTCGGTGGGATAACAAGATATATGCTTCATTTCTCACTGATATTAAGCTGAATTGATAACAAATCAATTCTAGAAGGTTCTGCCCTTCAATTGGTCTGTTTTTTATGACCTTTCAAAAACATGTTTGATATGACCAACTCAATGTTGAAGGCACTCCTAAATGCAGTGCTTGAATTTCTCAATAGACTAGATGTGAGTAGAAATAATCTCGATTTACATCATTAAATATTCAAAATGAAGTCAAAGTGACGTCATATTTGAAATCTACATGTAAAAGTACATCTAGATATACCAGTTGTTTATCAACTCTGACCCTCAGTTATGCCTGGGTCACATTTGCTCCGATCCATCGGCCGGCGCCTGGCCGATTGAGTGTTTTGTTCAATATCGTAATAAATTTTGAACAAAATACTCAATCGCTCGGGCGCCGTAGTGAAAATCGGAGCAAATGTGACCAAGGCATTACAAAATCACAAAAAGTGAAATATCTTTTCTTGTATTGGACAGATAACATTTTCTCTTACTGGACATATTCTAATTTGCATAACTTTTAGATACATATGGGTTATATGAAAATTGAACAACTAAAACAGATGGAATTTAACCACAATCTAGCTAATTTTTAGGATTTAAATCTTCCCGCAGTTAAAAAAGCAAAAACACAGGCTAGTACTTAAAAATAATTCACTAGAGTGTGACAGTATAAGCACAACTGGACTCATGCGAAGATGGGAGGAGACTTGTCAATCATAAAGCACATATAAGGTTATACCCTGTGCATCAGCTTCATTGAACAAAATATTCGTACAGGTCATAAGCATCGCGAGACATCACAGCCTTCTCTCAGTTTCCTTTCTTGTGCATTGCAGAGATGGTCTGAGTATCAGAATGGGTCTTAAGTTGCACGATAAAAAATTTGGAACAAAACTAACAAAATTAGACTAGAAATTAAAACAGATGTACATGCTTTGAATGAACAGGATTGCCAGTTTCATCTTAAAAATGGTGCTTAATCATTGGAATTTCAAGTTAAGCATTGCCTGTTGGCTCACTATTGCTTGCCAAGGAGCAAATATTTTGATCACACCTTTAGATGCAGGCTACAACAGCAGGTTGATGAACATGTTCAAACTTGGAAGGATCCTGCTAGGGGATGGACATAATATTACCATGCTATACTCTAATGCAATACACAATCAAACATTGTTTAAACTAGTTGAAGATCATCATGCTAATAAAGCATTTAATGTGATCACTTATAAAGAACCTCCTGTTGAACGATTGCAGCTAGCTTCAGCGACTGCAACTGAAGTTATGATGAATACGGTTGGAATGCCAGCGTCAGAATTGTTAATGCAATTATCAGGAGTGTTCCTCGGAAGTCTAAATGCAATTTTGGGTGATCATGATGCTTTGGAGGCAATAAATAAGGAACAGTTTGATTTAATAATCGCTGATGATCATGTTCTGGTATCAAGAGTCCTTGGTGATTACCTAAATGTTCCAGTGATTACGTGTCTTAACATGGGGCCATTTTCTCTCATGTAGAATACAATTTACCCTTTCAACCCATCATACATGCCTATTGCGCTACATACAAACTATAGTGATACTATGACATTTTGGGAACGAATCATGAATACTTGGGAAAGTATCAAACTCCATCAAATGGGGGATTACATAATGGAAAGTGGTCGGGATATTTGCCTGAAACATGGATTAAATTACTCTTCGTGTGACAATATCATCAATTTCTATCAAACAGTTTCACTTGTATTTATGTTTCGTAGCGATGTTCTACATTACCCTGCTCCATTTATGCCCCATGTTGTTTCAATCGGAGCATTCTTTCTTGATAAACACAAACCATTGCCTGACAGTTATAATGATATTTTGAATAAGGCGAATGAACATGGCGCTATAATTGTAAGTTTCGGCTCATTTTTATGCTATCTCCCCATGATTCAGGTGAACCTACTTGCCAAGGCATTTGGAAAAATGCCCCAACGAGTCATATGGAGCTATGCAGGACCTAAACCTGATAACCTTGGCTCAAATACAATCATAGATGAATGGATTCCACAGAATGACTTAATAGTCCATCCCAATGTGAAACTATTTGTGCACCATTGTGGAGTGGCCAGTACCTATCAAGCCCTCAGTTATGGACTGCCTTATATTGGTATTCCATTTTTGTTTGATCAGAGATACAATTGCGAGAAACTGACAAACCGTGTAGGATCTGGACTGACCTTAAACCCTTTAGATTTAACAAGTGAGACACTACAACGTGCAATGGAGGATGTCATTAACACTGTCATCTATAGGGAGAATGCCAGAAAAGGTGCTGCCCTCTATCATGATCAGCCCATGGATCTTCGTGACAAACTTGTATACTGGGTCAATTATGTAATTCAACACAACGGTGCAAATCACCTGAGATCCGAAGGCATAAATAAACTGAACATATTTCAGTATTTCCTATTGGATATCATCTGCCTTATTTCAGGTATCATCTTGCTGATTCTTTTCTGCATATATCACATTTTGGTGCTGTTTAGATACATTTTGAGACTTTAAAGAAAGATTGACCTGATAAACATGTATATTAGAACACACTGATATACATGCACACTAATAATATAGACTAATGGTGGTTTCTTCAAATCTAGGTTCCTTAAATAGGAGTGATTATTCATATGAAGAATATAATTTTATTTTACGAATCCTTTTTGGTAAGGCCTGAAGGAACCAAAAAGGCACATATAGTTTTACAGTTTTCAATGGTTAACTATTCCCACCTGATGCTTTTCACATGTATCTTAGAGAGGGGGCTTTGTATTAAAGATGTGCCTATGTTAAAATGTTCAAATATTTACAGTTTCCTTATGGTTTAACGAGTCACTAATTCATTATGATTCATTTGTCTAGAAACATTTCACCAATAAATCTCTCGAAACTATTCAACAAATCTACGGCCCTTTTCCAGATATCTTATATTGCCCTTGGAATAATTCCAACATCCAGAACCTCACACAGGATAATCTATATATATCTATTCTATTCATAATACACACGTATTTATATTCTTTTTTACTTGTAATTTTTTCATTGGCTTATAATCAATAAAATTATGTTATACTGACTATTGATTTAACTTTCACTCTTAACGAGTTATTTGCTAATCAGTCTTTTCCTTTGCTTTCAAACTCAGGGCTTTCCAAACTAGCCTACAACAGTGCTTTAAAATCTGATACAAAATGAAACTGAACAATAAAAACACTAGGAGAATATCAATCATTAACCACTGGTACCAAGGCATGTTCAGCGAAACTGGTTTCAAATCAGAACCACCAAATTTCAGCACATGGTTTACCCAGAATGCAATTTCCTGAAGTGGATCAGGAAGATCATCTAAGATAGCCTTCGCTTTGAGAAGATTATCTTTGTATGTTTTATTATCAATCATTTCATTTATGTTCTGTACAAGTTCATCAGATGTGAATGTGTTAAAGTCCATAACAAGTCCATAACCTCTAGCCTTTGCACGTTCAGCATTATGCATCTGGTCTAGAACAAGAGGGAAAGTGATCATTGGTACAGCATGGGCAACACTCTCTAATTGGCCACTGTTACCTCCATGCGTGATAAACAGTTTTGTATTGGGATGTCCTAAAATATCATTCTGGGGCACCCATTTCATTAAGATCCCATTTGAAGGTTTGTTCTGAAATTTTTCATTGGCTTATAATCAATAAAATTATGTTATACTGACTATTGATTTAACTTTCACTCTTAACGAGTTATTTGCTAATCAGTCTTTTCCTTTGCTTTCAAACTCAAGGCTTTCCAAACTAGCCTACAACAGTGCTTTAAAATCTGATACAAAATGAAACTGAACAATAAAAACACTAAGAGAATATCAATCATCAACCATTGGTACCAAGGCATGTTCAGCGAAACTGGTTTCAAATGAGAACCACCAAATTTCAGCACATGGTTTACCCAGAATGCAATTTCCTGAAGTGGATCAGGAAGATCATCTAAGATAGCCTTCGCTTTGAGAAGATTATCTTTGTATGTTTTATTATCAATCATTTCATTTATGTTCTGTACAAGTTCATCAGATGTGAATGTGTTAAAGTCCATAATAAGTCCATAACCTCTAGCCTTTGCACGTTCAGCATTATGCATCTGGTCTAGAACAAGAGGGAAAGTGATCATTGGTACAGCATGGGCAACACTCTCTAATTGGCCACTGTTACCTCCATGCATGATAAACAGTTTCGTGTTGGGATGTCCGAAAATATCATGCTGGGGCAGCCAATCCATTAGGAGCACATTTGAAGGTTTGTTCAGTGGTGTAATACCTTTGTATCTCATTACAATGTGTTGATTTATGCGTGAAAATGCCTCCATTAGTTTTGACATTATGTGATCAGGGAATGAATTTATTGCAGACCCGAATGATAGTAGTATTGTCCCATGCTTTGCCTGACCAACAAATGTTGAAAGATCTCCTACTAATGGTGAAACATTTTTTGCTTCAAAGCCTCCTACTATTTTATAAGCAGGATGGGATAGACGGGGATATTCCAATATGTGGTGTTCCATCATGACAAACCACATCTCAGATTTTCGATGTAAATCAGTAATGCAAATCAGCGGCTTATTAGGAGCATATTTTCTCAATAACTCCTCAAAGTTGAAACTTGAAAAAGATGGCGTCATGGTATAGAATGCCAGAGTCAAGAGAAAATTCCTGATTCGCTGAGTGAAGGTCATGTAATCTGATCCTGATAAATAAAAATGTGCTTCTGAGGAAGGTAACGAGGGTCGGCTGCACGCAATGGTTCAGGTAATGTAAAAATAGTTATGAATGGAACATCATGTCGGTATGGTATAATGTATTGAATGCTGTTGGTGTGAATTCCATCTAAAATCATCAAATCAAACTTTGCGTTAGATATTCTTAATGTCATTTCCTCATCTTCAAGAAGTCTCTCTTGATCAGCATAAATTTTTTCAGCAAATCCTTTGAGCAGCTTGATTTTGTCAGAAGATCCCATATCAATTGCAACTTCATTCACTTTATCTTCCATGTTATTGTGTTCCCAAAATGATGCAAAATTATAGTACCAACATTCCATTTATGAGTATTTTTCCAAAATTTTCTTCATCCTTGGTGCGGTAAGAATGGTCACATCATGTCCTTCAAAACCAAGTTTTTCTCCAAGTATCGCAAGTAAGTTCACATGGTTGTAGTGGTCAATAGGAAGAAATAATATCCTATAGGAATCCACGGAGATTAACCCCCAGCATAAAGCCAAAAAGGGTAATGCAATATCCTTAAAGTTCATAATTCTGGTATATATTTGAAACCAATCTGGGTGAACAATGAGTCATAACAACAATCATTGAGAAAATCGTTTCGTTACAAAAAGTTCCTGTTGACACAGCCAGTTCAACGATTTCACTTAAACTTAATAAAAAGTGTATATGTTTTTAAGCTAAGTTAGGGTCATGTTAAAGGCCAGGGTCGGGTATAAAAGGCCAGTGGCAGTTAGGAATTACATCATATGATGATTTGATAATTTTGAAAATCAGAGCTCCAGAGGTTTTATTTTGTTTTTCCCTGATAACTTGAAAACTACTGAACAGTTTTTGCTACTTTTTGTCACAGTTCAGCATGAACATATGTTAATTCAATATCTTGCTTCTTTTAATTCAAAATATCACTTCATTTTGTATAATTAAGCCTTTTTATTTGAAAATGTACTGGTTTTAGGGGAGGAGTTACTAGGCAGGGATTTAAATATCTGACCAATGAGGACTCTATAAATTTGTCATGTGATATTTACAAACACAAGCACATGGTGTTATTCTAAGAAAGCAAAGATAGCTCAGCTGTAGTTATTTGCACTAACCAGAAAAAGTATAAAGTACAAACTTACCTCCCCACTTGTATTTTCTTCACATTACATATCCCCATCATGTATACAGGTTAATTCAGGTATATAATTATAATTCCACTTATTCAAATGTTTGCTATAAATCCAATGTCATAGGGTCATAATTATGTAAAGATCATATTTAGTACTTTATCCCAGATTAATTGCTTGTAATTTGTTGTTGGGGGTTTTAAAATCTTTTTACGTAATGTCCTTCCAGGAGCAACATCTTTAGTCCAAATACTTGTAAAATCCCGGTCTACGTTTTCGTTCCAGTGTAGTGTGGTAAGATCTGTCCTCAGTTCATACTGCACATTTCCAAAGGCAATTCTCTTATCATGAAACACATTCAAAACATTGTTGTAACTTTCAACGTAAAACGTGTCAAGTGCGTCTGTATAATTTTGTGCTTGTCTATACACTATTGTTTTCCTAATTGATTTCTTTAAAAGTTCCTCTGCAATTGGTGTCTGAATTTTCAGGTAATTGAGTTGATAATTATCCTCTTTGCAACTAGAGTTTATGTTACAATTTTGATGGTTATCTTTATAATGTTCAACGATGTTATCAAGAATGTTTTTTAAAACTTCAGGGTCATTGTTGCAATTTCGCATTGCCCAATGGTACTGTTTTTTAATTGGTTCAACCTTGTCAGACAGTTCCATGTGCCATGAGATACCATGACTGTAACGAGGTCCTTTTGCGACTTTTTCGATTTCTTTCTTTGCCGATTTTCCCCCGTGCCAAGTGTCGTTTTGATTTTTGGTATTGCCAAGACGTTCTCTTACAAGTTTATTGATTGTTTGATTAGCATCATGTGCATGTACAGGGTGTCAAATGGCGTTGTGCCCCCCTTCCACAGCATAAACTTAGAAAGGTACCTACACATTATGTATGTCATTGGAAAGAGCATTCAATTCTGGATAAAATAAACCCTAGATGACCTAGGTCAGATATTGCTACATAGTGTTACATGCATTTGAAATGTACTAGTGTAGTGCTCTATTTCAATGATTTTTGAGAAGTGGCTGACTGTAAAGTGTAGTGCCTTATTTTATTTATTTAGACTAAAGCTAGTTCACAGTTGAAAGAAAGATGACAAAACAACTTTTTGATGATGATAATCAGCGATATAGAGACAGAATAAGGTGTATTGCATATAGAGAATGAGGGTGCTAGTTTCATTACGAAGTATTAAAATCTCTTGAGAAAGACACAGCCCTTTTCCATTCCCTTTTAGCTTCATATCCGGCTAGATTGGCAGCGGTTAAGGCTGCCCAAGGGGGTCATACTCACTTTTAAAAGTAAGTTGAAAATAGATCTTATTTTCCATCATGCATCTTCATCTTTTCACATGTTAACAACAATTAAATGCTCTTTCCAATGGTATATGGTATGTGTGTGTATCTTTCCTAGTTTATGCCGTGGAGGGGGGTCACAACGCCATTTGACACCCTGTACTTTCACTTTCACATCACTTTCATCAAAATGTGTATATATTCTGTCTGTTCCGATCTTTTCATGCCTTTGTGAAATAGGGTCGTCTTGCTTTGTCACATGTTCTGCTCTCAAAACTTTGTGACTTTCAAGTCCTATACAAATGACATCACAATCATTGGCATTCTTCCTCCATCCGTGACGGGCATCAGTCATTATTCCTATACCATCATCAAGGGGCCTTGTTTTTTCCTTCTCTTCTTCAAGGGCAATTCTGCAAGATTCTAAAGCTTCAATTTTAATGTGAGATGCGAATTCTTGTGTCATAGTTTGCAGTTTTTGTTTTCCTATATGCCCAAATTGTGATGTTTTTGTGAGGCTGTCATATTGACTTGGAAGCATACCTGATGTTATGTAACCATGAAAAAATCTGCAATTTACTAAACTTTGACCATTCGGAAGAGAAGGTGACGATTTCCATCTGATTGTATGTTTGGCATCACAATGCCACTCAACTGTAACTGCATGGCCGTATTGTTGATAGTCAGACCAGTATAGCTGATTATTACACATGGCTCTATGTGCTGAAGCATGATCTACGAGTCTCTGCACTGCAGACTTGGTTGTAAAAAACATAGGTTCATGCACATTTTCTCTATCTACTGATAAGTATTCTTGAATGGGCTCATTCTTGGATGCCTCATTAGACGATTCACCTGGAGTGTTGTTCATTAGCCAGAAATCAATTGCAGTCTCTATTGTTTCTGTGTTGTTTGCTATTACTTCCCTGCTAATTAACTGCTTCATTTTTCTTACTTTTTCCAGAACCCTTGTCTTAGCACCTTCATCACCAGGCATTTCTAATTGAAACTTTGGTTTTCTATTGCGTTTTACACTTGTCATTTCTATTTCTAGTCAGACTTTGGTTCTATTCAATAAGGAGTATATTGATAATGAAACTGGCTACATTGAATCAAATAGTACTTGATTTCTCTTGATAGCCATGAGTTCTTGAGGGAGGGGGCATTTGATTACTATCTAGTTAGATTTATACCTAGGATACACAAGAGCTAAGTGAGAGATAATATCTAAATGGTTCTTCCCTCAATTATGTTTGGCCTATCTCTAGCAGACCAAAGGAAATCATGCTGCAACATTGGAGGGAGTTACAATTAAAATCTAATTTTCAGAAGTTCAATGTTCACATGACAGATAGTTATTGACAAGATCAAGTGAAATTCTAGATTCAAATTTTGAATCACTCTGTGGATCTCATCAGATCCAAGAATAATGTGTCCCTTGAGAAATGCCAGGGATGTCTATTTCAAAAATATCTAATCTGCAGTTGAAGGGATCATATCCATGTTTCAAAATCTTACTCTGTACACTATATTGGATCATAAAAAAATTATTTCATTTACTGATTTTGGTATTTCCCCCAATTGGACAGTGAAAAGTTCAATCCTCAAGGCATTATACTGAATTAGGGACCTGTCATTGTGTGTATTCTCATTCCATGTCTAACAAGGGTAAAATATCAATTAGTTCAGATACTGAGATAAAAGAAAATGACTGGTCCCACTTTTTCTGGAATTGTTTCTGGAGTTCTTGTACTTGTTTTAGTAACACTTACACACAGCTGGTTATTTCCAAAATATCATGGCAACTTCAAAAAGAAAAAAGAAAATAGTATCCTTATGGGTTAATGATGACCAAGAAAGAAAGCTCAAAATGTATTTTGCATCCAACAAATGGGAGTGGAAAAATCCTAAACCTGATGACATTCTGAATTCAATTACATACTCAGAAAACACAGATAACGTTAGTGCTAGAGCCCCTGACCCAGAAGATCCACCAAGTGACAATGAACCTGATTTAGAAGATGCATGTGTACATTGTCTGTGTAGGCCATGCATCACCCATGATGACAATCGTCAAATGTGGTGGCCAGAGAGCGACAGTCCTCCGACAGCGCATAACCACACATTTAGGAAGGAACTATTCAGATCCTTTTGGAGTATCCTATCTAATCGAGGCATATGGAACATTCCAATATATATTGCCCGAAAACAATTGGCTTTGCAGTCTCATCCAAGATATCAGGGATTAGTAGCAGTTAGTCCCCGTGGACATAAAAGAGAGCTGATGCCTAACTGTGTTATACGCGTTGTGAGGCAATGGTACCCTAATCCTGAAGGTGTAGACTACATGGGGCACATGTGGGAGTAATAAATATATGAACCTTAACAATGAACAATATTTGGAATCAATACATTTAATTTCCACCAGGCTACATATAATAAATATTGGAATGAATAGGAACATAAATAAAACGTAACTCTTTGAAACATTATGAAACAACTGCATTTGAACATTGGAATCAATTATCATTATGCTTGTTAACAGTAAGAAATGACTTTATTTTTTTAACACATGTTGACCTTTGAACTTGCTTTGTATGGCAAATGTATATAAACAGAAAAATGCTTTTTCGTGTACTTGAGATATTATTTACTAAATAGAATCAAATCATTTGCAATGATTAACTCTAGATACATGTGCTTGTGTTTATAAACATTCTGGCAAATTTACCATATGCAGTGTATGGTAACATGATCTTTCACTTGATTGGCTAGTCATTTATGGGTATTAATGAGGTGGGCTGAACTCAACCATATGGCATGGAAACCTGGCCTTTAAGGGCATATTGAACTATGATTTTGAATATTGTTAATGAAGGTTCTATGAACAAACACAAAGAGGCAACAATCATCTCATTCATACACTGCATCTTTACTCTGCATGCTATTTCAAAATACAAATGTTTTATCAGTATATTAATTTTGTATGATCATAATATAACTCTATGTTTAACACAATATGGGCCATTGTCATATTGTGTTAAGTTTCAAGCACTAAATAATTTTTGATATAGTATTTCAAATGTTGTCAATCATATACCATACAGGTGTCGTGGCCACACATTTGTATAACTGTTTTAATGAAAGAAATAATAAAAAAAACTTTTTTGAAGAAGTATCAGGTTACCAAGCTAATATTTGTCTTTTAAAAGCAAATTACAGTCTCTACAGTATTTTTCATGAGTGAAATGGGAGAATGGGATACAAATTCAGAGGGTTGTCTGTCTCTGTCTGTTTATTATGAAATGGCATTTTTTGGTGTGGTTACACATGATCAAATGCATTCACGATTGAAATTTGGTGTGGTTACAAATGATCGAATGCATTCACGATTGAAATAGCCTTGAGATTAAGTTGCAGTTGCTTTCAATGATCAAGTCATCATGAGAGGGGGGGGGGGGGTCAACAAAAATCCCTATTGTATTCAAGAAATGTATCATCGTATGTAAAATCGAACATTCAGTGTGAGAGTGATTGTGTGGAAATACTTTAATTGGGATTTAATCAGAATCAGAATGTGATATTTATGCAAAAGCAGACCTGAGAGGAGACTCACTTTTTAAAAAGCGCTTATTACAAATACACATTTCAAGACAATAAATGAAAAGATTACAGTTTATAAAACAATTCCTAGACTTCATGATCATGTCATCTTTGTTAATTAATTTATTTTTTCGTCTACTAATAGCATGACTATAATACGAGGGGTGATCCAAAAGTCTTGGACGCCCTGCTCTATTTTTGTTGGTTTTTGATAAAATTACTTTAAACTTTCCAATAATAAAGACAAACAACCTAACTACTTTGTGTATTAATTTCATGGAGAAATGATATATTTTGTATAGTTTTCTAGATAGTTTTTGATACAGGGACCCTGCCACCCGGAACGGTATTCGCACATGGCAACTTTCAGCCTTAAATGTTACCACCATTTCACTTGTTTCGCAAGTCTTGACCACTATATTTCTTTGAATTTTGAATTTTAAACCATGTTAGTTTACTTCCTTTGTTACTAGGCAACCAATTAATTGTGTTTTAATTATAATGTCACATATGACAATGGCCGCACATGTCAAATTCTAAGAAAATGCCATCAGACAAGCAACCCTCATTCTCGTATCATTTTTGCTGCAAGATGGCTGCTGAAAGGCAGAACCCAAAAGAAATCAAAGTGGAACAATGAATACTACAAGATATTGTCACTATTATTGACCTTGAGCAGCTACCATATGCACGATACAGTCTATCTATGGCTCCATGTAATTTTTTTCCTTTTCTCCAAGTTGAAAGGATGGTTGAAAGAAAATGTTTTTTACTCATCGAATGAGGTTTAGAGTAGCACTCCAGCAGCATTTGTATCACAGAAGCAATGACGGTTTCATAAATGTCTTCCATTCATTGGTAAAGTGGTATGAAAAATGTGTTCAAATTCGTGGAAAATATGTTGAAAAGTATGTCTTAATATGTGAAGATGATGATTTCAGATGACACTCAGATTGAAAATCGAAAATTCTCTCATATCGTGGCTGGTGTTAGGTTGTGCACCTGCACCTAAAGTATTTGCCATAGTATAACAGTTGTGACGTGATTTGCTATATTCATATACCGTTCCGGGTGGCAGTGACCCGGTATTAAAAGATATGTAGAAAAGTAGCTAAAATATATTATTTTCTGTTGAAACTTATACATAAAATTGTTAAGATGTTGATCTTTATTATCTGAAAGTTTCATGTAGTTATTTTTAAAAATAGCAAAGTTAGAGCGGGGCGTCCAAGACTTTTGGATCACCCCTCGCAGTACTGATCAGAGATATCACTGTCTATTGTTTCAATGTACACTTCTCTTGTCTGATTTGAGTCAAGTGATCCATTATTTTACTCTTTTTTCTAGTAATTGAATTGAAAACCAGTCGAACCCTTGTATATTGTATTGTATGTGTCATATTATTGATATATATGTAAATGCTCCATACAGGTGAGAGTGTTCCCGGGAATAAGTTGATGTACTGTGTAATCATTTCGTACAGTGTAATTCATACATTGGATTACGTCATGAATAAATAATTAGTTTAGAACTCGAATATTGTTATGTAAAGTTGACATGGTGTCTAGATGTGTTTGTAAATTGGATTTACAACGAAACTAGGAGTATTTGTCTCTTAACAACAGTGATGGCCTTTCGGCTAGAGCCTCGGCAAGCGTTTGATGTTACGCAACCCAGAGAATGGAGACACTGGAGGTCGAGATTCGAACGTTTTCAATCAGCTGCAAATTTGAAAGTTGGATTGGAAAATGGCGTCGCTAGTGTTGATTTGATTGACGATACGCAAGTGATAAATACATTGCTTTATTGCATGGGACCGAAAGCGGAGACAATATATAAGACATTTGTGTTCACTGAAGCAGAGAACAAGAAATCATTCACGATTGTAATGGATAAATTCGACAGATACTTCACGCCAAAGGTGAATGTGATTGAAGAACAGAAAACATTTTATCACATGAAACAGTCGTCTGAGGAGAACGTGGATAGTTTCATACGTAAGTTATACGATCAAGCCGATATATGCTCTTTCGATAATACTGAACGTGAACTCTTGCACCAGTTTGTTAACGGTATGAACAATAAAGATTTATCAGAAAAGGTAAAGATAATGGACTATAGCAAATTAACATTTGCCAAGGTGATTGAAATGGCGCGGATCAGAGAGCATGTCGCACCCGTGCATCTGAAGTCGGAAACCCCGCAGAATCTGGATGACGTCACCAGGTCTAGGAGGTCGAAAAGGTCAACAACACAGTCCAAGGGACAATCACAATCAGCTGCATTCAAGTGTAAGAAGTGTGCGTTAACACACAAGCCTAGGGAGTGTGGTGCATATGGTAAAACATGTTTACAGTGTGGTGGCATGAACCACTACAAACGATGTTGCAACAAACGCAACCAAAAGTCAATGGATAAGCGCAAAAACATTCATGAAATACTTGATTGTGATAGTGATCAACATGAAGATGACGATTATTACCAGGCATTCATTGGCGAGATTGTCTGTGACGATATGTATCCGGTTGGTGATATTCCTAAGCCGAGATTCCAGCATGATGATGAGCCTACACAAGATTTTCGTGTTGACGAGGTCGGTGTGATTGACATCAACAACAAGGAACCACCATGGGTGAGTGAACTCAGGGTAAATGGTAAACCAATCATGTTCAAACTGGACACAGGTGCCGATGTTACTGTTATGCCCCAATGTGTGTTTGAATCTTTTGATAAGCCCCCTGTCCTTAAACCTTCCAAGGTCCAACTTAAAAGTCCAGGTGGTAATGTAGCCTGTGCTGTTAAGTTTTCTGGGACAATTGACTTAGACAACAAACGTTTTAAGACAGATATACATGTAGCTGACATGACCTCAGACATGAGTCTTTTATCGAGGGGATGTGCCATCGGGATGGGTTTGGTTCGGCGTGTTCAGTCAATTGAAACATCATCTGAAATGTATGGTGAGATTGGTAAAATTAAAACTGACCCTGTCAAGATAAATTTGAAGGATGATGCCCAGCCGTACAGTGTGAGTATTTCGCGAAGGGTAAGTTTGCCTATGATGCCGCGTGTACAAGATAAATTGAAAAAACTTGAGAGCCAACAGAATGGTGTGCTCCTATGGTTGTTGTTGAGAAGAAGTCAGATCCAGAACCTAGAATATGTGTAGATCTCAGAAATTTGAATAAATCTGTGAAAAATGAAAAATTCATGTTGCCTTCTGCTGAGGATTTGTTTCACAAAATGCAGGGCTCTACAGTGTTTACAACTCTAGATGCGTCCAATAGTTTTTGGGGATTAGTGTTAGATGAAGAAAGTTCATATTTAACAACTTTCATGACCCCATTTGGTCGATATAAATTTAACCACGTTCCGTTTGGACTTTCGTTCGCGAGTGAGTTGTATCAGCGTGTAATGGCCGGAATTTTGGAGAACCATGAAGGTGTTGAAAATATCATAGATGATTTGATAGTCCATGGCAAGGACAGAGCTGAACATGATGAGCGTTTGGAACGTGTTATGCAGACACTCAAGAAGGTAGGAATCAAGCTTAATAAGAAGAAATGTAAATTCCGTCAGTCGCATGTTACTTTCTTTGGACATACAGTTACGAAAGATGGAATTAGTCCGTCAGATAGCAATGTGCAAGCTATACTGAAGCTCACTGTACCTACAAATGTCACAGAATTACGGAGATTTCTGGGTACAGCCAATTATCTTGGAAAGTTTATCCCGGGTATGGCTACGATAGCTGCCCCACTGTATGCGCTACTGCCGAAAGAGGTAAGTTTCACATGGGAGTTGGCCCAGCAGGAATCCTTTGACAAAATTAAGGAATTGGTCACCCGTGCTCCCGTGTTAGCGTTCTATGATCCTAATAAACCTACAATTGTAAGTGCGGACAGTAGTAGTTATGGTATGGGAGCGTGTTTGTTTCAGGAACATTCAAATGGCCTCAAGCCAGTCTGTTACGCTTCGAGAAGTCTTAATGATAGTGAGAAAAAGTACGCACAGATAGAAAAAGAATGTCTCGCGTCGGTATGGGCAACTGAACGTTTTGAACGGTTTCTCATTGGTCTCGATCGATTTGAAGTATTGACAGATCACAAGCCCTTAGTACCATTGATTAATATCAAAGACTTAGACAGAGTACCGATTAGATGTCAAAGATTGTTGATCAGGCTGATGCGTTTCAATGCAGTTGCTAGATATGTTCCAGGTAAGGACATGCATGTGGCAGATATGCTTAGTCGGGATCCAATAGAGGTAGGTAAATCTCTTGACACATCTCATGAAGATATAGAGCAGTATCCCGCGTCGATAGATAGTGCTAGACCGATTGCGGATTACTTGCTTGAGAAAATCAGAGTAGAAACAGATGTAGACATTGTATTACTGCGTGTGCGTGATTATGTAACGCATGGATGGCCAGAAAATATCAAGTCCGTTCCCCCGGTTGTTAAGCCATTTTTCCCCGAGCGGAGTGCTTTGAGCCTATACAATGGTTTAATAACTCATGGAAATAGAGTGGTCGTACCAGTAGGTATGCAAAACTTGATTTTGAGTAGAATTCATGATGGTCACCTTGGTATTACAAAATGCTGGAGTAGAGCCAATCAATCAGTTTGGTGGCCAGGTATGAGCTCACAAATAAAAGTCATGATAGAAAAATGTGAACATTGCCAATCAATCAAAAGTACACAGAGGAAGGAACCTTTGATGCCTACAGTTCTTCCCAAGCGTCCATGGTCCAAGATAGCTGTGGATTTATGTGAGTATGAAAATTGCCACTGGCTAGTAGTGGTAGATTATTTTTCGCGTTATCCGGAAATTGCTAAAATGAACAAAAACACAACTGCAAAAAGTGTCATAGACAGATTGAAGATTATTTTTGCAAGATTCGGTGTTTGTGAAACATGCATTTCAGATAACGGTCCGCAATTTACCAGTGCAGAGTTCAAAGAATTTGCGGAAAGGTACAATTTTATTCACTGTACAAGTTAAATAAGTCCACATTTTAGTCAAGCAAATGGTCAGGTTGAGAGGGGAGTCCAGATTTTGAAGCGTATTTTGTGTCAGGAAGATCCTTACCTAGCTTTATTAACTTATCGCGCTACGCCTCACTTTGCGACTGGAGCATCGCCAGCTCAATTGCTTATGGGTAGACAAATCAAATCTACAGTCCCTACACTGCCTAGCAATCTCAACCCGAAATGGCCTAATCTCAGACAGGTAGCCTTAAATGACAAGACTGCTAAGAATATGTACAAAACCAATTATGACAAACATCATGGAGTGAGACCTTTGACTGAACTAGTACCGGGTTCACAAGTTTTATTGAAAACTGACCAGGAAAAGGGATGGAAAACAAGAGGTGTTGTCAAATGTAAACATAGTTCACCTAGGTCATATATTGTTGAGACTCCTAAGGGAACTTACAGACGTAACAGGCGTCACATAATGGCAATTCCAAGTCCCAGTCATAAAAGTGCCAGTACATTTAGTCCCAAACCAGTCTTATACCACAGATCCAGAAGTCCAAGTCCACATAATGATGATAATCTGATTTACAAATTTTGTAAGTCAAAACCAATTTTACATAACAGTGACACAAATCAGGGTCCATCAGAACAGATTGGTATATCAAGTCCAGTAGTTCACAAACCTGTAGATGTGTCTATGGATAGTCAAAACAATACAAGTGTGTATCGTGACACTAAAGATAGTGCACAGTTTACTGTTCCCAGTACCACTATGTCACCCAGACATAATACAGTACCTACTCAGAGAGTCATTCAGACTAGGTCAAGGTCAGGACTAGAGGTTAACAAACCAGCCAGGTATGCTAATTGATTGACATTATGTTATGATAAACATGCTTCAGATTAAGAGTTAAGATTTGATATAATGCAGTGTGTTGCATTTGAAATATGATTTGATATTTAATGCAGTGTGTTGCATTTGAAATATGATTTGACAAAATGCAGTGTGTTGCATTTGAAATATGATTTGACATAATGCAGTGTGTTGCATTTTAATCATCGATATGTTTATTATACTTCAGAGTGACTTGACACTACAGCATATTATGCAGTGTGATGCATTGATATAAAAGACTGTTCAAAAGACTGTTTTTATAAAATGTGCTTTTGTATTATTCATGCTTTATAGACTCTTGAGTTTTCACACATACTTAAAAAGGGGAGATGTCATATTATTGATATATATGTAAATGCTCCATACAGGTGAGAGTGTTCCCGGGAATAAGTTGATGTACTGTGTAATCATTTCGTACAGTGTAATTCATACATTGGATTACGTCATGAATAAATAATTAGTTTAGAACTCGAATATTGTTATGTAAAGTTGACAGTATGTTGATAAGAAAGTGTGTTTATTGGCACCCCCGGGGGGTTCACTGTATATAAACCTTGACGGGGATCCTCGGCGCACATGGGGTACCTTTTTGAACATTTGGTATGGCAATGGACCCAAATTTTAGGATGTGGTATGAGAATGCCCTCTCATTTAACTTTTGGGGGATGGAAATGGTCAGATTTTTCAACTTTCTGGTATGAGAATAGTCATGGAAAATATGTTATCTCACAATTATGGTATGGAATTGGTCTGGTTTTCCTCAAAGATCGCCTTCTTCTTGGGACCTTCTTCAGTTTAAATAATTAGCTTTTTTTCCCAGGAAATATTCTTCTTTGGACCAGTCATGGCATTGGTAGGGCATTGGGCCTATATTTTGACATTTGGTATGGCATTGATTTCATATTTGGGCATTTGGGATGGGTTTTGGGCACTATATCGGTCGGTATGGGAACACATTCAAATTTGACATTTTGGTATGGGAATTTGATATCTGAGGGTTCAGCCTAGGACCCCTGCCAAATTTTGTACACAGTGAACCCCCGGATTGGCACCAAAGTTATTATACTGTTTGTTTTGATAAGGCAGTGCAAAGAGATATCTAAACTCTTGACACGTTCTGTACACGCAAGGTCTTTACACCTCTTGACACGTCTTGAAATCTCTAGTAACACGGATTTTCCAGACTAGCTCTGCACGTCTAGAAATTGCTTGGAACTTCACATTTGGCGCAGTGTTTTCATCTTAAAAATGGTGCTTAATCATTGGGATTTGAAGTTATATATTGCTTGTTGGCTCACTATCGCTTGCCAAGGAGCAAATATTTTGATCACACCTGTAGATGTAGGCTACAACAGCAGAATGATGAACATGTTCAAACTTGGAAGGATCCTGCTAAGGGATGGACATAACATTACCATGCTATACTCTAATACAATACACAATCAAACATTGTTTAAACTAGTTGAAGATCATCATGCTAATAAAGCATTTAATGTGATCACTTATAAAGAACCTCCTGTTGAACGATTGCAGCTAGCTTCAGCAAAAGAGGCAACTGAATTTATGATGAATACAATTGGAATGCCAGCATCAGAATTGTTAATGCAATTATCAGGAGTGTTCCTCGGAAGTCTAAATGCAATTTTGGGTGATCATGATGCTTTGGAGGCAATAAATAAGGAACAGTTTGATTTAATAATCGCTGATGATCATGTTCTGGTATCAAGAGTCCTTGGTGATTACCTAAATATACCAGTGATTACGTGTCTTAACATGGGGCCATTTTCTCTCATGTCGAATACACTTTACCCTTTCAACCCATCATACATGCCTATTGCGCTACATACAAACTATAGTGATACTATGACATTTTGGGAACGAATCATGAATACTTGGGAAAGTATCAAACTCCATCAAATGGGGGATTACATAATGAAAAGTGGTCGGGATATTTGCCTGAAACATGGATTAAATTACTCTTCGTGTGACAATATCATCAATTTCTATCAAACAGTTTCACTTGTATTTATGTTTCGTAGCGATGTTCTACATTACCCTGCTCCATTTATGCCCCATGTTGTTTCCATCGAAGCATTCTTTCTTGATAAACACAAACCATTGCCTGACAGATATAATGATATTTTGAATAAGGCGAATGAACATGGCGCTATAATTGTAAGTTTCGGCTCATCTTTACGCTATCTCCCCATGATTCAGGTGAACCTACTTGCCAAGGCATTTGGAAAAATGCCCCAACGAGTCATATGGAGCTATGCAGGACCTAAACCTGATAACCTTGGCTCAAATACAGTCATAGATGAATGGATTCCACAGAACGACTTAATAGTCCATCCCAATGTGAAACTATTTGTGCACCATTGTGGAGTGTCCAGTACCTATCAAGCCCTCAGTTATGGACTGCCTTATATTGGTATTCCATTTTTGTTTGATCAGAGATACAATTGCGAGAAACTGACAAACCGTGTAGGATCTGGACTGACCTTAAACCCTTTAGATTTAACAAGTGAGACACTCCAAGGTGCAATGGAGGATGTCATTAACACTGCCATCTATAGGGAGAATGCCAGAAAAGGTGCTGCCCTCTATCATGATCAGCCCATGGATCTTCGTGACAAACTTGTATACTGGGTCAATTATGTAATTCAACACAACGGTGCAAATCACCTGAGATCTGAAGGCATAAATAAACTGAACATATTTCAATATTTCCTTTTGGATATTATCTGCCTTATTTTAGGTATCATCTTGCTGATTCTTTTTTGCATATATCACATTTTGGTGCTTTTTAGATACATTTTGAGACTTTAAAAAAGATTGACCTGATAAACATGTATATTAGAACACACTGATATACATGCACACTAATAATATAGACTAATGGTGGTTCCTTAAATAGGAGTGATTAGTCATATGAATAATATAATTTTATTTCACGAATCCTTTTTGGTAAGGCCTGAAGGAACCAAAAAGGCACATATAGTTTTACAGTTTTCAATGGTTAACTATTCCCACCTGATGCTTTTCACATGTATCTTAGAGAGGGGGCTTTGTATTAAAGATGTGCCTATGTTAAAATGTTCAAATATTTACAGTTTCCTTATGGTTTAACGAGTCACTAATTCATTATGATTCATTTGTCTAGAAACATTTCACCAATAAATCTCTCGAAACTATTCAACAAATCTACGGCCCTTTTCCAGATATCTTATATTGCCCTTGGAATAATTCCAACATCCAGCACCTCACACAGGATAATCTATATATATCTATTCTATTCATAATACACACGTATTTATATTCTTTTTTACTTGTAATTTTTTCATTGGCTTATAATCAATAAAATTATGTTATACTGACTATTGATTTAACTTTCACTCTTAACAAGTTATTTGCTAATCAGTCTTTTCCTTTGCTTTCAAACTCAAGGCTTTCCAAACTAGCCTACAACAGTGCTTTAAAATGTGATACAAAATGAAACTGAACAATAAAAACACTAGGAGAATATCAATCATTTAACCACTGGTACCAAGGCATGTTCAGCGAAACTGGTTTCAAATGAGAACCACCAAATTTCAGCACATGGTTTACCCAGAATGCAATTTCCTGAAGTGGATCAGGAAGATCATCTAAGATAGCCTTCGCTTTGAGAAGATTATCTTTGTATGTTTTATTATCAATCATTTCATTTATGTTCTGTACCAGTTCATCAGATGTGAAAGTGTTAAAGTCCATAACAAGTCCATAGCCTCTAGCCTTTGCACGTTCAGCATTATGCATCTGGTCTAGAACAAGAGGGAAAGTGATCATTGGTACAGCATGGGCAACACTTTCTAATTGGCCACTGTTACCTCCATGCGTGATAAACAGTTTTGTATTGGGATGTCCTAAAATATCATTCTGGGGCACCCATTCCATTAAGATCACATTGGAAGGTTTGTTAAGTGGTGCAATACCTTTGTATCTCATTACAATATGTTGATTTATGCGTGAAAATGCCTCCATTAGTTTTGACATTATGTGATTGGGGAATGAATTAATTGCAGACCAGAATGATAGGAGTATTGTCCCATGCTTTGCCTGGCCAACAAATGTTGAAAGATCTCCTTTTAATGGTGAAACATTCTTTGCTGCAAAGCCTCCTACTATTTTATAAGCAGGATGGGACAGACGGGGATATTCCAATATGTGGTGTTCCATCATGACAAACCACATCTCAGATTTTTGATGTAAATCACCAATGCAAATCGGTGGCTTATGAGGAGCATATTTTCTCAATAACTCCTCAAAATGGGAACTTGAAAAAGATGGCGTCAAGGAATAGAATGCCAGTGTCAAGAGAAAGTTCCTGATTCGCTGAGTGAAGGTCATGTGATCCGATCCTGAGAAATAAAAATGTGCTTCTGAGGAAGGTAACGAGGGTACGGCTGCACGCAATGGTTCTGGTAATGGAAAAATAGTTATGAATGGAACATCATGTCGGTATGGTATAATGTATTGAATGCTGTTGGCGTGAGTTCCTTCTAAAATAATCAAATCAAACTTTGCGTCAGATATTCTTAATGTCATTTCTGCATCTTCAAGAAGCCTTTCTTGATCCCCATAAATCTCTTCAGCTATTCCTTTGAATGACTTGATTTTGGCAAAAAAGCCCATATCAATTGCAACTTCATTCATTTTATCTTCCATATTATTGTGTTCCCAAAATGATGCAAAATTATAGTACCAACATGTAATTTTTGAACATTTTTTGTTGTAAAGCCTCCTACTATTTTATAAGCAGGATGTGACAAACGGGGATATTCCAATATGTGGTGTTCCATCATGACAAACCACATCTCGGATTTTCGATGTAAATCACCAATGCAAATCAGCGGCTCATGAGGAACATATTTTCTCAATAACTCCTCAAAATGGGAATCTGAAAAAGTTGGCATTGAGGTATAGAATGCCAGAGTCAATAGAAAATTCTTGATTCGCTGAGTGAAGGTCATGTGATCTGATCCTGAGAAATGAAAATGTGGTTCAGAAGAAGGTAATGAGGGTACGGCTGCACGCAATGGTTCTGGTAATGGAAAAAGAGTTATGAATGGAACATCATGTCGGTATGGTATAATGTACTGAATGCTGTTGGTGTGAATTCCATCTAAAATCATCAGGTCAAACTTTGCGTCAGATATTCTTAATGTCATTTCCTCATCTTCAAGAAGTTTCTCTTGATCCGCATAAATTTTTTCAGCAAATCCTTTGAGCAGCTTGATTTTGGCAAAAGATCCCATATCAATTGCAATTTCATTCACTTTATCTTCCATGTTATCGTATTCCCAAAATGATGCAAAATTATAGTACCAACATTCCATTTTTGAGTATTTTTCCAAAATTTTCTTCATCCTTGGTGCCATAAGAATGGTCACATCATGTCCTTCAGAACCAAGTTTTTCTCCAAATACTGCATGCAACAGTACTGTCAACCCCCAAAGATTTTCTCGCGGGACAGATTTTTTAGACCCAGTGCCCAAAATTCGCGGGATTTTGCGGGACATCTACTAAATTCGCGGGACTTTTAAGGGATTTGCGTGATTGCGCTAATAGGCCTTTTTTTATCAAATTCGCGGGATTTCGCGGGACCATTCGAGGGACAAACAACCTAATTGCGGGACAGTTAACAGTTTAACCATCAAAGACTTCATAAAGGGACAGATTTTTTAGACAAGCACCCTAAATTTGCGGCATTTTGCGGGACATCCACCTAAATTTGCAGGATGTCCCTGGACATGCAAGGGATTTGCGTGATTGGTAAAAGTACTCCAATCAAACTTTCAGATACTGATTAATCAAATATAATACACTTAAATTGTAACTTAAATAAACGTCAACACAATTCCACAAAATACGCATAAGAATATTATTAAACTTTATTGTTATTTATCAAAAACAAAAACCATGCTTCAGGTGTGAGTCCCATAATCGAACACGAAATTCAAAAATTCTGAACAATACTTTGCACTTATGGCGTCCGTGACCAACTATGAAACGCTTTCCCCCATAGTACAGGGTGGTCCAAAAAATGGGACACTCGTATTTCAAAAAATAAATATTGATTTTCTTGACGAAAACATGTCATATTATATACCAATGGATAGGAAATTTACTCATCTTTAATTTTGAATATCATATGTTGAAATTTATTTTGATGTCTGTCAACCAGCGTCCATAATATAAATGACGTCATTTTCGTTTCAAAACGGCTTTTTCCAAAACTTGCAAAAACCAAGTTTTTTGTCAACTTTATTTGCATAAACAGACATTCAATATGTTCACTATTTTGATCAATAATAGCCCTCAATTTCGGCTTAAACTGGTCACAAGCATCATTGGTATGGTGTTGAGACAATGAATTCCACTTCTCAACAATTCTATACTTAAAAGGGACTGAGTAGATGTAGGGGGTTCATGATAAGCCAATTCTGTTAGTTCTCCCAATACTTGGTTGTCGCAGATGTTGATATCGGATGATCCAATAATGATGTTTTTGGACCATTCTGATCTGAGCTCATTTTGGAATCATTACATTTCCCAACAAGATGGGGCTCTAAGCAATAAATTCCACAAGAGTGTCATATGTTTAAAAGACAATGTGCCTAGATTCATTCCCCCTTAATCACTGCCTCCCCAGATCCTGATCACCCAACCTCTGCGACTACCACGTATGGAGAGAACTAATAGAATTAGTGAACCATAAAATCCTTTACATCTATTCAGTCCCTGAAGGACAGAATTATTGAGAAGTGAAATTCATTGTCTCAACAGCACATCAATGATGCTATTGACCAGTTTAGGCCAAAATTGAGGGCTATAATTGATCAAAATGATGGACATATTGAATGTCTGTTTATGTAAATAAAGTTGACAAAAACTTGGTTTTTGCAAGTTTTGGAAAAAGCCGTTTTGAAATGAAAATGACGTCATTTATATTATGGACGCTGGTTGACAGACATTCTAATAAATTTGAACTTATGATATAACAAATTAAAGATAAGTAAATTCCCTATCCATTGGTATATAACATGACATGTTTTCATCAAGAAAACCAATATTTATTTTTGAAATACGAGTGTCCCATTTTTTTTGGACCACCCTGTATTATATATATATTACCTGTTCATATAGGCATGGGCTTTCAATTGAAAGCCCATGATATAGGGGTTCAATTAATCTACATCAAATTATAGAGAGTCAGGTTACTTTTCTAGATGTCAGCGTCCATTTATTGTAACTCGCGTTTGCTAACATTTGCTCAGTTCTCATTTGCCACACGCGTAGTAAAAAGGCCAACGTTGGAACTATTTATGACCTACATCCCTATTATCGTAATTAAAATGAAAGTTGAACCCCTCCTCTTTATTTTGATACCAAACAAAAGCATGATGGGTACTTAAAGTTAGGTAAACTTTACTCCTCAAAAGTGCAAAAACTTCTTACATAAGATAAGATAATCACAATATAGGGGATTGCAACAATTTCGGAAATTCGCGGAGGTCAAGGCCGACATTTGCGGGACTTCGCGGGACATTGCGGGACACGCAAATTAGCCTAATTTTGATCAAATTCGCGGGATAATCCCGCCATTCGCGGGACACTTGACAGCTCTGATGCAAGTTAACATGATTGTAGTGGTCAAGAGGAAGAAATAATATTCTAGAGGAATTCACGGAGATTAACCTCCAGCATAAAGCCAATAGAAGCAATCTGATGTCCTTTAAATTCATGATTCTTCTCAAACTTCATGTACAAACAAAGTCAGCACATCTTTTAACACAGAACTAAGAATACTGAACAACAGTCAACAGTTATTTCGACTTAATACCACAATCCAAATCAGTGGTGTGATAAAAACATGCTGACCTAAGAAATGTCATAAGTACAATTTATCTTCAAAACACTCGCAATTAGGTTGAATTAACTTTTAAAACAATATTTCAAACCATAAACAATTTTGCCCTGTTTTCAAAGGTCAATCTGCCTTTTTCTCTATTATAATGTCCTGCATATTTCTTTATCTTTCTCTGGATATGAGGTGTCTCTTGGACATGTTCTTTTGCACATATGACAATAGCACTATTCAGTTGACTCACAGGCCCGTAGCAAGGGGGGGGGGGTTATGTTTTAAGCACATATGATTCTGGAAATTTTTGTACCAAAGTTGTCAAATGTGAACCCCCTTAGCAAAAGCTGGCTATGGTCATGGCTCACATGACAAAAAGGAATTCATGAATCTAGGTTCAGTTTCAATTTTCTGTTTCTCAAGTTCTCACATTCACAGTTCTGTAGTCAAAATATGCAAGTTTTCAAATTGTTTCTGCAAATGGATTATTTTTAAGTGGGTACACACCTTTTTTCAAAATCCAAAGTTTGTGCAATACACACCTGCTCTAATGCTTGGAAGACCAAGTTGTATGATATACATATTATATATAAAATCATCTTACCATATAATCTGCATTCTCCAAGAAACTCTCTCCATACTGCTCTGATATTTTTGGATGGCAAACCTCAACAATTATATCAGCATTTCTGAAATATAGGGAAAACATTAAAGCCTTAATAAAAAAATAAATAGTTTTATAGATTCAGAAATTTGTTGTATCTTGCAAATCTCATGAAAAATGAAGACCAAATGTGTTATAAATATCAATAATTAGGAGGCACATGTATATATACAGTAAAACCTGTCTTATGAACACCTGTCTCTAGTAAACACCAGTATCTAGTGATCACCCTTCCTCCGCACATGCTCTACTGACTTCTGTATAAATAATCCTCTCTGTTGTAAACACCTACCAACACTGAACATTTTTTCTTGGTAAAAAAATATTCAATATAAACAGGTTTTACTATACATAAAATACAGTGTAGTCATGTGTTAAGCCATTCATGAGGCAGGCACCTTAACAGAAACACATTAATTAGGATGTTTTTTTAATGAATCAATGGGGGCTGTTTTTCTTGACTGGTATGCACTTAGAGTTTGCTTTTTCTTGCTAAGTTTCATTACAACTTTTGGTCCTTTCCCTTTGACACTTGTGCTTGGATATTCATGGATATGACGTCTTATGTTGTATTGTTACAATTCTGACTTCACCACTACACAGCCAATATAATTCGACACCGTTTCGGCATCGAACAAATTCGGCACCGTTCCGGCACCATTTCGACACCGTTCCGGCACCGAAACCTTTCGACACCAAAATTTGCTACCGGACTAGTCAGTCCATTTGTTGCCGAAACGGCACCGAAATTTGGCACCGAAACGGTGTCGAAAATCAGATTGCATTTTGGGGGTGAAGCCTCTTTCTCCCCATTTACTGTACACAATATTGGTTATAAACATACGAACATATTTACAATTTATTTACACTATAAAAACTATATACATAACATAACATAATACATTGGTAATAACATATATACAATTGATAATATCTCGCAGTAGTAGTAATAGATTGAAGACGTGGCCATAACCTTCTACAATTATTTCAACAGTCCTGTTTTTATCACATGCCCTGGGATGGTCCGGGCTTCATCCTGATTGGATCTTGCAACAGGGAAGCTGGCCAAGTCCAGATTATTTCACAGCTGACACTCCTCGTTCAATGTTTTTTAAAAAGAACTGAACATTTCTTTATTCGAACTTTTATCATTTGTCTCCAGGCATTGCTGGCAACCATCTTTCTCTGAATATTTCATCCTCAAAGAAGTGGAAATTGCATATTTGGCCTCTCTTGCCTGGAAATAGAATTCA